>NW_004624746.1:1357797-1404895 GCF_000247695.1 Heterocephalus glaber
ACTCTACTGAGTTTGGTTATTACGTCTAGAAGACTTTTGGTGGAGTTCTTGTGGTCTTCTATATAGAGTATCATGTCATCTGCAAATACTGACAATTTGACTTCTTCATTTCCTATCTTTATTCCTTTTATTTCTTTCTCTTGTCTAATTGCTGTGAAGGTGCCCAATTCTTTGTTTTGTTTTGTTTTGGTACTGGGGAATGAACTTGGGATCTTGTACTTGCAAGGCAGGCAGCGGAACCATGGAGCTAAATCCTTTGGTTGTGGGGATCGAACTCGGGTCCTTGCGCTTGTGAGGCAGGCGGCAGAACCACTGAGCTAAATCCCTGGCCCTCTTAAGGGACGTTTTATAGAGCAAAATCACGAGGTGGGTACAATGTGGGTCAAAACTAGGATAAACCAGGCCAGGCCTGTAGCTCAGTGGTTCCGCAGACTGCCCTGTAAGTGCAAGGTCCCAAGTTTGATCTCCAGTACCAAAAAAACTAGTATCAATCAGTGAGATTACAAGTGTAGCCACTTAGGTAATATTGATGGGGGGGGAGCAGGTCACGCAGCAAGTGACAGGACCTTCTCAGGAAGGGATGGATTGGGAAGCCCTGGCCACTGATGTCTATCTAGACTTTATTGGACCAGGTGACGCCAATTATAGCATAATCTTCAATTCCTTGTTTATCCCTCGGGGAGGCCTGTAGGCCTGGTCATTCCTCTTTATCTCGCCACCTGGTCTTCAGCGGATCTCCAGCCGCTCTGTGCCACGTTCTCATCCTCTGCACGGACTCCGAGGGCCCAGCCCCGCTGACTGCCTATCTGCACCTAACTTAGCTGTCTGTAAAACCAGGATGCCCACTGTTTAGGCTGTTTCGGACATGGACCCGGGGCTCCCAGGGTCCCCAGAGCTGCTGATTTAAGCCCTGCTGGGGGAAGGACCCCACCTTTGGAAGGATGGGGCCACATTGCTGGACACTGTGACCCAAGAAAGGTGGGGCTGCACCTGAGGAGCCACCCGGACCCCGGCCGTGGAGAGGACGCACTGTGTGTGGGGGAAGTCTCACAGGGTGGCCCCAGAAAGCGGCCGTTGCTGAGTGGGTGGGAGTGCTTCCCATGCACCTCCTAGGGTGCGAGACAAGGGTTCAGCCATGCTCCTGCAGAGCTGTAGGGGCTGCTTCCTGCTGCCCTTGACCTGTTGGTTTTTTGTTTACAGCACTGGGAGCTGAACCTAGAGTCTTCACATTGAGCCTCATCCACAGCTTCTCCCTCTTTCTATTTTTTATTTTTTGAGACAGGCTCTAAATTGCCTGGAACTTGAGATCCTCCTGTCTCAGTTGCTGGCAGTGCTGGGATTACAAGTGTGCGCCACCACCCGGCTGGTGACCTCTGATGACAGCAGCAGTCATAGGGTTTAGGCCCAACTAATCCTGGTGACCTCACTGACTCCTGTAAGAGTGGTTCCCAGTAAGGACATTCTGGGGTTCCAGGGACTTGCCTCTCGGGGTGCTCTTCCACCCAGCGTGTGATGGACAGAGGGTCACAGACCAAGCAGGGGGGCTGGCAGGCTCCTGCACATCTGATTCCTGACCTCAGTGGGCTTCATCTTTGCCGTGGGCAGAGTGGGGGTCCCCCACCCCATTGCTCTTGGCGCTGGGGTCAGGCTCCTGAGTGTTCTTTTTAAAATTTTATTCATTAAGTTTATTGGTACATTTTAGGCATACAGTACAATGATGTTCATCGTTGGGAACTTGTACCTGTACATGATGTATCTTGGTTCTTATTTTTCCCCCTCCCCTCCCTTCACCCCCTCTGCCCTTCCCTATTTACAAAGACTTTGTTTTCCTTTTCTCATATTTTTTTCCTTTTTCCTACCCCTCCTATTTCCCCTTCCCCTTTGGACCTTTTCTTCCTATTTCTCATTATCTATTATAGATTTTGGTCCTCATAGAAACGATTTGGTATTTGCACACGTGTGTCCTATTTATTTCACTTAAGAGTATGGCTTCAGTATACATCCATTTAGCTATAAATGTCTCTAGTTTCTTGTTCTTTATTGCTGAGTAGTACTCTGTTTTTTCTTTTTCTTTTTTTTTTGGTACCAGGGATCGAACTCAGGACCTTGCACTTGCCAGGCAGGCTCGATGGCACTGAGCTAAATCCCCAGCCCAGTAGTACTCTATTTTATTTTTTCAAAAACCACATCTTTTTTTATCTAGTCACCAGTTGATGGGCATTTGGGCTGTTTTCAAGTTTTAGCTATTACAAACTGTGCCGCTATAAACATGGGTGCGCATATAATGCTATAGTATGATGTTTTAAATCCTTTTGGTAAGATATCCAGTAGGGAAATAGCTGGGTTAAATGGGACCTCTAATCCTAGGGGGAGTATTTGTTTTTGTGTTGGTATCGGGGATCAACTCTAGTCCTTGCATTTGCTCAGCAGGCAGCAAAACTACTGAGCTAAATCCCCAGCCCTAGTCCTAGTTCTTTGAGGAATCTCCATACTGATTTCCACAGTGGTGGCACCAGTCTGCACTCCCACCCTTTTTGTTTTTTTGGGTTTTTTTGGTACTGGGGATTGAACTCTGGACCTTGCTCTTGCAAGGCAGCTGCAGCACCACTGAGCTAAATCCTCAGCCCCATCCTTTTTGGTTTTTTGAGACAGGGTCTCACTATGTAGTTCAGGCTGGCTTTGAACTCCCAGCAATCCTCCTGCCTCAGCCTCCCGAGTGCTGGGATTACAGCTGTGCACCACCACGCCGGGGCTGAGTGTTCTGCAGGAGCCTGGCTGAGCTGCCCCCACCAAGGAGGTGTGAAGTGCCGGGACCACACGCACCAGTGGGGATCTGGGGACCCCTGACGCGTCCTGGGAGGTGCACGCATTGGGCGGCGTGAGGCGGCCTGGGCGCAGGTCACACGCAGCCTCAGGGGCTTCCTGCTCCCCCTCCTGGGTGAGCCAGCCCAGGCCTCCACAGCAGCCTCTTCCGTGACTAGGTTGTGACACAGTCAGGGACACCATGGGGCCGGGGAACGGGCAGAACCCTGGGCCCTGAACTGCTGCTCGTTAAAGGCAGGATTTGGGCTTTCTTCTGGGTCAGCAGGGACTTGCAGGCTACGTTTGCTGTGAACTGCGACCTCACTTGGGCCTACAGATCCCGGGCAGGAGACTAAGAGCAGGTGACTTTCATCTCGCAGCCTTTCTTATTTAAAACTTCAGGTGTGGCCGTCTAAACTGCATAGGGGCAGTGAGTCTTCCAGCTTCAGATCTGAGAGTTGGGAACACCTGGCTGAAGAGCCCTGAGTTTGCATAATCTCACTTCCTTGCCCTGGGGACTCCAGGATGGGGATTTCCAGGTGCAGGCAGCTGTACAGGGCGGCCTCCAGGTCACCCTGAGCCTGCACACCTGTGTTCTGGGAAGGGTGGGGCCCACGGCCGGGGAGAAGCCTAGAACAGAGCCGCCCCTCAGCCCTGGGACTCCAGAGGCGCGACCCCAGGACTGAGGTCACCACCAACCGGACCCCAGCCCCTGGACACACACACACTCCCCCCCCCCCCCCCCGTGTGGCTGGGCCACTCAGAAGTGGCCTTTGCTGTCCTCCTAACTTTCCAAGTAAAGCTTTTCCTGTAAATTTGTGGTTAGTTTTGTCTTTGTTTTTTTCTGGTATCGGGGAGGTCCTTCCATCAGCCCTACCCCAGTGGGGCTCCTCTGGGCTCCAGGATGTGGCCGCCCTGGTGTCCTCCTGCCCTGCCCTGCCCCTCACCATCTCCCAGCAGTGGCTCCTGCTCCTCCCCAGCCCCTGCCCTTGCTGCACAGCCCCTGAGGTACTTAAGCCTAAAGCCTAAGTCCCAGGCCCAGCAGCCAGGGCCGCAGGGCCACATTTCCCCAGCCCAAGGCCTGCTCCCTGGCTCGGCCTCTCAGTCTGGAAGGCAGAGGACCCGGATGCTCACACTGCTGCAACAGCTGAGCTCCTTGACTCTCAGGCACCCACAGCAAGCCATATGGGGCCTTCTCCACTGGGGCCCAAGGTGGAGTTGTCTGCCCAGCCTGAAAAACCCAAGTCTGGCCTTGGCCCTCACTCACTAGCGGAGAACAGCATTCGCTGGCCTGGGGCCGTGCTTGGCTGAGCTTTGTGACAGCGCTGGGTAATCCATCCTGGCCTTGTTGGGAGGACGTGGCCCGCTGCATCCTGGGAGGCAGCAGCACAGGCCGGGAAAGCTGCACTGCTCAGAGAAGAATGGCAGAGGCGCCCTAGGCCAGAAGCCAAGCCGAGTCCTGGCACCTTCGCCATCTCTGGCCTGAGCTGCCAAGAACTTCGCGGGGCCCTGCTGTGGCACTGACCGCTGATCTTAGCGAGCACAGTTATTCCTGGAGAACATGACCAGCTGGCGGGGTTTGGGCCAGTGTTGGGTTTAGAGCAGTAGAAAACCTAACCATTTATCCTCCGAGGTCCCACCAGGGCCCCAGGAGAGCGGCTGAGTCACTGGTCTGGGGTGAGCGATGCAGCCAGTTGCTGTCAGTGGGCAAGGGCTCAGTGAGGAGAATTCCTACCTGTGGAAATTACCGTTTATTTTAGGGGAGAAATAAAAATACCATTTCTTTTAGGGGCTCAGGGAGAAAAGGGCGCTTCAAAAAAGAGCCAGTAACATCCTCTGTGCAGCCCGGACGGCCACAAGAACCAGAGGGCTCCGAAGCCAGCGCTGCTGCCCTCTTCCCAGGAGCTGATCCAGGCTTCCCGCTGATCGCGAGCTAGGAGATTCGCATCAGGTGCCTGGCTCGTGTGTCCTCATATCAGAAGACTGGTACCGGCTGTAGGGCTCAGCCTGACTCCTGCCAGGCGTGGGTGCTGCTGTTCCGCCCCGTGGCTGAAGCTGACACCTCTCCTTGATGGGTAGGTGGAGGCAGCTGCTCCAGCCACTGCTGCACCCTGGCCTCCCACTAGGAGACCGGGGGAGTTTAGAGCCCGGGCCCCGTGAGACCCAGCAGAGCCGTTCAGAGCTGACGTCTGCATCGGCAGTCGGCCCGCTCTGCACCTTGCGGTGGGGTGGCACCGTCCTTCGTGCCCATGACCAAGTGACCCTGCAAGTCCCCCTGGGCCCCATACTGCTCCACCCACACTGGCTCCGGGCAGGTCCTGTGCCCCCGCCTGGCCTTGCTCTTTAAAACCCTTGGCCTCCCTATGTTAATTCCTGGGAGACAGAACAGCCAGAGGGACCAGGAAGGGCTGGACTCCTCCCCAGGGACTAATGTCTCCCCGGGACACACGCTGCAGGAGCTTCGTTCCTGCCTGACTTTCCCGCTACCCCTAGCTCCAGGCCCGGTTCCTCAGTACTTTGCCAAAGGCAGTGGGCGACGCCCATATCCCCCTTGGGAGAAATGAGAACCAACAAAGGCAGACCCACCCGCTGCCAGCCACCCGTGATCCAGAGTGCTGGCGGTTCGGGTGCAGAGGTTACCCAGCAGCCCCTACTGACGGACGATAGGCAGCCGTCACTCGTTTGGCTTTGAAGCTGGGATTCCTGGGGCCTGTGGTGACCAGAGGGGTGCAGCCTGGTGGAGACAGCTGAGGACAGAGCCAGGCCACAGGTGTTTGTGCCGCTCCATGCAGGAGGCCCTGAGCACTGGACTCCCGCCTGGGTTTCCAGGAGAAGGTTGCGGAAGCCCGGCCAATCCTGCGCTCCTCCGGGCTTCCAGTGTGGACTGAGGGGCCACTTCAGGTTCCTGAGGGAGGCCCCGCTCTGCAAGATGCCCACCCTCCTCCCTCCTCCCTCTACTCCTGATCACCGCTGTCGCTGTCTTCGCCACCCTTCGTGTTTCCATCTAAGTTTTAGAATCAGCTTGCTAGTGCTTGTGTGTGGACACTCGTGTACGGACAGAGAGAAAGAGAGGACCCTGGGGTTTTGCTGAAAATGCTCTTAAATCCATAGATGATTTGGGGGCAACTGACACCTTTTTTTCTTTCTGAGACAGGGTCTCGCTACGTAGCCCAGGATGGGCTCTAACTCACAGCGATCCTCCTGCCTCAGCCTCCAGACACCTCTGAAGGTTGAACCTTCCCTCAGCCGCTAAGATTCACGTCTCCTCTTGATATAGGGGAAGAGATGTAACTCCCAAACCTGCTAGATATCCAAAACAAGAGTTCATGTTCTCTGAAATCCAAGAATGAATTCTAGGGACAACAGAGGTTAAGAGTAGGAAAATTTATTGAGTGAAAGAAAGCTCCTGCCTAAGAGAGACAGAGGAGGGACCAGAAAGGGGGTTGCCCACCCACCCCACGGTTCAAAGATGTTTTGTACAGCAAAGCCATGTGGTGAGGCGGCTACACAGTGGGACAAGACTGTAAGACCTAATGGAAATTTACAAAGTGGGCATGAGGTGGGGCAAAACCATGACCAACCAATAAGATTACAAGTAGTCACCCAGGTAATATTGGTTAAATGGGGGTCAAATTGGGGAGCAAGTCACACAGCAAGAGTACAAGGATTCTCAGGAAGGGTGGATCTGGGATATTTCCCGGAAAGCCTGGGTCAATCACCCCCACCCAGGTGACTGTCACCTGTTTAGAATATCAACCACTGCTATTCATCCTACATTCCTGTGGTAGTTTTTGTCCTTTTACAATGCTGGCCTTCGGTGGATGTGTCTTCGCCGCCTCCACGTTGGCTCCTGCAGGGCGGGCCCTGTCTAACTGCCTACCAGACATCTCATTAACTCAGCTGTCTGCAACACTGTTACTCAGGTCTCCTTCAGTTCCGCGAAGCAATGCCCTGCTGTTTCAGCGCAGGCATCTGGTTCAGTTTGGGCCCTTTTAGGCATCTGAATTGTTGCTGCTCCTGTAAATGGTAACTTGTTTTCAGGTGCTGCAGGGTGGAACGGGCCTGCGCAGTGAGGGAACCGCTTGCCCACACTCTGCCTGGCCCCAACAGAGACTTTGAGCTTTAATTTTCTGTTTGTTGGTGGCAAAGACAGAAGCGGTCATTTTTGCTTGTGGTTCTTGTGTCTGGCAGCCTCACTAATTTACTTCTCAGCTCTAACAGATCATCAGCAGGCTATTCCGATTTTCCATACAGGTGAGGTTCTTTTGGAGTGGACAGAGGAGTTTTGTGCAGGCCACAGGGCATGTGACAGCCCAGGAGATTAAGTGCAGAAGCAGAAATGACAGCCTGACCATCCCTGTGAAGCCAGACACGAGGAGATGTGCAAGAATTTAAGCGACCATCATCCTCAGCAAATGTGTTTTCAGAATACAATTTTTATTTAAAATTAAGTTATTTATGTTAACAGGGAACAGGAGTCTATATTCCCAGTGCTCAGGAGGCTGAGGCAGGAGGGTTGCTGCAAGTTCAAGGCCAGCCTGGGCTACACTGGGTTCCAGGCCAGCCTGCACATAGTGAGACCCTGTCTAAAACACAGGGTGACAGGGTCATTACTAAGAGAAGGGTCATCTCCTGCAGGATGGGGACTCGGGACCCTGGTCACACCTGCAGATGAACTGCAGGGCCTCCTTCCAGGACAGAGAGGGACCTGGCTCAAACAGGACAGGGTCAGGGAGATGACTGGAGAGGGAGATGACAGCGAACCGGAGGTGCTCAGGGAACATGCGTGTCGTTACTACAGCAGGAGGAGGCTTCCTTGGAGTGAGAATGGCATCTTCAGACAGCCCCTGCCCGAGTGAGCATCTCAGTCACTTATCAAATCCCACGCAAGGTCACCACAGGAGCAGTGGGATAGGAGCAGAATGACATGCAGAGGAGGGGGCTGCTGAAGGATGGGGTGGAGTTCACAGGTCAGCACTGCACCATGCCACTTCAGAAGGCGCTGCGCAGCTTGAGGAAATTATGCAAAATGTGGAAATTTTAGTGCCTGGCTTGGTGCACACACCTGTAACCCCTGCACTTGGGAGGCTGAGGCAGGAGGGTCACTGCAAGATCGAGGCCAACCTGGACTACATAGTGAGCTCAAGGCCAGTCCAAACTACACAACGAGACCCTGTCTCAGGAAAAAAACAAAACAAACCCCGAACCAAAACAAAACAAGTGACCATATTTGGAATCAGGCCCTTCAAAGAGGTGATGCAGCTGAGATTAAGCATTAATGGGACAGAAATCAGTCCAACTGGCGTCTTCCAGAGAATAGGCACTGAGGAGTAGCTGAGAGACCCCAGTGGGGCAACAGCCACCGCGAGAGGCGCCCGGGAGAGGCCAGCCCTGGCAGCGCTGTCCCTGGGCTTCCGCCTCCAGGGAGCCGCAGCCGAGGCCCAGCGTCTTGGTGCTTGGCTCCCTGGTTTTGCAAAATGGAGCCAGGGCTGCGCTGCACCCCCAGGGGGCCGGGAGGAGGAGCAGGCAGGCACCTCTGCGCCCAGGAGGCACCGAGCGCAGCTGTGCAGCCTCTGAGAAGTGAGTCGGACTCCATGTGGCGGCGCCTGCCTCGAGGGATCCCGGCTGGAAACGGAACGTGGTGAGTTTGGATGGCTGCAGTGTTATCTGCTCTGAACCAGTCTCTTCTGACCAGATGAGCCCGAGAGAAGAAAATGAGCAGGGCAGGGGAGGGCACCGAGGCCGGGTCAGCAGCTCCAGGGCCCTGCAGCTCTCCGAAGGCAGTGCACAGGCCACCCTGCCTCTCTTTCAGCTGCTTCAGTGACAGAGGAGAGCGGAGACAGGAACAAGAGCGAGCCTCTGCCGAGCTCTGGGCCACCGCTTTGCTCCCCTGAGCGCTTTCTACACTTGTTTGTCTTTGGGACAGATGAGCAAACAGTAATTCGCTGTTGCCATGGACACCTGACAGATACCGGTGACTCTGCGGGAGCAGTTGTCCCTGGTCTCACTTCACTGCTGTCCTCCTCCCAGCCCCTCTGTCCCCTTCTGCCCGACAGACCCCTGGGTCGGGGCTCCAGCCACGTGGGCTGGGCGCGGTGGGAGAGGGGAGCCTGCGCCCCCTGCAGAGTGAGGACGGGTGGGTTGAGCTAGCCAGCAGGGGGGTGCTGGTGGCACTACTCCCTCAGTTCATTCCTTAAATCGATCCCTACGTCGGCACCAAAGCCCTTCTTAGAAGTTATGCAACGTTATTCATGGCTGAATTGGGAGGGAAGAGCAAATTCAGACGCGCCAGGTTCCTCTGGCTGATGCGGTCATGACGCGGTGGGGTCAGGCAGGACCCTGGGCCCTGACCAGCTGGTCCTTAAAAGCATGATTTGTGCCTGACTTCCACTCTGAACCCTTCGCCGCTGTCACTCGTGGGTCCCACCTTTTCTCAGCTCTGCACAGGTATGTGGATCACTTAGGAACAGTCCGTCCAGGAGTTGGCCAGACAAGATGGCTTAGTCCAGAGTTCACGGGATTCTCATCCCCCTTGGGGGCAGAGGACACAGAGACAAGAGGTTTCTGGGATATATTATGCAGCTACCCCAGAAGCCGGGATCCCAGGAAAGGCGGAGACCCCCTGTCTGAGACCAGGAGACAAAGATCTCCCCGTCCTGGAGTGGGGCCAGCCCTCAGCCACGCGACTCCGGGACTGCGACATCAGGACGGGGACACGCCCCGCGGAGCCCACTGCGCCCCGTGTGTCAGGTGGGGGTGCCCCAGCTCTCCTCCCCACCTTCCCTGCAACTTTCCAACTAGTTTCTTTTTTCTTGGAGATGTGTGGTTTGGTTTTAATTTGCAGTATTAGTAAAAGAGAGGATCTGCAGTAGCTAACGTTTCCCGACCCAGGTGGGACCTGGCCGGCCAGCTACGGGGCAGCCCCGGGCAGCCTCTGTGGTGCTGGCAGTGCCTTCCGGGCTCAGCTCCCCACCCGTGCCGGTGAGGATGATGCAACGCCGCGCTGTGCCGTCAGCCCCGCTGCTTTGATCAGGGCTGCCCTCTGCTGGCCAACGCAGACACTGCCGGCTCAGGGCTTCCAGTTATTTCCAGGATCGGTCAGGGAGGCTGCGGGAAAACTGAGCCTGTCTGCCTGGGGCCACCTGCAGGCCCTTGGGGAGATGAGGGTCCGTGTGATGCAGGCTCAGGAAGTTCACCTCTGCAGGGCCAGGAGCTGCCGCCCAGCCGGCCTCTCTCTGCCCTCGTCCCGAGCAGTGGCCTAGAGGGCCCAGCCTGCCCGCCCCAGGCCCTGGACCCCGGCCCAGGTGCGTACTGCTAAGCGAGAACAGACCCCTGGCCTCGCCGAGTCATCCCCACGCAATCTCTGTGGTAGATCAGATCGCTCCGGCGGGGCGGGGATGTACGGGCACTGGGCGCCTGGTCTAGTGCCCCGCTTTCTGGTCTCTCTGTCCTTGCATCCATCTGTCTCTCTCGTTCTTTTTCCTTTTTTTTCTTTTTTTACTCTAGATTGAACCCAGGTACTTCACACTGAGCTCCATCCGCAATCCTTATTTTGAGACAGATGGGCTCAGACTTGTAATCCTCCTGCCTCAGCCTCTCGGGGTGCTGGGATCACGGGTGTGCGCCACCACAACCGGCCTTTCTCCTTCTTTTACTATTAAACACCTCTTCGTGCACTCGGAGCGTCGCTGGCGCCGCTAGCTGGTGCGTGGTGCGGCCGTCGCCCTCTGCTGGCCGGGCGCAGCACCGCAGCTCAACTCGCCCGGACCGGCGCCTCCGGAACCCACGTGAAGATCGAGGAGGTTGTGAGCAGAAAGCGACCTCTAAGGTCATTTTGACAGCAGTCGGTGCGGGCTGTGAGGCAGCTGAGACGCCCCACTCGAGCCCTCAGAACACCAGACAGCCCAGAGCTGCCGCTAATGGTACATTTGTCTTTATTTTCATTGTTTTGTGGTTTTTTTGGTACCAGGGATCAAACTCGGGACCTTGAGCTTGAGAGGGAGGCAGCGGCACCACCGAGCTAAATCCCCAGCCCTTGTTTTTATTTATTTTTTTACTGATAAATTTTATTTTATAAAAATAACTTCCCTATGTACAAAAGCTTTGTTTGCATCTTTTCCTTTGATTTTAACTGATTGTTTTCCTTCCCCCTTTTTTTCCTTCCTTCTTTTCCCCCCTCCCTCCTCCCTTGTTCCCTTCCCTTTTGAACAGTTTCTTCCCATTTCCCAGCATCCGTTATACATCTCAGTCTTTATTTCCACATTCAGTTTCTCACACCAGAGAATGTGGTATTTAAACATGTGTTATTTCTTTTTAAATTTTTTAGTACCGGGCATCAAACTCGGGTCCTTGCGCTTGCACAGCAGGTGGTGAAACCCCTGAGCTAAATCCCCAGCCCTAAACATGTGTTATTTCACTTAAGAGATACATTTGTGGTTTTTTTGGTACCAGGGATCCAACTCAGGACCTTGTGCTTGTGAGGCAGGCACGGTGCCACTAAGCTAAATCCCTGGGCCTTTGCATTTGTTTTGGTTTTTTTTTAGTTTTTTTGGTACCGGGAATCGAACTTGGGTCCTTGCACTTGTGTAGCAGAAGGCGAAACCACTGAGCTAAATCCCCAGCCCCATGCATTTGTTTTTAATAAGACCAAATGCTGCTGGGCATAGTGGTGAATGCCTGTAATCCTAGCACTTGGGAGGCTGAGGCAGGAAGTTGATTCAAGTTCAAAGCCAGCCTGGAATACATATTAAGACCCTGTCTCAAAACAAAACAACAAAGGGCCGGGGATTTAGCTCAGTGGTTTCACCTCCTGCTGTGCAGGCACAAGGACCAGAGTTTGATCCCCAGTACCAAAAAAAGAAACCCAACAAAATAGACCAGGTGTTCTCACCAGGTAGTTGGCACTGTTGGTTCTGACATCTGGTTGTTAGGGTCCCTCCGACATCACTGTATTGAGCCCCTGGAACTTTGTCCCACCTGCTTACAGCAGCCCAGCTTCCAGCCCAAGGACCCAGCAGCATACAGTGGACTGTGTAGACCGAGCCTGGGAGTAGTAGCTTTCCACACCAGCTGCCTGGCTGTGAAGTCCAGCCCAGCAGCAGAGCCCCCTTGTTCTCAGAAAGAGCTCTGCTCTCTCTCAGCCACAGGCTCCGGTCGCTGCACCTGGAGGGGCGGGTGTGAGCCCTTGGAGGCCACAGGTTCTGAGAGCTGCATCCTGGGCCGGGCCGGACCTCACCACACCCTGCTGTTCTTGGCCGTGCTGGTGGGTGGTACAACTGAGGAGGCACGGGAGAAATGCAGTGGGGTCCACCCTCCGCGAGCCCAGCCTGTCCTGTCCTTTCTGCTGGTAGGAAACCGGACTGGAGAATCAGTGAGGGGTTGCCCAGGATTTCAGAGACACACCAGGGAGAGTCCTGTCACCTGATTTCCAAGGAAGTCTGCCGTTTCCCAGTTTCCCACTGGCGGCACTTCCTGGGCGGTACTGGGAGCCCTGAATGCTGTCATCACCCTACCCGTGTCCCCTACACAAGCTTCTCCCTCCCACGTCTTCTCCACTGCTGTGTTCGGGACACCATGGGGCCCTGTTTGTTAAGTGTTAGTGAATTATGAAGAAATAATGAATAAAGCCCACAAATAACTCTCAAAGGAATGCAGAGAATATTTATCTGGCACAGTCAGTGGAGGGGAGGTAGTTGGTCAAATATTTTATTTGGGCCAGGCCTGGTGGCATGTGCTTATAATCCCAGCACTCAAGAGGCTGAGGCAGGAGGATTGCCACAAGTTCAAGGCCAGCCTGAACTGCATAGTGAGACCCTGTCTCAAAACAAAAAAGAGAGAGACAGTTTACAAGGCACACATGTCTCCCACATTCCTCAGGAAGTACAAGCTTAACACTGAGGTAGAAATGCACACCTGGGTTTTGTTTTTTTTGAGACAGGGTCTTGCTACGTAGCCCAGTCTGGCCTGGAACATGTGTGGATCTTCCTACTTCAGCCTCTGCGGTGCTGGGATTACAGGTGCGTGCCGCCATGCCTGTGGGAGGCCAATCAGTCCTCTGATCTGCCTAGAGAAGGGTGTGTTGAGGGCTAAAGAAAGACAAAGGACACAATTTCAAAGTTATGGGGGCTGGAGGTCAATGCCAGAGTAGACAAAGACACTCCGTGCCAGCCACTATTTACTGGGTGAACACAGTAATTGGAGGGAGCATCAGGTGACTCAGGACAGTGGTGACCCTGTGCTGCTGAGGATCTTCCGTTCATGAGGATGGTGAGATGGGCGTTGTAAGTCCCACTTACAACAACAGTAGGTGGGACTTCCGGGGATGTAGCTCAGCCGTGCCATGCCTGCCTGGCAAGTGCAAGGTCCCGAGTTCGATTCCCATACCAAAAAAAAAAAAGGTAGGTGGGATGAGATAGCAAGCTAATAAGAAATGTGTCCCTCCCCCAGGTGAGACCTCCTCGGTTCTCATGTAATCTTGCCCTTGAGCATCACAGCATCACAGGACCATTGAGGTCTCAGCTGTGACTGGAGGCACCTGGAGTTATGTTTCTGCCTGCCACAGCCAGCTCTCGGGCAAGGAGACATCAGGCCTCAGACAGCCCTAACCACAATTTAATTACAAAACGATTTTTCCCCCAAATCATATAGAATGGCTCTCGACACACGCCCAGCTCGGACACCTGTTAGAACAGCGAGATGCAGAACACAGTGACCCAGCTGGTAGCCAGGAGGGCCCGTCTTTCTGTGTAAGTTACACAGTGAATGCTGCCTCAATTGACCCCAGGGAACCGCCCCCAGAGACCAGAGCTTGGGAAGCCGGCAGACTCCAATGCCTCCCTTCCGGAGAGGAGGGGCAGGGGCCACACATGCCAGGGACAGGCCCCCAGGCTCCAGTGGGAGCATGCCAAGGGCACAGCTCTGCCAAGCTGAGCGCTTCCTGATGCTGCCGGCCTGTTCGATGTTGAAGGTTGGTTCTTAGCCTGTGACGAACATGTCCAGGTGTCTTGTTCTCCTCTAGATTTGGTACTTCCTGCTCCTTGTCTCCGCATCTGATGACGTAGGTAGGACTCCCCCTTGACCTCCGTCTGATGCCTCTGAGGTCAGCAGGAGAGAGGAGGGGACGAAGCCGCAGCGGAGGAGACCCCGCCTGGACGCCGAGCAGGCAGGGACCCGAGCCCAGACCCTTGCTCGCCATCGGTCACAGGAGATGCCCCCTCCCCAGGCAGAGCAGCTGTGCTCAGGAGGGAAAGCCGTAAGTGATTGTGCATGTATTTGTTTACGTCTGGTACCTCACCTCTGAGATGCGTCCCAGGGCCTTTCCATGCGGTTTTGTTTTGTTTTGTTTTGTTTTGAGACAGAGCCCCACTGTGTAGTGCAGGCTGCTCTGAACTCATTCTGTAGCCCAGGCTGGCCTCACACTCACAGCAATCCTCTTGCCTCAGCTGCCCAAGTGGTGGGATTATGGGCCTGTGCCACCACACCCAGCTTTAACACTGTTTAGGGACAAGAGCGCGCTAGTTGCCCAGGCTGGCCTTGAGCTTCAGATGCTGCTGTAGCTGGGAATCCAGGTGTGCGCACCCCTGGCTTGGTCTCCTTCATTGTCTCTGCTTCCATTTCCCAACATTTAAAGGGTATGTATTAACTGCCTGCTGAAAAACACCGCTTAATGCCGAAGCAGTGCTGCGTGCCAAAGTGCACGGTGGCCTCGGGCTGCGGCCTGGACCCGGTCCGAGTGTGTCCCAGGACCTCCTGTGTTAGGAGCCTGTCTCCAGTGTGGTGGTGCTGAGTGCTGGGACCTCGTGGCAGAGCAGAGGTCACTGAGGAGGTGCCTTTAGAAGGGGTGAGGGCTGCTTCCCTGAGACCCTGACCACTCATAAGGGCTAACTCTACAGGAGCCAGCCCAAGCCCTGGGTCCCACCAGGAGATGTGACCTCCTCCCGCAGGTGCCCCCAGCATCCTCTGTGCGGCTAGAGCTGGCACCAGGCTGCCTGGACATCTGACCTCCAAACTGAGCTGAGAGATCTGCCTGCCTCAGAGTCTGCATGATAGTAAGGAGAAGCAGACAAATACATCTCAGTTATTTGGGCTGTGCTTCCCATTCAAAGCAACTGAAAGGTATGGGATAAACATTGGAATGGGTGCTCTTAGCGGTGTCAGGAAGCTCGCGAGACTAAGGGGTCACCGAGTCCGAACTGAATAGACAGTGGAAACCAAAAAAGGTGAGGGCTCCAAGCCCACTCTCAGCTCGGGTGTGCAGCTCCCAGGAGCAAGGAAAGCATCGCCATGTCCAGCACTGACCAAGAGGACAGGAGAGAGGCCCCAGCCAGGTGCCACCGAGCTCAGGAGCTCTGCACAGGGTAGGGCTGGGACTGGCTCCCAGGTCACCTGGGACAGCAGGACCACGCTCCACCCTTCCTTGGTGCTCACCAACAGTTCTCCAAGGGGAACAGGGAGCAATAACTGGACCATGTCCTTAAGGGACGCTGGAACAACAGGAAACCAGAAAAAGAACCTAGCACATTTGAAAGGAAACAAAAAGACTTTTGAAAAACGTGATAACCATGGTTGACTCCTTACTGTAAGGACAAGGTAAAGATTTATGGAGGCTGAAGAAAGACCGCAGGAACCCAGCAGATAAATCAGAAGCATCGTCCAGAATGCAGCCTGTTGAGACAGAAGATGGGACATGGGGAAGAGACAGTGGGAGACCTGGACGGGGGTGCAAGAAGAGACAGCACATAAATGGTCTCCAAAAGATGAGAGAGGGAGCAACGGGATTTTCTGGAGAAAATGACTGAGAAATTCCCAGATATGATAAATCCGCCATCTACAGACTCATGAGGCTAATCCCAAGCAAGATAAATGAAAATAAATTAATATCCATGTATTTGTCAGTGCCAGGCACGGGGGCACAGGCCTATAATTCCAGCACTCAGGAGGCTGAGGCAGGAAGATTGCTTCGAGCTTTAGACCAGCGTGGGTCACATAGTAAGTTCAAGACCAGCCTGGACTACAATAGCAGACCCTGTCTCAAAAAGCAAAACAAATAAGCCGGGGATTTAGCTCAGTGGTTCAGCCGCCTGCCTTGCAAGAGGAAGGTCTCAAGTTCAATCTCCGGTACCAAAAAACAAAACAAGTAAACAACAACAACAAAAATACCCCAGATATATATCAGTGAAACTCAGAATAATATAGACGAAATCATAAAAGCAGTAAGAGGACCCAGGATTTAGCTTAGTGCTTCTGCCACCGGCCTCAAAAGTGCAAAGACCCAAGTTCGATCTCCAGTACTAAAAAAACAAGTAAATAAGTTTTGGGCTGGGGATTTAGCTCAGTGGTTCTGCTGCCTGCTTTGCAAGTGCAAGGTCCTGAGTTCAATCCCCAGCACCAAAAAAAAAGCAGTAAGAGGAGACAATTATTTTCCAGAAAGACCTCTAGAGAATCTCCACACTTCTAAGTAGCTCATGAGTCCCACAAGAAAGGGAAAATAGGAAGCGTTTTATACTGAATGAAAATCAAAACACAACACATTAAAATATGTGGCATTTGAATAAGAGATTTTAAATCAATTGCCTAGCTTGTAAATTAAGCAACTGGGAAGAGTTGCTGAGTGTGGTGGCGCACACCTGTAATCCCAGTACTCAAGAGGCTGAGGCAGGAGGATGGCTGGAAGTTGGGGCCAGCCTGGACTACAGAACTAGTTCAAGGTCAGCCTCAGCTACATAGCGAGACTTTGTCTCAAGGCAAAAAAAAAAAAAAAAAAAAAATCCCCCTGGGAAAAAGGGATAATTAAACCCGCAGTAACATGAACAAAGGAAATAATGACCAGAAAGAAAAACAAGGAAAAGAAAACAAGAACAACAAGGAAAATCAATGAAATAAAAATCGGGATTCTTTGAGGTGATCACCAAGGCTGATAGACCTCTAACTTGACCAACACTGATTGGGGGGAAAAAGAAAAAAGGCAGAAATTCTCACTATCACGAATGAGAGAGATGACATCATTACAGATTTCCAAAAGAAAAAGGAAAGCAAGGAACAACTATGAACAATCTTTTGCCAATAAATACAACAACCTAAATAAAATGGACAAATTCCTTGAAATATACCAACTACAAGAACTCACTCAAGAGGAAAGTAACAACTTGTATAGCCCCATATGTATTAAAGAAATTGAATTTGTAGTTAGAAAATTTCACACAAAAATCCAAGGCTAGTTGGAGTCATCGGTGAATTCTACCAAGCATTTAAGCAAGAAATAATACTCATTCTACACCACCTCTTCCAAAGAATTCTTCCAGATTTACTCCATGGGAAAAAACATTAACAAATATCAAACTGTGCAAAGATATCAAATGAAAACTACCAATATTGCTCCCTGTTGAACACAGATGTTGCCAGGCAGCGAGGTGACTGGTGATTCCAGGCTCTTTGTGTCCTACCCAAAGAATTGACCGGAAAACCAATGAACAGGTAAACACAACTTTTATTTAAAGTAAAGAAAGAAAAGAGTGAAGAAGAAAGAAGAGTGAAGAAAAGAGAAGAGCAAGAAAAGCTACATCCCACCAGCAGGACAGGGCACTGCAGGAAGAGGAAGACAGCAGAATAGGAAGATCTCAGTGCTTACGAAGTCAATGGCCACTCTGTTTTATATCCTCCCAGAGGCCCGTTGGAAATTGCTCTGCCCATCCATCCTGGCTATGATTGACAGGTCATATATCCTGTTGATCAGCCTTCCTTTCATCTCAGGTCACATCCTGTTTCCAGCCAGCCTGCCATGCCCTAATCTCCTGCCTCATAGATGCAACCTATCTTCCTTCCCTCCTTTTTCTCCCTCCCATCCTTCCTTCCTGGAGGTCTAAAGAGACCATGATAGGAAAGAGTTAAGTCAGATTTATGTGACTGAAAAAATGACCCAGATAGTGCCTGTTCCTGGGAGGACTGACTACGCTCCCTGGAACAGTAGACATTGATAAAGAACAGAAGATCTTGAGACTGGAATTCACCGCTCCTAGCCAGATCTGGGAAGTCTAAACATTGCACTAAGTCTTGTATGCCTATTGGCACAGGGGCAGCTTTGTTTCAAATGATATAAAAGTAACAACAGTGGCAGGTGGCAGAGAGAGAGAGAGAGAGAGAGAGAGAGAGAGAGAGAGAGAGGGAGCTGTTACATGCTGGACTACTCTGCAAGTCTTGTCTCAGAAGGGAACCTCACTGTGGCAAGTGTTGCTTCCTGATCTGGTGATGTATTGTACCCTATGTTTGACTTTTTTTTTTTTTTTTTTTGCTACTGGGGATCGAACTCGGGTCCTTGTGCTTATGCAGCAGGCAGCGAAACCACTGAGCTAAATCCCCGGCCCTGACTTTCTAATTCCCTGTATTTCCATGGTCTTTTCCTCCATTCTAGTACATATTCATCATACATACTGATCACATTCATCATAGGGAATTTGTTTTTGTTTTTGTTTTTTGGTACCA
Source organism: Heterocephalus glaber (assembly GCF_000247695.1). The sequence goes on from NW_004624746.1 coordinate 1,376,077, forward strand.
GGGATCAAACTTGGGTCCTTGCGCTTGCGAGGCAGGTGCAGGAACCACTGAGCTACATCCCCGGCTCTTCCTCCATTCTATTAAACTATGTCAAATCTTGGAGTGATGTGTAGTGGCTTTCTTCACGGATCGAGCCCCAAAATCTGATTAAAGGTGTACCCCTGTTGGCAAATTTACCTTGTCAACACAAGTTTTCACTATGCTACCCAGGACAAAGCTCAAACTTCTAGGGTGGGGGGATCCTCCTGCTTTGGCCTCCCAAGTGGCTGGGATAACAGATGCATGGCACATGCACCTGCTGCATAGATACAAAATTTTAGTAAATAAAATCTCTCTGTATGTTAAAAGGATCATATGTCATGACCAAGAAAAGTTTAGACAGAAATGCAAAGTTTAGTATTAGAAAATCAACGTGGGCTGGGGATTTAGCTCAGTGGTTCCAGCGCCTGCCTTGCAAGCGCAAGGTCCCGAGTTCGATCTCCAGTACAAAAAAAAGAAAAAGAAAATCAACGTAATTTATCATGTTAACAAATTAAAAAGAAAACAAAAATCATATGAGCATCTTAGATGTAGGAAAAGCATTTGACAAAATCTAACATCTATTTCTCATTAAAAAAAACGCTCAAAAAAGTAACAACTTTCACAACAGGAAACAGGCGGGAAGGCCTTGTGCTTCTCCAGTTACCAAGGAAACAGCCGAGGGCTCCACAGTTCAGAGCCTTAACCACGGATTAGCTCAGCGGGTCAGCCCAGGGAGAGGGCCCTTCTCGCAGGGGCTGCCGGAAGTGACGCGTTTCCGCTCGCCGAGCCACACCCTCCGAGTGCTGGCTTCCGGTCGCGCGCCGAGCTCCCGTGCAGGCTGGGCGAGGGCTGCGGTGTGACCCGACGGCCGCGCAGAGGCAGAGGAGGGCGCGCGAGCTCGCGGATGAGGGGCTGAGCGGGGCGTCGCGGCGGGGCGCTGGTCCGGTGATCCCGACAGTGCCGCGGGAGAGGCGCGCGCCAGCCGGGACACGCGGGCGAGCGTCACCGAGCGCGGAGGGCCGGGCTCCCGCGTTCAGGCCCTGTGCTGCTGGGCGTGTGTGAAGCGTGCCCGCGAAACCGTCCCAGTTAAAAAGAGCACAGTTCGCGATTTGGCTGCATAGGTTCAGTGTACTGCCAGTGCTTATTGGCATTTTCGTTTATTTGTCCCAAACGTGTGCATGGCCCCGAGAAGGAAGGCAGACCCCCGAGACAGGTCCAGGTCCCAGCTCAGTGGTGTTTGCAGTGTTTGGCCGGGGAAGACTTGGCGAGGGCCAGGAAGTCCGAGGCGACGGAACAGGGCCGGGGACTCAGCTCAGTGGTGCCGCCGCCTGCTTCGCAAGCGCAAGGTCCCGAGTTCGATCCCCGGTACCAAAACAAAAGCGATGGAAAGAACCACCTCTTGCTTCCCATTTAGACCTGCCGTGTGCAGAGCTGAGGACTGGGTGTAGACTTCACAAAATGAAGGGCGAATTTGTCCGACCTGTTACTACCTATTAGGTATTTCTAGGCCCAACTGAAGAGTCATGGTGTTTTGTTGTTGTTGACTGACAAAAACCACTTTTAAGTTGTTGATTGTCACAGAAGTAGCACAGACCATGCTTATATTTCCCCTTGAGATAGGGTCTTGATACATAGCTCAGGAGGGTCTTGAACTCACTGTGCACCCCAGGTTGGCCTTGAACTTGCAGGGATCATCCTCCCTCTGCCTGCCAAGTGCTGGAATTGCAGGTGTGCACCAACATGCCTGGATAAATCATGCTTATTTTTTTGTGCCGGGGATCAAACTCAGGACCTTGCACTTGCGAGGCAGGTGTGGTGCCACTGAGCTACATCCCCAGCCCCTTAAATCATGTTTTGGTGAGTAACAGGCTAAGGATCCCTGGAGTTTGTTTGTTTTTTCCATCCCTGTGGTGGTCTCCGTGGTCCTCTCAATATCATGGTCTCCAACTGTGTCGTGACCAGGATGTCCCCAGCATGTAAAAAGTTGCAGGAAGAGGACAGGAGTGGGCTGGGGGCCTCCATCAGGGTGAAAGGCTAGGGAGGACCTGCTGGTGGAGGGAGTGTCTGGGAGAAGCGTCTGAGCACTCTTCTTCAGGGGCTGCAGCTTCTCAGGGGCTGAAAACAACAGAAGGAATCGTGTTGGTTCTTGCAGGAGCCAAGCTGAGCCCACACCCTGAGAAACCAGAACTAAAGGAGCAGATGGAAGAGAGAAAGTCTGCACGAGTGGAGGAAGAAAATCCCCCAGAATGGATAAGGTCATGGTAGACTAGGTGGAAAACAAAACTGGGGAGGAAAAGTTGGATAAGAAACTGTAGGGTGGGCTGGGATTTAGCTCAGTGGCACCACGCCTGCCTTGCAAGTGCAAGGTCCTGAGTTTGATCTGCAGTGTCAAAAAAAAAAAAGAAGAAAGAAACTGCAGGGAAGCTGAGGATGGCGCATGTCCTCCAGCCTTCCAGGCACAGCCTGCACCAAGCAGTGCGGTCAGGAGGGAAAGGGATTCCACCGTGGATTCATGCGCCAGGTCAAGGAGCTCCCCTGGGTGGACTCAGAGCAGGATTATGTGGCCTGGAAGTGCCCAGTCCGAGGGAGGGAAGAGAGCACTGTGAGGGCCCGGCCCAGGCCCCAGGGACTAGAATCTGGAGCCGCCCTCATTGTAGGTGCCAGGCGAGTGTGAGGAGTGTGAGCATGGGGGGAATGCCTTGGCCAGAGAAGGTGGAGACCGCACCTTCAGCTGTTCTGCTGTGACTTAGGGAGGTGCAGGACGGGGGACTCCTGCCTCAGAACTAGTGAGATTCTTCTGTCCTCCTCCACTTGCAACCAGTGAAGATTTGGACACAGCATCTCTCACAGACTTAGTAATTGTTCAGGTTTTCTCACCCTGTGTTAAAACTTGGGAGTTTAGATAACAGAAAGACTTTCTCACTTTCCCAAAGCTCTAGAGGGAGAACACAAGAAGTTTGAACACCATGTGGCATTTACCCTGCAGTAGGGGTGTGGCAGCACAGAATGTGGTGGACAGGGCGGAGATGCTGTGCTTCGGGACAGGAGAGCAGCAGAGGAGGCCCTGAGCATAGTCCCATTTCACCAGAGCTTGCAGGTGGGCATCAGCAGGCGGGGCTGTGTGGGCAGGCTGCTCTCTCAGGTGGTGACGGTTTCCTCTGGAGAAGGAGCCCGTGCGTGACAGGACACCCAGGACATGTGGGCAGAAATACCTTTGCAGTGATGAGATGTTTGCAATCACGTCAGTGCTGTCATTGAGCAAGCACTGTTCAGATCCTTCTCCGGGCTGGGCCCTGAGCTGGAAACTGTGCAGACAGAGCCAAAGAAACTGTCATCCCAGCATCCCCAGAGCTCTCAGACTCGGAAAGCAGCAAGTGATGGGAAGGACTCGGACAAAGAAGCCACTGCTGGGTGGGACTGCATCGGTGTTTGTGTTAATTCTCCATCTGGCTTCTGCAGCTGCCACACCTGTCTGAAGGTAATGACTGTGACCTCTCAAAATATCACCACCTCCTTGGCTCCAGGTTGGCTGAAGGCCACTCACATTGCTCAGGTCTGAGGATGCAGGTGACCTCATCAGTGTCCCCTGACCGTGTCCCTGTCAGCTGCAGAAACCAAGAGGCAAGGTCAGTAAAACTTACAGGTTTCTCCCTGCCATGTTACCCTCATGTTCTTGGCTCTGTCAGGTAAGAGCTTTTAAACTTCACTCTTCTGTCTGCATGAAGGCAAATTACATACTGGTCATATTCCTCAAACTGTAATACTTGTTTTATCCTCAAATTTGAAATAAAATAGGGTAAAAAATTAAGCCCTTCATATAGGGGTGTGTGAGACTAAAACTCAGGTTTTACGATGCTCAAGTGGTTGAAGAACACGTTTTTATTCTGCTAAAACAAGAATGAGCTAATACCCCTGCTGTGCTCCTCTTGTTGGCCTTATCAGATATAAAAGCTCTCCTGAGCTCCAGAGCTTAGATCTGCAGCAGTTTAGCTCATGCAGTGCATTTGCTGCCCTGTGCTTAAAACACTGCTGGTTACACAGGGGACGCAGAGTTGGGCACGGCAGCCCTTAGAGGAGCTTCGCGTATTTGCACCAGGGTCACTAAGGACTGTCAGTACCTTCTGTGACAACATCTCTCGTGGACAGTGCTGAGCCCACTCTGGAGAAAGGGAAGAGGACAGTGACGGGGCACAGCCCTGGGCTCTCTGCCTCCCAAAGATTTAGGATGAAAGGACCCTGGGGAATCTCTCCGGGGAGTGTCCTCCAGGTGAGGGTTCACACACACTTCGCATGGCTCCCGTCCCTGGTTTCCTTTCACAGATAATCGTCAGATTTAGCAACATCAGGAGGAGCCAGCCAGACATGGACTGCAGAGCCTCAGTTCAAGATGCTGCTGAGAAAGTGAAGCAGGCAGGAGTCAGTGCCGGAGAGGGGTCCATGTCGGTGTCGGGAGAGCGCATTGGTGGCCTTCAGCAGTGGTGGTGAATCCTGGAGAGACGTCTGTCCCCAGGAGTCCCCGATGACAGCTCCAGATGCCAGATGACTAATAGAACCACTCCCTTGTGTTGACCTCACAGGAAGGTGAGTCCTTCGCCCATTCAGCCTGCTGAGAAACATGGCTGTGACTCGGGAAAGAAAGAAAACAGACCCCGGTGTAAGTGACAGTGGAAAAAGCAGTTGTGTATAAAATGAGCAGATGATGGCAGGGAAAGGGACTTTGGTACCGCCGAGGAGCTGGCTCGGGTGAATGTTGTGTGTTAGAAAAGGGTGTGGGGTACAGACCTGGACCCGCTAGGCACTAAATTTGTAGCTGAGGGTCTGAAGTCATCTGCACTAAGTTTATCTTCTGCTTTTTCACCAATATACTTCTCTCGTGGAGGCCCGGGATTTCTTCAGAATCAGAGATCATCTGAAAAACACTGGCGTCCCATGGTGTAATTGGAGGATGGTGTGGGGTGAAGGTGGCCTCCTTCTCCGGTGTTGATCCAGTCCCCCGTCCTTCCCTTGGACATGGATGCTCTGTGGTCCAGGATCACACCTGTTGCCCCCCGAATGAGGAAGTCTGACCACTAACCTGGAAAGTGTTGGCCACGCGAGCAGAGCATCTCTGCAGAAGGTGCAGGCTCACGGTACCTAGGTGGGGATGGGTGCTGAAAAAGCCGCCCTCCTCAACCTCAGCCTTGGTGTCACTGGGCCCCATGACACATGTGCACTGAGGCTCATCACCAACCAGGCTCCTGCCCATGACTTACTGCGTTGGGCTCATGGGATTCAGCCGGTCAGCAGCTCTCGGTTAGCTCCCACGCGCCTGTCAGTGGTGTCCAGTAACAGCTTCTGACGGGCCGTGTTTTGTTCCAGTCCCCAGTGAACGGAATGCAGACATATGAATACCATTCTGTTCACCTGTCTTCCCCAAACCGAAACTCCCAAGTATTCAAAGTTTGGTACTGAACGATTTTAAATCACGTTGACAGCTGGGAAAAGCTCTTGTGGGGCTAAGCTGTAATCCAGAAATCACAATTTAGTGGCATTAAAAAAGACAACCACAAAAAGCAACCCAACCGAGAGGAGGAGGCTAAGTGGTAGTGACGTCAAACTCAGCTATGGGAAAAGCCAACAGTTTTCCCACGGAGAGAGAAGTCACCAACATAAAAAGGACATACAGTGGCCGGGATAATATTGATGAATACGAAAAATTAAAGCCCTACTAATTTAGTAATGTCTCTGTGTCGTGTGATGCTCTTTGTTCTACACATTTCACGGGTTTAGAAATAATGGATGATGCCGGGCATGGTGGCACACGGCTGGCTGTAATCCCAGCATTCAGGAGTCTGGCTGAGGCAGGAGGATCTCCATGAGTTTGAGGCTGGCTTGGGCTACATAGCTAACCTGGAGGGGGTGAATATTCAGAGAAAAAAGTCCTGATAGTTTTTACACGTTTACATTTTCCTTAGCTTTACACTTTGGATGTCTACAAAACCCCCAAGAACTGTTTTAATGATAAAGAAATGGCAAAGTAACTTCCAGACCACCCTAAAGAAACTGTAAACTGTTGGGAAACAGTTTCTGCTTTGATGGTGTTAGACATGAGAAGTGTGAATGAGAAATATGCCTACTTTTTTTGGGAAAGCGGTTGTTGGGATCAGCCCAAGGGTGCACAGCCTTTGGGGGTGGTGGATGAGTGGGAGGTCCTCATATGATGGTGGGGACTTTCTGAAGCTACCAGGGGGCCTCGTGTATGAGCACAGCCTGGGCAGCTGGAAAGCAGGGAGGGGCTCCTTGGGATTCCGTGACATCCCAGCCTCCAATCTGCTGCCCTAACTCACCCGTTGCCAGGCACGCTGGGCCATAACTGCCTCACTCGTGTCTAGTCTGAGCCGCGGGCAGTACCTTCTGCTCTGAACTCGGATTCTGGATGCTTGTTTTTGTGTGTGTGTGGTTTTTTTTGGTACCGGGGATCGAACTCAGGTCTTTGCACTTGCGCCACATGCAGCGAAACCACTGAGCTAAGTCCCCGGCCCCGTGAATGCTTGTTTTTACGGTGAAATTCTCAGGTGTTGTGAGGTGTTGATCAACTTGTTCTCAACAGTGAGTTCATCAGTGTAGCTATTGTCCTTCATTCCTGATCCAACCGGTTTGATTTCCTTTTGGTTTTTGTTGTTGTTTTCTGAGACAGGGTCTTGCTATGTAGTTCAGGCTGGATGTGAACTCACTACATGGTCCAGGCTACCCTCGAACTCAGCAGTCCTCCTGCCTCAGCCTCCCAAGTGCTGGGATTACACACTCCCGAGTGCGTCTGTCACCATGCCCAGCTCGATTTCCTTTGATTTTAACCCCAGTTATGTTTGGATTTCTTCTCCACAGTCCTTGGATGTACATCTACTGCTACCGAGGTCACCATGGCAGTACCACGCAGCCCCAGTCCAGGGGCTGAAGTGAATGTTGTGGAGTTCAAGGAGTATAAGTGCTCTTGGGAGGGAGAGAATGAACTGCAATTTGAAGACCGCAGATCAAGTTCTGTTAGACCTGAAGCAGCTCTCGGCTCCCTAGACACCAAAGTGCAGAAATGTGGTGAGTTGTGTAGGTTCACAGTAAGCAGGATGATAAATGGTTCTGTTTTCTCTCCACAAATGAAATAGTTTCCAAAAGTGATTCTTTTCTTCACTTTATTGAAATTAATTTATCTTCCCGTATTTGTAGAAAGGCAGAAGTTGGTATCTTGCCCTCCATCTGGATGGAAAACTGGGGCTCAAAGCATTTACCAGTGTCTCCCAGTTCACACCAGGAGTGGGGTGGGACCCAGGTAAAAATCCCAGTTACCGATTCCTGTTGAGGGCAGGGAATGGTGTGCTTTTCTCAAGAATGGGTCAGGCCATTTCGGTTAGGACCCTCTGTGTCCCTCTCGGACCCTCCAGATGTGTAGCATCGCTCTTGGCCTAAGGTTCTGGGACCAGGGCCCTTGCCTTGCCCTGAAGCTTCCATGGAGTCTGAGTGGGCACAGCACCTGCTGGTTATGTTGGGGCAAGCTGGGGCGACAGGTTTCAGAGGAGCTGGGGGGCCGGGGTTCCGCTCCTAACTGAACCTATGGCAGCCACCGTTGTCACCACGGAGACCAGGGACTTGATTGGCAGTGGGGAAGACCTGCTTCGTGGACACAGGCTCTCAGGCATCCAGGAGAGCCGTGCCTGTCACTCAGTGGAGGGTGTGTCTGGGACAAGAGACTGTGGCCCCCGTCTGTCTCTCCAAGAGCGGGTGGACTAGGGAGGGGCTGGGCAGCAGGTCCAGGTGGACCTTGGGGGCCTGAGTCAGACTTGAGGCCGCAGGAGAGGCGGTGTGGAGGAGGCCAGCTGTGGCCCGGCCCAGGTCCCAAGCAGGGCGCCGCCTTCCCGTGCTGGGCCCCATAGCAGAGCGATCAGCCTGTGCAGGAGAGGGGCTGTGGTGACCAAGGAGTCAGGGACCAGCTGGACCAGCGCTGGGGAGGTGCTTTGGGGCTGGGCCGATGGGGGTGGAGCCCTGGCTCTCAGAACCATTTTGTTCTTTTCCAGTTATCTTTAATTGTTATTCTTCGTACTTGGTCATCTACTTGTTTTGCTTTTTGCTTTTATCTTGTTTTTTATTTGGAGACAGAAAGTCACCTTGTAGCCTGGGTTGGGCTTGAACTTGCAGCATTCTGCCTCCTTCAGCCTCCTGAGTGGCTAAGATTACAGGTGGGTCCAACTACACACAGCAGAGGATGAGGAGGAGGCAGAGGGGGAGGAGGGGAGGATTTTGATGACTTTGCCGATGCTGAGGATTGAACCTGAGCCCTTTGCACTGAGCCCCATCTGCAGCCCTTTTAATGTTTTCTTTGACACAGGGCCTCACTAGTTTGCCCAAGCTAGGCTAGAGCCTGTGGTCCTCCTGCTCAGGCTTCTGAGTGCTGGAATCACAGATGTGCGCCACCATTCCTAGTAGTTTCCCCTTTTAAAAATAGTTTTGGAGGGCAGGGATTTAGCTCAGTGGTTTCGCTGCCTGCTGCGCAAGCACAAGGACCCAAGTTCGATCCCTGGTACCAAAAAATAAATAAATAAAAATAAAAATAGTTTTGAAAACCTTTGAAATGACAATAAATTCACAGACTTGCAAAGACAAATGTGCCCTTCAGCCCGGCCAGTGGCAGCACCCTGCTTCAGGGCAGCTGCGTGCGAGCCAGGAAGTCGGTGGTTGGCGGAATGCACGGAGCATCCCCAGGTGCCAGGCTGCAGGCATGATGTCGCCTGCCTGCCTGCCGTGTTGGATCTTAACACCTATGACTCTCAGGAGACCCGACTGCTCTGTCGCCACCTCCTGGCCGGGAGGAGTTGTCCTGTTCACAGGTGAAGCGTGGGGTGCAGCCGCGCGCGAAGTCACAAGGCCAGTGGGTAGTGGGGCAGCAGGGCCGCAGCGCTCTCCCTTCCACTCGTGCTCTCAGGGCAGAGGGCACAGCTGCGGCCGGGGCCCTCTCGGGGCTGAGCAGGCACGGGGCCTGCAAAGTCTCTGTGTCCAACAGCAGACGCCTGGGAGTGCAGCCACAGGACTACCCACAGTGAGGGGTTCCAGGACGGTGACGGGAGTGAGGAGCCAGGTCTGCCTCAGCCCACCAGCCCTGAGGAGCAGCTTCCGGGTAAGAACCAACTTAGTAAAAACAGTCCCTTCGTGCCCGGCCATGCTGGCACAGGCAACACCCAAGTCTTTTCTGGAACATTCTCACAGATCACAGAGAAGACAGGATCCCCTTCTGGTGGCCACAGTGCAGGACAGATACCACCTGTGACCCTCAGCCTCTCATGCTGTCCCTGGGGTAGGAATGTGGGCTGTGGCTGAGGAATGGGAAGACCCAGGTCCCCAAACTGCTCCCAGAGCTGCTGTCTCCTGAAATCCCACCATCACTCACTCTGCTGGGGCTTTATCATTCCTGTGTTCCCGTCCTCCAGCTGACCCGAGTGTCACTGGCGAGTGATGCCCTTGCGTCAGTGATGATGGAAATGAAAATCAAAGCACAAAAATTATAGGAAAAAGCTTTCTGTGAAAGTGACAGAAGATAATGGAGGTACAGCTCGACGAGGCCCTGCTGGTCCCCAACAAGGAAAGGAAGGGGAAGGAGGGAAAGGAAGGGCCCAGGGCGGGCGGCAGAGGGGCCACACTGATGCAGGTCAGCAGGGAGCAGCCCAGCGCGGGGCCCTGAGGTGGGCCAGGGTCTGCTCCACCATCACCTCAGGCCTGCTTTGGGGCCCTGAGGAGCCTCGTGACTCAAGGGCCGTGCGGTGCCGTGGAGCAACCTCAGGCTGCAGGGCCCGGTCTGGTCTGTGATCCCCGAGGAGTCCGGGGGATCCCAGGTTCTGGGCGACGGAGACTTCCGGGCCAAGCTGAACGTCTGGTGAATCTCTGATCCTGGCACCTGTGGACACCGGGCCAGGTCCGCTTGGGGCGTCCACCCTGTCCCGCTGCCTCAGACAGACCCCCAGGACCACCCTGCCTCTCTGCAGAGTTTCGAACAAGGAAGCTCAGCTTTGATCTGCTTTTGGTCACCTCCAGGGCATGCGTAGGCCTGCTGGTCACGGATCTTAGCAGAAACACCTTGTAACTTCCTGCTGGCCTCGGGAGAGTGCAGGCCCTGCTTTGCATGAGTGACGGCCTGGGCCCAGGGCTGTGTGTGTGTCCCGTGCGGGTGCTGGTGCCTGTGGTCCCTGTCCCTGTGTGGGTCCCGGACTCTGTCATGAGCAGGAGGCACTGTCACCAGACTGGCTCTGAGGAGGTCCTGAAACTGAAATAAGGACCCTAACCCACCGTATTTGTAGAGTAAGTTCGCAGGTTCACTGACTCCCATCGCAGAAAAATTTTCAGGCCGCATCCACAAGAGGCATGGGGCCGGGGATTTAGCTCAGTGGTTTCACCGCCTGCTGCACAAGCGCAAGGACCCGAGTTCGATCTCAGGTACCAAAAAAAAGTAAGAGGCGTGGGAAGGGTCCATTAGGCAGAAATTAAAAGGTACTCCATGTCAGGTAAAAGGGCCAAAGACCAAGACCAGACCAGGCCACAACAAGCCTTTATTAGGGGAACAGATCTGCCGGGCTGTCTCTGAACAAAGGAGAGACAAAAGCAACATGGCCGGGGCAGGGAGAGTCTTTTATAGAGACTGGGGTGGGGTGTGTAGGGGCTGAGGCGGGGTTGAGTGAGGGAGTGACTAGGGAATGGAGGAGTCAGTGATGTCACTAGGTGGTAGGAGGTGAGCGAGTATTCGGTTACTCTCTAGGCGGGAACAGGGGCATAGTGGGAAGAAGGGTTTGTTCTTTGGTGGGAGCAACCATCTTGGCATGACGTCACACAGGAGGGGGCAAGGCACCATAGGAAGAGGGCAGCTACTGTCCATAATAGCTGCTGAGGTGGTGGGAGACCTATCACTTCAAAGAAATGGAGAGTGGCCCCTCAAGAGAGGGCATCTCAAGCCGGAGCCGGGCGTATGTACGGGTCTCGGGGTGCCCAGGATGAGCGCACCTGCTGTGTGTCAGGCTCCCATCTGGCAGCCGTGTCAGAGTGCAAGGCATTCCCATCCATCTGAAGGTGAGATCTGCTGCCCACCAACACTGCTGCTTCCTTCAGGATAGAGGAAGTGCAATTTAAGGTGAAAAGCACAGGCCTGGAGCCCGATGTACAGGCTTCCTGAGTCCTTCAGACCTCTAGGGATGTTTCTGAGTGAGTTTCCTATCAAGGAAAAGGGCTTGAATAATTTTTTGTCCTGAAGCTGCATGGTTTTTTAAGGCACAATTTTAAACTCCCTATTTCCTTGTCTCTTTTTTGCCCATTTAAAATGTTTTTCTGTCCTACCTCAGCACCTGTGGGCTGCAGTGGCCTCAGGGCCATGACAAGTGATGGGAGAGAACCAAGGGTGAGGAGTCACAGAGGGTTCCTGGAGGAGGCCTCCGAGCTCAGTTGCTGAGCAGCACTGTCCTGGGGCTGCTGGCAAAATGACCACAAGCTCAGAAAGGGAGCAAGTGCTCCGGGGCCTGGAGCAGCAGCGAGGGGCCCTGTGTGGCCTCAGGCACCTCTGGGATTAGTGGAGCCCTGGCAGGGAAGTCTTCTGCCCAAAGCCTGGAGCGCAGAAAATGCCTGGGGGGAAAAGTGTCCCGGCCACCTGGCGGCCTGTGCAGAGGGGACAGAACCTGCAGCAGCACCCTTCAGGTGAGGGGGAAAGGGAGGAGCAGAGAGAGGAAGAGGGGGACAAGAGGGGAGGACGGGAGACTTATCGGCCCACCCCTCCCAGGCCGCGCTCTGGCTGACGGGGACAGACTGACACCAATGCAGCCCAAACCTGCAAGCCACAGCAACGCAAAACCCCATAGAAAAGCCAGGCAACCAAAACACGCTGACCCACCGTGTGGCCCGCCGGCTACTGACCTGGGTACCGGGGCTCCTGCCCCAACCTCAGGACAGGTGTGGGCATCCTGCTCTGGGACAGGACTCTGGCCCAGTCCGCACTGCCCCTGGGGCCTGGTGGGACAGGCGACACTCCTGCCCAGGAGGCCAAGGACCAGCTGCCCTGGCCGGGCAGGGAGACAGAACCGTGTCAGTCAGGTGACCGTAACTTCGCTGGTCACACGTCGGGCTGAGGTGCATGTTTGCGTCCTCTCCTCCGATGACTTTGTGGAAAGACGCCGGGGAACCACCATGCCCACTGACGGTGGGTCAGCAGGGACGTGGGGAGGAGCTTCCTGCTTCAGCACCCAAGCCTCTTTTGATGTGAGATCAACGAGGTTTGTTAGGAACACTTGGAAGTAAGACGGAGTCCACAGAGCGGTGTAAGGACTGAATTTACACCCCGCCCCCGCTGCTGTGTACCCCTCATCCTGCGGGGGTTACGTTCGGACATTAAACCAGATCTGAGCATTGCTGGGTCACCTTCACCCACTTGGGCACACGGCACACAGGCAGGTCGCAGGAGGATGCTGAGCGGTTGGTTCTAACACAACCTCAGGGCCACCTAGTCTGCAAGGTCCACGTGGGAACTGTCAGAGCGCATCTCCTGTGGGGACCGGGACTGCTCCAGCCTAGTCCAGGTTTTGCGTGGTGGGCACTTTCACTAGAGCAGTGGTTCCCAAAGTGGGTCCTGGTGACAGAGGAAGTGATACCGGAGATGAAAGATGAAATATTACATCTCCCAACCTGTTAGATGTCGGATATGCCAAGCTTGTGTTCTCTAAAAATCGAAGAATGGATTCTGGGAACAATGGAGGTTAGGGATAGGAAGATATTTATTGATAGGAAAGCTCCTGAGAGGCAGGAGGGGTCCTGAGTGGGTAGCCAGGGACCCCAATCTATGGGGGAGTTTTATGGAGTAAATCCCACAGGGGTACAACGTGGGCCACTGGGCCGGGGATTTAGCTCAGTGGTTCCACTTCCTGCCTCACAAGGTGGGCCACAGCCATGGTCAACCAATGAGGTTACAAGTACAGTCACAGCCGGGCGTCATGGTGCACACCTGTAATAATCCCAGCACTCTGGCTGGGGATTTAGCTCAGCAGCACCATGCTTACCTTGAAAGTGCAAGGTCCTGAGTTTGATCCCTGGTACCAAAAAAAACAGAAAATGAGGCAGTCACACGGGAGCAGCTTCCGTTCTTACATTCAATGCCTGTGTGCCCTAAGCAGGTGCTGGCTCCTGAAGGAGGCCGAGGGCTGGTGTGAGCAGGTCAGCCTTCCAGGAAAAGTCATGGGCTCTGGAGGCGGCCTGTCTCCACCTGTCACTGCCCCAGGGACCCCTGAGCCTAAGCCACCAGGACTCTAGCAGGGAGGTGAGCCCTTCTGCAGCTTTGGGGAGGGCAGGGTTGGGGTCCATGGGCACCCTCTGCTCTGGCTCTGGGAGGAGCTGGGTCCCTGAGCAGGGAGGCTGTAAGGCAGTGACTTGGAAGACAGGAAGAGAAGTGAGCGGCCATGGCCTGGAGCAGTGCTTGATTGGCCCCTGAAGCAGTGCCAGGGACAAAGGGGGCTCTGAGCCGAAGAGCGCAGTGTCCCTGAGGATCCCTGGAAGGTCCTCTTCCAGTCCCAGTGGGGAGACCGAGGCACGAGCAGTCGACAGGGCTGGGTGCCCTGGACACCTGGGGAGGTGGAGGGTGGGAAACGTGGCCTGGGTTCTGAGCAAAGCCAAGGTCCCGTTGGCCTCAGGTTTGGTTGTTGTCCCAGGCGCCGGAAACTGGAGTCACGTGTTGTGCATTTAAATGAGAAGCAGACTCAAAAGCTCTGCGTAGGTGGGAAATGGAGCGGGGTAGTAGAGACTGTTCCTTGCATGCACGTGTGCAGGGTACATTCCCCACTTTCCTTCACCACAGGGAATCACAGGTGTTACACTTGTAGAGGAAAGATGCCAAGCTAAATATGGCAAAAGTGAGGGGCTATTTCAGGGATTCATGCATGGAATTCTATTTTTTAACTGTGTTTACATGAGGCTGGGTGTAGCTCAGTGGTAGAGCACATGCTTAGCATGTGCTCGGCCCTGGGTTCAAATCCCAGCTCCAAACATGAGTTGTATTTGCTAGGCTGCCCACCGAAAAGGCCTAGGAACAGCGGCCACCTCCGCAGCTCAGCACACAGCTTGCAGTCTTGAGGTGCCACTTCCCACATGTGACATTGGTAAAGCACAGAGTTTTGAGGAAAAGCTGGCTGCAGGGCTGGAAATGTACAGATGAGATGAGGCTGGAGGGTTTCAGCATAGCAAATAGCAAGGAGACCAACCCAGAGAGACCCTGCCCAAAGATGAGCCGTGTGAGCTTCCGTAAGAATGACTCAGCAAGTGGACAGCCAGGTTTCTGAGTTTTTGTTCTTGTTCTGTGTGCATGTGTGTGTTACTGGAGATTAAATCCAGGGCCTTCACACTGAGCTACACCCTAACCCTTTTTTAAAAATTTTGAGACAGGGCCTAAAATGCCCAGGCTGTGCTCGAAGGTGCAATACTCCTGCCTCAGCCTTCCAGAGTACTGGGATTACAGATGTGGTCCACCATACCCAGCTCAAAAAACGGTTTTTAAAATTAGTTGATCATAGGGCTGGGGATTTAGCTCAGTGGTACCACTGCCTGCCCTGCAAGCACAAGGACCCAAGTTTGATCCCTGGTACCAAAAAATAAAAAATAATTTTAAAAATTTAGTTGATCATCTTCAGAGGATGAGGAGGAGCTATTACATTGCTTGAAATCTAGTAACAAGAGGCAGGAATCAAGTGATTATGCCATCTGTATTGGTCACCTTTCCATTCTGGGACAAAATCTCTAATACCTGCAAGTTAATGGAGGAGAGGTTTATTTAGCTGATGGTTTCAGAGGGTTCAGTCCATGGTCAGCTGGCTTTGAGGCAGGATCATGGTGGCAGAAGGGTGTGGTGGACGGCAGCAACTCAGATTCTTCAACCCCAGATGGGAAAACACAGGGCCCAAGCCCAGCACAAGCTGGCCAACCCTGTGAGTGCCACTGGGAAAGCCAAAGACAGCAGGACATGATGAACTTCAGGGAGTGTGGCCTGCAGAAGGCACATGCAGAGCCCTGCAGGACAGCTGCTGAGATGCAGCAGTGTAAGAGTTTGTGCTGTGGGCAGAGTAATGGTCCCCAAAAGATGCCGGTGTCCTCACGCTGGAACCTGCGTGTCACCCTCCGTGACAGAAGGACTGTGCACATGTGATTGAGTTGAGTGTGAGCAGGGAGTGGCCCAAAGTAGTCAGGAGGCTCCCAGTGAGGGAGAGGGGACGGCAGAGTCAGAGGAGCAAGGGTGGCCCTTAGGAAGTGGGGCCGGAGCCCGGGGACACAGGCCCCTCTGGAAGCTGGAAAAGCCGAGGAAGCAGCTTCTCCCTCTGAGCTCCACCCCAGCCCTGCCCACACCTGGCACCTTGGTTTTGTTTTTTTTTCTGGTACCAGGGATCCAACTCAGGACCTTGTGCCTGCAAGGCAGGTGCAGCACCACTGAGCTAAATCCCCAGCCCCTGGCACCTTGATTTTAGCCCAGCGAGACTGCTCTGGACATCTGCCTCCACAACAGAAAATCTGTTTGTGTTTTCAACTCAGACATTTGCTTTTTTTTTTTTTTAAGTTGTTTAAGACAGGGTCTCGCTATATACATTACAAGCTGGGCTTGAACTCCCAGGGATCCTCCTGTCTCAGGCTCCCGAGTGCTGGGATACAGCTGTGCACTTCCACACCTGGCTTTCAACCCAGCATGTTTGCAGCAGCCAGGAACCCAGAGGTCAGAGAATGAAGGACACAGCAGGTGAGCTCCATGCCCAAGAGCACCCCCACCTCTGGAGGGCCAGCACCCCAGGCTGCCGTGTCCCCCGGGAGACCCAGTGCCCCTTTCCAGTGTCTGCCTCCCCTTCCTGCCTCAGCGTCCTGAGCAGTTTCACCGCTTGCCTTCAGAGCGTCCTCTCAGGTTTCTTCTGGGCAAACCCAAAACAAGACCAGGAGAAGGCCAGGAGTGGGGGAGACACCACCGCCCCAGCCTACCCAGGGCGTCGGGCTCAGGTTGGCTCCCACCGACTGTTGGGTGGAAGGGGAGACGCGTGGGGACCTGCTGTCTCCAGAGGGAGGGTGACGGTCGGGCTCCCCTCGCAGCCCCCAGTGCTGTTTCCTAGCTGTCCACACTGGCCCTTTCCCGCCTCGCTCAGCCCAGAGCCCCCCGCCCTTCTGCCAAGCACCTTGCCTGCTTCGTACCCTGGACTCGGTTTCTCACGGATGCAGCCCCAGACACTAGTGTTATCCAGTCACTCACACAGCTCAGGTGTCCTGAAGGCACGCACAGGTCCCCTGCAGAGGAGCCAGGGCCAGCTGGCCAAGTGGGGAAATTTTATGTTTTTAAAGTTATTGTATGTATCTCCTCATGCCGGGCAGGGACCAAAGATCATACCGAATTGTTTTTCCATTAAAACAAATTCATGAAATACTTGGGACACAAAGCATAGAATGTAAGACAGGGTCAGGTGTAGTGGAGCATGGCTGTAATCCCAGCACTCAGGAGGCTGAGGCAGGAGGTTTGCAGGAGTTGGAGGCCAGCCTGGGCTACATAGTGAGACCCTGTTTCAAAGAACTCACACTGGGACACCCATGACCCTGGTGCCACGCAGGTCCCAGCACAGCTGCTGGGCTCCCCGATGTCCTGCTGGTCGGGAAGGGCCCGATTCTCTTGTGGCCACCCTGCCGTGGCCGCCCGGTCCCCCGGCCAGTAAGGTCCTGGGGCCCTTGCCTCTCCTGTAAGCTCCACCACCTGGTCCCTTCCAGGAAGGGGAGGCTCAGGGGCAAGGTACCAGGTCCCAAGGTCCAGGAAAGGTTGACTGTGTCCTTGGAGTCCCTGTGGAGCGCTGTGCAGGGACATTGCCGCCCGTGCCCCACGGATCTGATCTTTCTCCTCGGGCCTGAGTGTTCTTAGAGGGTGGAGACCCTGGAGGCAGAGCAGCATGAGGCCAGGGAGGGAGCAGACCCAGGGCCTAACACCCCTCTTCCTGACTGTGGCCGTGAGCCAGTTCCTCAACACTGAGCCTGGACCCTGTCTCAGGCTGGTTCCTGGAAGAGGTCCTGGGACAAAGACCTGTGTGCAGGTGACGTATTACGCAAGTCACCCCAGCAGCAGCCACCCAGCAGTGAAGGAAGCAGCATGGAACGGCTCCAAGCTCCACCCAGCCATGCAGGCGAGTCCACTGCCTCCACTGCCACCGAGGAGGCTCTGGTCCTGGGGGCGGGCTGGGCACTTCAGGGCCTGCACTTCTGGCTGAGCAACCAGGAGCCAGGTTGGCCTCCAAACCCTGCAGGGAGGTCTCCACCCCAAGAGGGAGGAGAGGTCCAGGGCCCTGGGTCTGCTGCCGTCTCCTCTGCTGCAGAATGGGGAGGCTGAGCACAACTGAGGGTTAGCTGTGAGGACCAGCGAGGCAAAAGCTAGCTCAGAGCCTGGCCCCGCTCGGCAGCACTGTCCGCTGCACTGTCGCCGGCCTCAGGCTCCCCGCCACAGGCCAGGTGCTCTCCAAATACTTAGCGACTGGATGGACCAGCCTCCCTGCGTGTTAAACCAGGCTCACGGTGCCCAGCCCGTGGCTGCCCAAACGGAGTCAAAGTCTCTTTGTGTCCAGGCTGGTGGGGACAACAGCCAGGCCCAGCCACGGCGGGGCCCAGGGATCTTCTCCAAGGGGCCTGACCGTGTCCCCGTGGTCACTGTCCTGGCTCCCCTCCCTCACCGTGAACCATGCGCTCTGTGCACCATGGCCGCAGGTCTCCTTGTCCTCAGGCAGGCTCTGTGTGCCGGACACTCTCCTGGGTGCTGGGAACACCGGAAGCAGAGGGCTCCCCTTCCCCCTGGAGCTGAGGGCCCTGGGGGCAGGCGGCAGGATGACAGGTCCCACCACCTGTGGGTAGATCTCTGAAGAGGGCTCTGCAGAGCGGCGGGAGTGAGACAGAGGGGGAACTGTTTGTTTTTTGTGTTTATTTTTAAATAATGGGGGGTTCTCAGGAGGCTGCAGACACTGTGGAGAGGTCCTCGGTTTCCCCAGTGCTTCCACCATAGGTGGCTGCCGCGCATCAGCCAGGACGGCGCGTGTCTCCGGTGTGAGTGCACGGTGTTGTGCTGTTCGACATTGTCACACATGGCCACCACCTCCATCGACAAGCAGGAGCGTTCGGTCGCCACCTGGGTCTCCCCGCGCTGCGCCTCCATCCGCACACCCGCGGCCCTGGCTGTGGCAGCACCAGTGTCTGCAGCTCTGCTGTCTCAACGAGAAGCCGGTGTGTGGCCTGATGCACAGACACCCTTCACTTGGTTCTCCGGGCGCCCTCTCTCCCACACCCCACCTCTTTCCTTCACCCCTAAAACTTTCAGGGTGTGTTTCCCAAACCCAGGGGCCTCTCCTACATAACGAGAGTGCAATGACCAGGGGCAGGGAGCCACATCTGCGCAGGACTCTCATCCCCAGATCTTCCATCCACTGCCTGTCCCTCATGCCCTTACGGCAGGCGACAGACGCTTTCTCCCTGCCCAGGACCAGGGCCTGGGTGACCAGTTGACCTTGGTGGCGATGGCCGGCTAGTCTTGTTGACCTGGAGCGTCCCAAGCCTTCCTCACCCCTGTCAGGGACATTTTTAAAGACAGTTCTCTTCCTGGTGCCCCTCTCTGGGTGCACCTCCATCGATGAGACTCCCGTCTAGCTTTGTGGCAGGAACACCCCAGGGGCGACACCTAGGTCATACCGGGGACACGCATGTCATTTGTGACTTGCTAGTGCAGGATCGTGGATCTCGTGGTGAAGCAGGCGTCCCCACTGTGAAGCGACTGCTTTCCCTTTGTCACTAACGAGTGTCCTGTGGGTGCAGCCTTGGCGATCTTCCACATAGCCTCTTTGTCCTCCAGCTTCCACCTGCTTCTCAGCCACAGAACTTCGTATTGACTCAGTAGTGACCTGGAGGGAGGAACGGGGCACCGCATGCCAGTGGCGAAGCACAAGGGAGCAGCTCAGGGCGGCGGGCATGTGCTGGGGTGGGGTGCTGAGGAAAGCTCCCGGGGAAGGGGCCCGTGCCCCGGATGGGAAGAGGGGCAGGTGGGGGCAGAGAGACCTGCATGTACTGAGGCCCTGAGGCCAGACTGTGTCCGAGTGACAGCCCGGCGTGGGGCTGCAGCAGGGGAGCAGTCTGGTCTGCCTGGTGAAGCAGCATCCTGGCTCTGTACCCCGGTGCAGGGAGAAGGCGCCAGAGAGGGGGTGTCATGATGGCTGCCAGTGTGGTCAGCGGTCCTGGGCATATCCAGCTGTCCCCTGGTGCTGAGGAGGTGGACGCTGCTCCAGGAATAGGCAGGGTGTGGGGCCTTCGCTTTCCAGACCTTTGGGCCCAGAGTGCCGGGGTGTGGTCCAGGAAGAGCCTCAGGGTGCCAGGGCAGGCTCAGTGGAGGGCGAGGCCAGAGGAGGCAGCAGCAGCCTCTGCTGTGGCGTGAGAACGAGAGAGAATGTGCCTGATCTCCTCCCTCAGAGCCACTGTGGCTGTGACAGCACGGGACGCGGGCAGTGACACGGAGCTCTCTGCCCCTTGGTTGGGGGCTCTGAGGTCTCAGCTGCAGGGAGCTGAGGCCAGGACATCCCACACCAAACCAGGGCTGGGGCAGGCTGGATGCTGTCCTGACACTTCCTCGCCCCACCTCGCAATGCCACCCGTAGGCACAGCCGGGCTGGGGCCATCTGGGCACAGGCACCTTGGAGGCGTAAGGGGACCTTCTCATCCTGTCACAGCGCCAGCCAAAGCCAGGCCCTGAACTCTGTCCAGCTTCCCAGTCAGATCTTCACTCTCATCCATCCATTCACTCTTCCTTCGTTCAACAAATAGTATCCAGTGCCTACTTCTAAAACATTCTTACGGAAATAAGACAACATTGACCTTTTTAGGGTACGCTGATGCAGCCACCATGGAAATCAGTATGGAGAGTCCTCAAAACACTAAAACTAGAAATTGCATTTGGCCCATCTATTCCCCTTCTAAGTATTTTCCTGAAAGAATTAAAGACATTGTATTACAGTGATCCATGAATACCCATGTCTATAGCAGCACAGTTCATAATAGATAAATCTTGGAAACAACCTATATGTCCATTAACAGGTGAATGGATAAAGAAATTGTGCTATTTATACACAATGGAGTACTACTCTGGCATAAAGAAGGATAAATTTGAGTCATCTGTAGGAAAATGGATATACCTTGAGACCATAATGTTAAGAGAAATAAATCAAACACATGAGCTTAAATATCACATGGTTTCTCTTATATGAGAAACCCAATATATAAATAAAGTACAAAATAAAAGACAGTTAGAAAACAAAAAGAGAGGGAGAAAAGTTATAGCCAGCATGGCCAATGTATCTAAAAGTGTACCTCGATTCAGTAAAACTGACTTCTGTGTTTTATATGTTTTTTGGCCTGTTTAGCCATTAATCTGTGTTTATGATAATTAACTTGATAAAGATTTATAAAATAAATGAATCTGATGCTGGCAAAAAAAAAATTTTCAAAGCGGGTGGAGGGGAAGGAGGAAAGAAGAACTGGGATGTTACACATGGACCAATTCTCCAGTGAAGGTAGTCATGTTCTGCAAACGGGCACCAATAAAAATAAATAAAAACACGACCGCCTTTCCCCGAGGCGTGCGGCTTGGTGAGTTGAGACACAGACAAGACAGAGCCCTGCAAAGTTCCAGAACACTCTGCTCACCCCGACGAGACTCCCGTCCCCAGCTGCCCCCAGCTGCCGCCAGCCCCAGGCAGCCTGAGTCGCCCTGGTCTGTGGACTTGCCCGTGCAGGACCATTCCTGGAAGGCAGAACGTGGGCCCCCTTCCTGGGTGCTCTCCCAGGTGTCTGTGCTGGGGCCTCAGTGCTTCCTGGCGCGGGGGCAGCTCGCTCCGTGGCCAGGCCACAGTCTCTCTGCCGACGGACACCCAGGCTTTGAACACGGTGCCTCCCTGTACGCTAACAGCTATGTTGGGAGCCGCCAGCTTCTCAGCAGCCCTGGGCTAGTCACTGGAGACTCGGCCACTCTGATTGCTTCCCCTGGAGGGGAGAGGAACTGTGGGCGTGGCAGGACCACCTCTGCCCCCCGGGGCTGCCTGCCTTGCCCCTGTCCCTCGGCTGGTGCTGGTGTCCTGGATCATCAGCTGCCCGCCTCCTCTCCCCGTGCCCCAGGGACCCCGCCATTGGAATCCAGATGGTGGCCCTGATCCAGGACGGCTTCCTGAGACCTTGCTCCAAATGGGTCATGGTCAGCGTGCCCAGGGGTTAGGACCGGACGCGTCTTCCTGGGGTTTTGCCGAATCCTGGCAGCCAGGAACCGGGCCATGCCTGGACTTGTTGCAGCGTGTCTCGCCCAGTAGGAGACCAGACACAGGGCAGGACGCAGCCCGTGGTGTTCGCAGCTCTGTCTCCACAGGTGGGCGCTTTAAAAGCATTTGTTGGATGAACGAAAACCTCCTTTGTGCTGACTTCCGCATCTATAAAATGACTGTATTGTTCCCTGTGTAGTCTGCTATTGACAAGCAGAATGGAGCGGTCATAACTTCACCCTAATTCCTGTCTAGGCCCCACCCCTGTCCCACACCCCCTTCTGAAAAGGCGGCCTGCAGTGCCAGACTCCCAGAGAGGCTATGGACAAGTACATTTCGGAAGCCTGGGAGACCGTGCGTTGTCAGGAGGTAATTTAGGGTGATGAAAGGAGAGTGAAAGGGAGGCGGCCTGCAGGACCACATTGGTTGCTCCAGGGTGCCCAGAGCAGACATTTCCAGAGAGGCTGGATCTTCTGGCCGGTCCTGCCCTTGACTCTCCTTCCTGGCCAGCTGTCCTGGCCAGCTGTCCGTCTACGAGGCTCCCTGAGAGCGGTCCCAAATTCTCCAGGCTAAAGGCGGGAAAAACAATCTTCTTTTTTTTTTTTTGGTACCGGGGATCGAACTGGGGTCCTTGCGCTTGCGCAGCAGGCGGCAAAACCACTGAGCTAAACCCCTGGCCCTGGAGAAACAATCTTGAAGTCAGTGATAATGACCATGGAATCCAAAGTGAAGGACATAGGTGAGCCCCTTGGCGCCGTGGCCAACCCCCCTGGCCAGCTAGCCTTGTTCCGGGACCTATACCCACTCCACTGCTCTCCCTGACCGGGGCTGAATGAGGAAGAGTGACAGAGACTCAGTCAGCTTGACCTGGGCAGCCAGGGGGCTCTCGCCTCGACCAGGCAGAGGAGCCCCTAGCTTCTGGCTCATCTCACCTTTATCACCTTTATTCACTCCAAAACGGGCACAAGCGATTAAAGCAACACAAGGTTCATCTGCTTTCCAATATCCATTAGCACATACAACCTAACCTCAGCTGCCTTAACTTTTCCCTAATACGCAAATCCAATCACCCCTGAGTGCAGCCTTTCTTCCTTGTACTCACAGAGGAGGCCAAGGAAGCCTTAATTCTCCTCTGGTCTCCCACACAAGGGCACCAAAGGAAAGACACTGGAAACAAATGTACATGGCAGGCCTAACTGGAGTGTTAGGAATAAACATGCTCCAAAATCAAAGATGAAAGCCGATGGAACAGTGCTTGCCGCAAAGGCATAGAAGTAAACCGTGAAAGGAGTTGAGAGAAGCCAGGCGGATACAGTAACTGGTAGTGTGACACAGAAACATTGGACACGTGAGGGAAAGCCGGGCAGGAGGGACTTCCTGTGTCAGAGCCCGCAGTCACAAACAGACGGCGGTGTTTGACGTGTCACAAAGCACGTGCGTAATCGAAAGTTGGAATAGAGAATATGCTTGCAAATAACACACCGGCTTTTCTAGCGCTGCAGAAATATTTATAGAAACGCCATACACGCTGGTCATAAAGGCTCAATAAATTAAGAAATCTTAGGAGCCGCGTGTACCGGCTACATTTTCTAATCACCATGCAAAACAAAGCCTTAAACAGGTTTACCCCTAAAGGTCCCCATCCAGAAGCTTCAGGTCCCAATGCTGGTCTCTAACTGCTTTGTGCACCAGTCCTGTTTTGTTTTCCACACAACAGTTTGGGCGTCGAACGTTCCTCTGAATGCCCTGGCATCCTCGGAGGGTCCACGAATTCCAGCTGTGACCCCTGTGACTGGCACAACAACCACGGGGATGGGATCTGACGGGGTGTCCTTCCCCGGATCCAATGCAGGCTCGGGATTGCAGGACGCCTGTGGACAGTCTGCAAGAAGGGAGGCGAGGGTCCGTGCGCTCTTTATGTCACCACTGGAACCTGCTGAGGACTCTCCCGGACACACAGCTCCAGCACCGACCGCTGGGCCCTCGCCGTGCAAGCACTAGCTCATCCTCCGAGTGCTTGGTGCACAGTGGCTCCCTTGCCCTCTGGCTTCCCCTGACCCTCCCAACCCCATTCACAGCCCTCTCTGGGTGTCGGCCCTCAGGCCTGGCATGGTAGCAACATCTCCCTGGGGTCAGGGCCCAGCCCTTTTCCCTCCCCCTACACCCCACCCACACCTTTTCCTCCGGTTCTCCGTCCCGCCCCGTGCTGGACCTGACGGGCCAGGCAGCATGGTGCAGGACCTTTGAGAGCAGTGATGGCGAACCTTTTGGAGCTTTCAATGATACCATCAGCCTGCTCACTCGTGTTGTAGGTTTGCCACCACTATTCTAAGGGGAGATGCAAGGAAGACCCAAAGGGCTGAAGAACTACCCAGGGGTTGGGTGTGGAGTGGCTGCCAGCCCTGGGGGAGCAGTCGAGGGAGCTGGCTGGTGGGAGCCGCTCAGGGACCGTAGACATCCTTGTCCCTCCCCTGTGGCCACGAGCCCCTTTCCTCAGTAGCCCAGGGAGCCCAGGCAGGGCAGGGGCCCCACCTCCCTCCTCCTGAGCGGTGCCCTTGTCGTGAATTCCTTGTCGTGAAGCCTGAGCCCTTCCGCCTCCCAGGGCACCTGCAGGCTGCTGCAATCCGCCCGCCCACACCTCAGTTCACTCTCAGGGTCTCAGCAGCACACGAGCCCGGGTGATGCTGACGGGAACTTAGGCTCAGAAAACCTAAGAAGCAGGTGGTAGGGACGGTTCTGCCCGAGGACAGGGGCCTGAGGTCGCCCGGGGCCCAAACTCTTCTGCTGACTCTGGGCCTCATCCTGGGCCGAGGTGAGGTCTCAGCCCTTGCCCAGCTTCAGTTCCAGGCAGGCAAGACAGCAGGAGGAGCCACCCCGGAGCAGGCGGGAGGTCAGCTCAGCGCAGAGGTCAGTGCTGGCCTCACTTAGCCCGGAACCCGGCCTGGTGAAACCTGGCTTGCGGAGCACCCACACCCCATCACTCAGGCAGGGCGGGTCTGGGAAGCGTTTCAACAAGCGTTGGCTCCACCTCGTCTTCCCGACAGGTGATTCCCAGGACCTGGCAAGTTCAGGAAGACCGCACAGCCCTCGCTCGGAGCCTCCCTTGGCCTCTGCAACGGCCCCAAAGGCTCCGGGTTGCCCTCTAGTTGGGCAGGGCCAGGGGCAGGGAGCCCCGCCCCACGCAGCCCTGCCCAGAGGCGGGGCCTCACCTGAGGCGGGCAGGTAGGCGGCTGGCCGTCAGCTGGAGGCTTTTGGCCTTAACAGGGGCCAGAAGAGCACACGGGGGTGGGGGCAGGACAGTTCACGGGGAGCCCTCGCCCGCTCACCATGGGCGAGAGACGCTTTGGCTTCCTGCAGAAACTCGCCTTCCTGGCCCGGGGCCACCAGTACCAGGCACTGCAGAGAGTCGACGAGGAAAGCTCGGTGAGTGTGGGAGAAGCAACGAGGGGCAGGCGCCCGACCCCACTTCTACCCAGACCCCATCTGGCCGCTGCATGCTGGGTCCCACCTGGGCCTCCTCCCCGAAGCCCACTCTGTGGCCACACTGCTGTCTTTTCTACCTGGCTTGGGAGCTCCTCCATGACCCTCACCCTGCAGCCCATCCTGGAGACCAGAGCCCAAGGTCCAGAGCGCTCACCTAGTTCCTTAGGGGCTCAAAGCCCCCCAGGGCCCTCACCTAGCCAGGAAGTGGAGGGAGGTCTCCCTGACTCCCAAGCGTTTACCTTCCCATGTCTTCAGCCCAGCTGCTATATGGAGTTTTACAAGCAACTGGAATGGGGGGGGGGGGGGCAAGTGTTTAGCAATAACTGGAAATCAAAGTGCTGAAGGAACAGTCCTCCGGCCTGGCTTCCTGTCACCAGGGCACTTTTAATCCACTCCAGGTTGTATGTTGACTTGGAAGCTCCCGGGGACCCTCTGGGACCAGCCAGTGGGATTCCAGGGCCCCGAATTTCTCGGGGACCCATGGACAGAGCTGTTAAAAGCCAGTCCTGTGACTGCTTCTGGCGGCTGGGGCGGGAGCTTCCCGGGGAGAAGGTGACCCCACAGAACACCCCACATGACTGAGGGCAGTGGCCCCGTGTTTCTGCAGAAGCGCCCAGTGGGCACAGTGCCTGGCTGCCACTCCTGACGGCCCTGGGCTTGTCAGAGCCAGGACCTGCACCAGCCTGTTCCCAGTGAAGGGAAACCTCCAGGTTCAAAGCATTTTTAATGAAAAATCTGCCAAAAGACATATAACGTGCTCCTTCTCCTCCCAAAGACTGCTAATAGTCGAAGCATTTCGATTGTGTGATTCTTAAGCACAGGGGCGTTTGTACAGGGTGTTTTGGGGGGGGGGGGGCGAGTGCCGGCGGGGGTTAGCGCGCTGCGGACGGCGGACCTGGCCCCTCAGGAGCACGTCTGTCATGGGCGTGCGTGGGCTGGCCCACAGAGCTCGTCTTTCCTCTGACTTTTCCCATAACTTTTTCCTTTCCGGGTTTTGCCTTTTGCGTCGGGCTGGTATTTTTCAAGCACTCCTGAGTGTCGGTGGTGATCGGGCTTTCTCGGGTGTGTGGGTGGGCCGGCCAGCGTTCCCCGGGGAGGGAGGACATTCTGCTCTCCGTGCCAGGTGCACTGTGCCGATGGCCCGGGTTCTGGCCGCACCTGGCCGTGAACACAGCTGTTCTCACAGCACCCTGAGGCTGAGTGCCTCTCAGGCGTGGGCGTGGGTCGCCTGAGCGTGAGGACTCCCAGGGCAGATGTGACTCTCGCAGGTGTGGAGGCCCTGGAGAGACAGGGGTGCTGTCTGCAGGGGCGCCCTAGCCCAGGCAGGAAGCTGCAGTGCAGCTGAGTCGGGAGAGCGGGAAATAACCGAGGCCTGCAAGGCCCCGCTTCCTCACCCCAGGGCCCCTCCTGAGCTCTGACTTGCGTCCTCTGACTTGAACTGTTTCTCTCAGGAAAGTTTGAAAAGGAGCGATGTTTGCTGAGGTGATTACTTCTGCAATCGCTGTCACTCCCTTTTATGAGCCTGTAGTGTGCGCCCCATCCCGGATCCTGGGGCGGCCGCTGTGTCCTCGGGTGAGCCGAATTGCACCAGGAATGCTCCCTGAGCGCTGCAGGGCATCTGAGGCTCCTGGGTGGGCCTGGTCCCCCCTCCTGAGTCCTGGCTGTGGCAGAGAGTGCCCGGATGCAGGTGCCCACACAGCAGAGGCCAGTGGTCTTAGGTGTGAGTCGGAGAAACCAAGGGGCGTTTGGCAGCCGAGCCAGTGGTCTTAGGTGTGAGTCGGAGTAAAGGAGCAGAGTGGATGGGAACCAGAGGCAGAGCTGAAGAGGCCTGGGAGGCCCAGCTTAGGCAGCGTCCTCAGAGCCTGAGGAGAGCTCCTGAGGCTGCCTTTCCGGTGATGAGAAGCAGGGTGTTAGAGCCCCTTGGTTTTGCTACTAGATAAAGCCTCTCTCTGCTGATCTGAATGTTAAGGGGGGAGCATGTCGGACCAGAAAGCCCTGCTTCCCAGGCCTCAGCGCCCACGAGGGAAGCCTCTGCCCCTCAGGGCTGCCACCTCCCGCCTCTGTGAGCCTGCCCACACTCACGCATTATCAGCTTTCCCAAAATTTACCAACGGAAGAAATTGCAATCCCCCCAGTATTGCCTTAAATGATTTGTATGAAAGTGACTTCAATAAGTATAAAACTTGCTAGAAAATAGCTATGTGCTTATAATAACTATACAAATTAAGTTTGTACTAAGGTTATACAAGGATGGCTGAGAGTTCAAGGCCAGCCTGAGCTATACAGTGAGTTCAAAGACAGCCTGAACTACATAGTGAGGCCTTGTCTCAAGAAGCCCAAAAATATACCTGAAATAATATATAAAATACAAAGGTACCAACATTATTCTGGTGTGACTCATGATATTCTATGAAAACTCAAGCAGTGAGGTGAATGGTTAGCTTGGTTACCTATCCACAATGCCATAGTTTACCATAACAAATGAGTATCAGCCGGTGGTTTCTGTGGGTCTGAAATCTGCCTGTGGCGAGCTCCGTGTCCTGGCTCAGGGCCTCGTTAGGTTCTATGGGGCCCGGGTCTGTCCTGCTGGGTGGCTGTTTGCAGGCCTGTTCACAGGCCCGTTCCCCAGCTCTGCTGGGCTCCCCCCAGGGCTGCATCAGAACCCGGTGGCTGGGTCCCCAGAAAGACAACAGAAGAGACAGAGGGCACCCTGAGAAAGACCAGGGACCACAGCCTCCCAAGTGCCATCTCAGGGTCCGCCAGATCCTAGTTCCTGCCACATCTGTCCACGGAGGCAAGTGTGGGTCCAGCCCACCCTCGTGGGAGGGGAGTCAGCAGGGCTGTGGGTCCTGAGGGGCCAGATGGGTGGCTGGGGGTGTCTCGGAGGCCCCTCCACAATGACAGAAATACTTCTTCAGATGACATCAGTCAATTAAACCCAGTTACCCCTGATATGTATCTGTTTTTGTTAGCATTTCCGTTGGGCTCTGTTATTGGGATGTTTGGAGTTTTGATTTTTTTTTTTTTTTTTGCAACTGTGTAAAGTTTACAAAGGTGGAAAATTCATGTACACACAAATGGAATTTTTTAAACATGAAGATGTGACAACTGTAGGTTAGTGGGTTTATAGACAGTATTTTTTCCATAAAATTCATCTTTATGATTATCATAATAAACATGTCCAACACTTTCCACAAAAGGAGAACAAAGAAACTATAGTGTAAGTTACTTGCAAGTTACTTCAGCTTTGGTATTTTCAGAGGCTATATATAATTAGTGGGCTGGCAAGTCCTTTTTTGTTTGTTTTTGGAGACAGGGTCTTACTGTGTAGTTCAGGCTTTGAGCTCGCTGTGTAGCCCAGGCTGACCTTGAGCTTGTGGTGATCCTCCTGCCTCAGCCTCCCAAGCACTGGGATCATAGCTGTGCACCACCACGCCTGGCAGCAAGTCTTATTTTTTTGGTACGGGGGGATCAACTCTGGACCTTGCACTTGCACAGGGGGCAGCGAAACCACTGAGCTAAATTGACGGCAGCAAGTCTTACTTTTTTTTTGGACTGGGGATCGAACTTGGAACCTTGCGCTTGCAAGGCAGGTGGCAGAACTACTGAGCTAAATCCCTGGCCCTTGCAAGTCTTACTTTTAAAACTACAAAATCTCGCTCCTCCTCCAGTCATCTCATGCCTCACATGGGTCTGCTCCACTCTCTTCCCCCCAGAGGCTTTTTGGTTTTCTCTTCCCATGGATTTCATCAACTAGGACTTCATTAACTTGTGTGTCGGGGAAGCTCCTGGCCAGGTCTTTTTTCATGTTAGTCCATGTTCGCCATGCATAATGCTTTCATTCCTTGTGTGGCGCTGTTGCGTAGATACAGCACATTTAACTCCGTCAACTGCTTTCCCTCTACCTCCATGTCTTGATCCTTCCCCTTTGAGAAAGATCGATTTCCCTACTTCCTATTATCTTTTATTTTGCTCTTACTTTATACTTT
>NW_004624746.1:1404995-1525714 GCF_000247695.1 Heterocephalus glaber
TCAACTTTGGTAATTCACACATGTCTAGGAATCTGTCCATTTCTTTTTTTTTTTTTTTTTGGTACCGGGGATTGAACTTGTGTCCTTGTGCTTGCGCAGCAGGCAGCGAAACCACTGAGCTAAATCCCCGGCCCCTACTTTGTGTTTCTTGTATAAGAGAAACATGCAATATTTAACCTGTGTCTGATTTATTTCATTTAACATTATGGTCCAAGGTACACCATGTTCCTACAATTGACTCAAGTTTATCCTTCTTTATGACAGAGTAGTGCTCCATTATGTGTAAATACCACATCTTTATCCACTCATCTGTTGATGGACACAGGCTGTTTCCAAGATTTAGCTGTTATGAATCATACTGCTATATGAAGCCCTTGGGGCACCCGTCTGGTCCTACCATTGTGAGGCTCGTGGACCCCGGGTGGCCCTGGTCCCCAGGGAGGACTCGGGGGCATCAGGGTGGTGGGCAGGAGGGGCTCTGGGCCCAGAAGCCACCAGTGCCCTGGGTGCCCCTGGACTGGGCTGCCAGGGACAAGGCTGCCGGGACTGAAATGCGGCTGTGACTTCCGTTTTGTGGACAGAGACACCCTGAGGGTCTGAGTTCTCTTCCCTGTCCACCATCAGCCAGGCCAGAAGAGAACTGGGGGAAGCGCCCTTGGGTCCACCAGGGCCACAGCGAGTGTTAAGAGGACCTGGCTGCCATGGTGGGGCAGTGCATGGAGTGTGTCGGGCAGACAGGGCCAGCAGAGTGGGTGCTGTGCTGTCCACAGCACCATGGGGCCACAACCTACTACCTCGGGAGGCACCAGTGCAGACGGGGTGAGGACGGTGGTGAGCTGCAGGCTCCTGACAGACACGTGCGGACGTGGCTGGGAGTGCAGCTTGCATAGGGGCAGGAAAGCCTGGGTTCACGGTGGTGAGGAGCCTGTCTGGGCAGAGCTGGCTGCAGAGCTCATGGGACCTGATTGGAAAGGAGACATGAGCTGCTCTTGCAAAAGCAGGAGAAGCTGGGCATGGTGGCACATGTCTGTCATCCCAGCACTTGGGAGGCTGAGGCAGGAGGATCACCAAGATTTTGAGGCCAGCCTGGTCTGCATAGTAAGTTCAAGGCCAGTCTGAACTACATAGGGAGACCTTGTCTCAAAAAGAAAAAAAGAAGTAGGAAATGCTCCTCTCTCTTTCATTATCTCTCTCCCACCCTGGTGGTTTTTCATTTGCTCTCAGTGCTGAGCCCTGCCGAGGAAGGCAGTAGGCCTGAGCCAAGCTGCCCAGCCCCACCCATGTCTCCCTTTGTCCCACGCGGTTTTCTTCATACAGCACGAGTTCAGTCAGATTCTTCCACATGCAAGATGGTGGCTGTGGTGACCACGGAATGCTGAACCCGGTAACCCAGTGGACCCCAAGCCCCAGCCAGCAGTCCTGTCCCCAAGGCCCGGAGCCCAGCCCTCTTGTTGGAGAAGAGCGAGGTGGCGGGGTGGCGCTGCTCCGGTGGGGTTGGACCTGTGAACGGCCCTCGCTTCTTGGCCCCTTCGGCGGCCTTGGCAGTTGAGAGAGAGTGGTGAGGGCCCTGTGTGGCACTGACGGCCACCCAGCCCGACGTCAGAGCCCAAGAGGGAGGTGGCGCGGCTGCTTTCTCCCATGGGCCTCTGCTGCTTGCCGACAGCGCCTCCTCTCCGGTCCCCATGCGAGTCTGTCCTGGCCTCATGAGGATCGGTATCGCCCATGACCTCGCCTCAGCCAGCCCCCTGCTTCCAGGCCAGGCAGGCACAGGCTCCCTGCACGGCCAGTTCAGGCCTCATACACGCGGATGGGGAGGGTGTAACCCAGCCATAGCACCAAGTCCCCTGTGGAAAGCCTCTCAAAGGGGGCTTTCTGGGGGCTGTGGGCCACCCCGAGGAGATGGGCAATTTGGTGGAGGCTGGCGGAGCCTCTGGAAGTCGTGTTTATTTGGACCCTCTGGGTGGGAAGTGAAGGTCCCATCCGGCTCAGCCGTCCTTGCTGTGCCCTGTGCCGGCCTGGTGGAGGGAAGGAGCCTGTGTGGAGTGACCTGGCGTGGTGCTCAAGTACAGACGGGGCATCCTGCCTGGGACGTACAATTCCAGGGTCCCCAGGGAAAGAGGCCGAACCTTCCAGAGCCACGGCGGGCACTGCACAGAGCCCACTTTCCAGGCCAGACCATGGACCTCGGTGTGGTTATTTCACTTGCTTGCCGGGACACCCACGTCCCTCTTAGTGTTCCCTGTCTTGTCTCCTGCGGTCACACTGACTGTGGGACCCTCGAGGTGAGGGGGATCAGCCGAGACCTGTCCTAGCCAGGACCTCAGGCAAAGCAGGGACGGCCCATCTCCTCCCGGCCTTGTGAACCAAGGCAAATCTGTGCCCTCGTGGCCTGGTGCTGACCTGGGTATTCAGGCAGGAATCGTGAGGGACCCGGGTCCCTTCCAGACCTGTGGGTTTCTGCTCAGCCCAGCATTTGCTCTTTGCAGAAGTTGTGTTGGTGGCACAGGTGACATTCATGATGTTCTTTGCCCATCAGTGAACAGGAATAATAAACAGGGATAAAAAAATAAATGAGAGAAGATACATAACACTCTACAATGGCTAGGTCAAAAAGGATTTTTCTCCAGTACTGGGGATCAAACTCCAGGCCTTCCTACTGACCCAGATCCCCAGCCCTTTTTCATTTTTTGTTTTGAACAGGGTCTCACTAGTTCACCCAGTGCCCAGGATGGGCTGGAACTTGTGATCCTCCTGCCTCAGCCTCCTGGAGTGTGGGGTTGCAGGCATGTGCCACCAAGCCCATCTAAGCAGTGCTTGTATTAGAGACCCACCACCATCTGCCTCTGCCCCTGGGTCGAGTGCAGGCCTCTGTCACACAAGTGTTCACCAGGGAGATGGAGCTGGCAGTGTCATTCACGGGGCTCACAGCAGAGCGGCCCTTTCACCACCGAAGGCTGGATGGAGTCTGGGTGCTCTGAGCAAAGCGAGCAGGCCCTGGGGTCCCTGCCATGAGGTCGGTTGCTCTCTCGGTCACCAGGGAGCGTTCTTGGGGACCCCAGCCTGCAACATCAGCGTCTATGTGACATCGGCCCTTGTGCTGAGGACCCTCCTGTAGCTGCCCGGCAGAGCTGGTGGGGGGCAGATATTTGTCAGATTATTACACTAGCAAGTGTACAGTTACAGCCCGAGTCCTGTGGGGTGTTCTCTGCACCACCAGCCCACACGCACATCTGCACACATGCACACGCACACGCACATGCACACGCACACGCACAGCCTGGTACCGGCTCGGGGGCTGGAACAGTCCTGTGTAACTCCTCTCGCCCTGAAGCTGGAATCTAAGAAACCCCTCCTCACAGCAACCCTGCCTCTTGGTGTCACCGTCCCCATTTTACAGAAGAGGAAGCTGAAACTCAGAAAAGTCCAGGACCTCAGTGAGGGCTGCCCAGGGGTGTGGTGGAGCCGGAATCAGCTCTGAGCAGCCAGGCTCCTTTGCTGCACTTAGGGGTTTCTTCTTTTTCTAAGGTGGAAACACCCCAGGGCAGGCATCCTGAGGTCTCCTGTTTTCTCGCAGAGTCAAGCTCTGCACAGGTGCATCAGCTGCCCGGGGTGCGCAGGGCCTGGCCGCTGCTCTTCCTGGCCTTGCAGCACTGTCCCCTCCTGCAGGGCCCCTTGTTCCCCTCGGCGGCGGCGGCGCCTGGTGCTGGGGCAGCCCCGCCCCTCCCTCCGGGCTGCCCTGGGCTGTTTCCTTAGGTCCTGCGGAGGCAGGGACCAGCGGAGACAGCTCTGGCTCTCTGCCCTCGAGTGGCTGACGAGGTCACAGTGCCCTGCACTGCCTCCCTCCTCTCCTCCCATCAGTGGCTCGGTCACGGGACCCCTCCAGGGCGATGTCACTGGGAGTGGAGGTCTTTAGCCCCACGTGAGGTGGAAATCAGACGTGGGCTGGTTCTGAAGGGGAAATAAAGCGAAAGTTTGTTACAAGACAGAAACCACTGGCCCCAAGAAGGAGACAGGGAGGCCCAGAGACGCAGCCACCTGTGGGGGCTCCGAGCAGTGTCCTCAGTTGCTCTTGGGTCTTTAAGAGGGCCGAGGTCTCCAGATGGGGCGGGGTTCCCATCGCAGCGTGCGGGCGGCTCCCCTTTGATTAACCATTTGCTTGCTTCCCCCTCTATTGCTCTGAGGGGCAGCTGCCTGCTGGATCCCTATCTGGCGGCTCCTTTGAAGTCCTGCTGGCTCCTGGTCCCAGCAGTGGCCGCTCCAATTCCCCCACCCCACGCCTGTGGCCCAGTCTGAGGCTCCGCTCTCCCAGACAGTCCGTGTGGGGTTTGCCCCGACCCTGCCTCCGTGCCAAGCATAAGCGCACTGGGAGCGAATATGGTGCCCACCTGTGATGCCCGGAGTGCCCAGAACACCGAACGGGGAGGAGGAGGATGGGTTTGGCTGTGAGTGGACACACAGCTGTACTCACTGAAGTGATCCGAGCAAGGGAAGTACAAGGGAAGCTGTGTGTGGCTCCACTGAGGTGAGCGTCCAGCGCGGCAGAGGAACCCGCATTCTAGAAGTCCTGATGTCAGTCCCCTTCAAAGAGGGAAGTTGCCAGCGTGGTGGCGCACGCCTGTAACCCCAGCACTAAGGAGGCTGAGGCAGGAGGTTCGCTGCGAGTTTGAGGCCAGCCTGGTCTACACAGTGAGTTCAAGGCCAGCCTAGAATACACAGTGAGACCCTGCCAAAAAAAAAAATGGAAGAAGGAAGCAAGCAGGAGAGGGAGCAGAGAGAGGGCACAGGGAGGTGGTTACCCAGGTGTGTGCGTAGGTAAATCTTCCTCCAGGTCCACACTTAAGACCGCACCGATGGCTGAGTGTGGGTCAGCCCCAGTGTAGCTCACAGTTTTCATACAGGAAGATGAGCCGGCCTCGCAATTGTATTTTAGAGGAGCCTAAAATTTTGTGCTGTAGTGATGTGATTCCCCACCCCACTGCCCATTTACAGCAGCTGGTATTTAGCTGTTACGAACAGTGTACCAATGGGAGGCTTTGAGCAGACCCCGTTCCTCAGTGAGTACACCGGAGAGAATCTCCCCGGCGGGTCTGCCTGATTTGTCCCCTCCAGATCCAGATGAGCCCGGCCTCTGTCCCCAGTGTCTCGGGCCAGAGACTTCCTGGGCTCCTCCCAGCTGGGTGGAGGACAGCGCCCTGGCATCGTCTGAACACACACAAAAGCCATCACTGTTCCTCGCCGTGAACTCTCAGTTCACATCTTTCTAACAGCCCATTAGAAAAATGACCTGAGGTTCTTTCCATAGCTCAGGGAGCTTCGCTGGCTTGGAAAATGCTGCTGCATCCGGGTTGGGAGCTGCAGGAGGCAACCCCAGGGGCGGTTTCATCTCTGACTGCAGTGCAGAAGCAGACCCAGCCCCTTTTTGTCTTTGGGATTTGTTTTTCCAGTACTCCTAATTGTCGCTTGAGTAACTTCTTACTTGTGGGCCAGGGACTACATCCGGTCTCCACGGGCAGCCTTTGCCCTTGGCATGTGGCAGTGGGGAGGGGAGGAGAGGGAAGAACCCGCAGGCTCCTGTGGCAAGGGAAAGGGGCTCTGGCCCACAGCACCAGCCACGACCCAGAATTTGCTCAGTCCCCACTGTGTGACACAGCACACGGGGAGCGACTTCCACAGCTGCCCTGCGGCTGTACCTTCACAGTGCCACCTCTGGGGTCAGCTGTGTGTAGCTGGCGTCCGAGCAGCAACCCCAGCCGCCCCTCTGCCCTCCCGCTGCCCCACAGGGGCCCCCAGCTCCTGGGCCTCTGTTTGGGCACCCAGGGAAGTGGCCAAGACCAGTCCCCTCCTCCCGTGAAGCTCACGGTCCCCTGCAGGGGGCAGATGTGTGGGTGAGCGGGGAGCAGAGGACAGGGAGGCCCTGGGATCCTGAGGGTTCAGAAAGCGGGGTTCTCCCTGGGGGCGGAGGTGGGACACCAGTGTCCTGTTGCCGTGATGATGGCCCCGCAAGCCTTGGCTTCAAACAGCGCTCTTGGGTTACCTGGTGGTTCTGGAGGATGAGGTCCCACATGGGTGTCAGCAGGTGGACAAGACTGGCCAGCTGCAGAGCCTGGTGTCACAGCCCTGTAGTCCCAGCACTCTGGGAGGCTGAGGCAGGAGGATTGCTAGTTCGAGCCCACACGGGGAGACTATGGCTGGGGGTCCAGCTCTGTGTGAATACCCTGGACTTAATTCCTAGTACCATGCATCTGTGCACACACAAGTGAGCAGGCCAGCTCCTGGAGGCTCCGAGGGAGAATCCATCTCCCTGCTGTCCCAGCGCCCCCCGCCCGCCCTGCATTTGTGGCTGTGGCCCCTCCTCCATGTGCAAAGCCCTCTATGAGGATCTGTGATGGCCTTGCCTGCCCCCCTGGTGACCAGGATCACTCCCAACTCAAGACCCCTGACCAGCGCGCCCGGCCATGGCCCGGGGCCCCTTCAGGGCAGGTGTACAGGCTCATCATGCAGGTCAGCCACCTCTCCATGTTTCAGAGAGCAGGGGATACAAACTGCGCCTGCCTCTGAGGGCCTCGGTTACCCCATGCAGAGTAGGCGGGCTGGACGTCAAGTGCGTCCAGGGTCGAAGCTGTCGCAGTGCTCACGTGGTGGGCCAGGGCTGTGGTGGTGCCGGTCCCTACCCATCCAGCCCTTCTTCAGGCTCAGCTTCCAGCAGGGCTTGGAGGGCCCTGTTCCCCAAGACCCCATGCCACCCACACCTCCTCCAGGGTGCAGGAGTCCGTCCCTCCCTGCGTGGACTCCAGCCACTCCCACCAGTGCGTGGTCTGTTGGCCATGGCCATTCCTGTCCTCCAGGATGGCAGCCCCTCAGGGAAGGGCATGCTGGATTGGCCTGAGGGCCCTCAAGCCAGGCATCCTTAGCTCAGCCCCAGTGCCCATGGCGTCCCCCACAGGCTCTTCTGTGCCTTGTGGCTGATCCCCAGTCCTTGGTCAGTCTGGGGACTTTGTCAAGAGCCCAGTGACCATGATGGAACACATCCAAATCCCCCAGGAACCTGTGCAGCCACAGGCTGCCGGTCCGGGGCAGGACAGGGCCTGAGACTCAGCATTTCCAATGAGCTCGGCCCTGAGGATCATACTTGGAGAACCACTGGACAGAGGCAAAAGTGGGCCATTCACAGATCTCTGCCTGGGGAAAGACTGGCCTGGAAACCTTGGAAAGAAGATGGCCCAGATGTCAGTCACTCCCTTAACGACACCTGCCCGGCTACCCCTGGTGATGGTGACTGACCCTCGCGTCCTCTCCGACTCCGCTGACCTGATCACTGCATCCACCATTAATTGTGAAATTCTTCTTTTTTGGGTACTGGGAATCGAACTCAGGACCTTGCACTTGCCAGGCAGGCACAGGCACCGCTAAGCTGCAACCCTGGCCCAATTGAGAAACTGTTGAAGGGCCGGGCTGTGTGGCTCCTCTCTGCCCCCTCTCCCTCGGGGACCCAGGGCCCAGCACTGTCCTGGCCTCGGGCGCCAGGTCCCCAGAAAGTCCCTGTCTTGTCTTCTCACCCCTCCCTCCGGTCCTTCCCTGCACCGAAGCCCGTTCCCCTCCGCCGCCTCCTCCTCCTCCTGCCGCTCCCTGACTCCTCACCCTGCCAGGACTGCTAAGGGATTTGTCCCTCCCTAGGTGAGGCCTTTCTCTTACTACAGCGTTCTCAGGGAACCAGGGTGTCTTCAGCTGATGCAATCCTGCCTGCAGGGTCCCTGCTGCATGGGGCCATTGAGGTTTCAGCTGTGACCGCAGGCAGAACTGCAGTTATGTCTGGACATGCCATAGCTGGCCTGTAGGCCAAACTCGGCCTAACCGGTACTTAATTGTGAAACAATTTTTCCCCAAAATGATGTAGAATTGTTCCTGCTCTGGGGGAAGAGGTGACTGGCAAGGAGGAACAGTGGAAGTTGCGATCTTTGTTTTAAGTCAAGGAAGAAGTTAGTGCCTTCCGCCTTCCGCCTTCCCACTTCCCTGTAACCTGCTGGGAAAGGACAAGATGGGCCTGATACCAGAGTCGTGGGTATCGGGTATCGGAATGCTGGGAAGGGCAGGGAACACCCCACATGCCCTGGGGCTGAGGGTCTCCCGGTAGCAGAGCCTCCAAGGCAGCTCGCGAGACTGCTCTGCCACTGTGACTCTCAGTGCAGGTCCCAGGCCTCTCAGAGCTTGGCTCCGCCCCCCGCCCCTTTCCTTGGGTTATTTGAAAGGTCTCACAGAGCTGGGCTGTGGTACCACCTACGATTGGGAGGGGCGCTGGCTAAAGTCGTGTGGGTACTTGACCTAGAGCCGGAGAAGTTCAGGGTTCTAAATACATAACTTGTCCCTCTGCTGTGTCAGTATTGCAAAGCCCAATTTTACTAAATAAGTTTGCTTTAAAACCAGCCACGGGTGGGGTGGGGTGGGGTGGGGGCGTGCCTGTGATCCCAGCGCTCCGCTCCAGAGTCCGGAGTCCGGGGCAGAAGAATCACGGTGAGTTTGAGGCCAGCCTGAGCTTCATAGTGAAACCCTGTCTCAAAGACAGACAAAAAGCCCCAGCCACATGAGTAAGTGCTGACTGGTCTCAACGCAAGTGCCAGTCAGCAGAGGAGTGGACAGGTGAGTTGTGTCTGCACCGCAGTGGGTTCCAAGCCCCCGGAAAGGAGCCAGCGTCACACATACTACCATGTGTGACTGACTACCCACCCTGGGCAGAGCAATGGCGGCGGGGCTCCGGGGCTGGTTAGGGTGACCGCCGAGCTGTGAGCTGGGCACTGACGCTGCCTCCTGCTCTTCCCACAGACTGACGGGCAGTGCCAGCTGGAGGCCACCGAGAGGAGGAGGACGGTCTGGGCCTTGCCACCCAAGGAAGCGTGCAAATGCCACAGAGAGGACTTGGCAGAGGCGCTTTCTGTAAGAATCGCACTCGCACCTGGTGCCAAAGGAGCTGCCTTTCCGGGCTAAGAGAAGGCAGCGCGAGGCCCTGAACACTGCTTTCCCTGGGTGTGAAGCTGCCCTGTGTAGTTTAGCTGCTTGACAGCGCTGACCAGTCGCGATGTGGGAGGGGCCTCCAGGCAGACTCTCACCAGCGCTTTGTC
This sequence comes from Heterocephalus glaber, assembly GCF_000247695.1. The sequence goes on from NW_004624746.1 coordinate 1,414,109, forward strand.
CCCGAGCCGCCCCTCCAGGGCCTCCTGAGAGCCAGGTGCCCGTGCACAGCCCGCACAACCCTCGGCGGGGAGACCCGGGGGCAGACAGTGGGGGACCCATGGGGAGCAACAGGCACAGCCCAGCCGTCCCTCGAGATGAGCCACGTGACCATCCGTGCGTCCTCCTTTTGTCTTCCATCAGCCACAGAACTGCCAGTTATTAAAACCGGGTTCTCCCGGGCGTCTCACGGGAGTTTGGGCTCCTGGTCAGTGGAGACGGGAAAGCAGCCCTGTCCCAGGAAGCAACCCTCTGAGGCTGCAGGACCACACTTGCTTTCTGTCTCTCATTTTCTTTTTTAGAAAACTTGGCCAGCACAGTGACCTGCACACCTCAGCCACCGTGCTCGGGGGGATGCTAGTACAGTGCAGCGATGGTCGGCCACAGGCGACAGAGTCCAGGAGGCCAGCAGTGTCTGAGGCCACCTGCTCCTGGACGTCCACGGCTGTCTCGAGCCCTGTGGATGCGTTCTTGGCAGAGGGAAGGGAGTCTATTCCCTGTCTGGGGGTTTTCCCTGCCTAGCAAAGTAGCTGGATTTTTGCTCCTTATTCCAAAGAATGTACGAGTCTGTTCAGGTTTCTCTGTCACCTCGACCACCAGGGACAGCTTTTTCGTTGGCCTTTGACAAAGAAACCTACGTTATTATCACTGCCTCTGAATTGGCTCCATTCAGTGCACTGGTTAATGTGGAGCTTGGAGCAGTGTGCAGCAGTGTATACACAGCATGATCATGTCAGCAGCTCTGGGTCCTAAAGGGCAGGCCATGTTTCCTGTTTTGGAAACACCATTTGGATGACAGTAACATGCACAACGTGTTAGCATCTTCACCTCTCTGAGCGTGTGTTCCAGCTGGGTGAGGAACACTGCCCCGTTGTACACCGCTCTCCGTCTCCGGGTCTGTGCTCTCTCTCAGTGCTGACTCCCCAGCGCCCTCCCTCACCCCTCAGCCCCTACTATTTACTGCTCTGTGCACCTCACAGAAACAAACCCTGCAGCTTTTCTCCCAGGATGGCTTTACTTTGGTTCCCTGATATCCTCAGGGTTCATCCCTGCTGTAGCTGGCGTCTGAATTTCCTTTCTTTTTTTCTTTTTTGGTGGGAGTGGGGATCATGCCCAGGGTGCTCTACCACCGAGCTACATCCCTAGCCCTTTTTATTTTTTATTTTGAGAGAGGATCTCTTAAGTTGCCCAGACTGGTGCCCGGCTAGAATTTCCTTTTTGGTTAAAGCTAGCTGGCATTTCCTTGTGCCTACCCACCACGTTGTGTTTATCCCTTCACCTGTCAGTGGATTCAGGTTGCTTCCGGCTTTGCCTGTTGGCTTCCAGTTTTAGCTGCAGTGAGTGGGGCGTGGGGATACCTCTCTGAGACCGATCCTTTTGGGCTTGTGGCCCTAGCAATGGAATGGCTGGTTATCTGGTAACTCTTTCTTCTTTTTTTGTGTGTTTTTTTGAGACAGGGTCTCATGATGTAGTTCAGGCTAGACTTTAGCTCATCACATGGTCCAGGCTGGCCTCGAACTCACTGTGATCCTCCTGCCTCAGCCTCCTGAGTGCTGGGATTATAGGCGTGTGCCAGTGTGCCCAGCTCACCTGGTAACTTGATGCTTAATTTTGGAGGAGCTGCCAAACTACTTTCTTGTGCTAGCTGCTCACCAGTTCTAGTAGCTGCACCATTTACATCCCCGAGACTTTGTTTTAAATAAGATGAGAGTGTGTGTCCGTACTTCCAAGATTCCATACTCTGCATCCATTTCCTGAAACGTATGTCCAGGGCCGCACTCTCTGGTGTAATTGTTAGGTGTCCATGTGGTCTGATGGAAAAAGAATGGGACCGTGTGTTTGTGTTCTCTTTTGGCCCATCCTCTGGGGTCTCCGAGGAAGTCCCCTGTCCTCTGAGGTCAAGGCCAGTTTCCTAGTCCATCTCAGAAGCCATGAGCTGTAGGGTGGGGGCCGCCTTGGGCCCCTCCATCTGTGCTGGGCCCATCGGCGAGCAGGTGCTATGCTGTCTCCTTCCAGGTGGACCTGGACAGAGGCCTGTCTGAGTTCGCAGTGACACAGCGCAGGCTGGTTCACGGCTGGAACGAGTTTGTCGCTGACAACACGGAACCTGTGTGGAAGAAATACCTGGATCAGGTGGGACCACCAGTATCCTCCTCTGCTTTAAAGAGATTTGGCCAGGAAGGGCAGGGCAGCCACTGACTCTTCAAATATTGATTGAAGGTGTCCTTGGACAGGTCCTGCCTGGGTGTGGGGCAGGTGTGCTACAAGATAAGAAGTCTCTTTCCTTCCTCCTTCAGGCTGCTCTGAGGAGCAGGAGGAGGCACCGGGCAGCCCCCATGAGGGATGATGGTGACCTCGATGTTCCAGGCGCCTGGCCAAATGAGTGAGAAAATAAGTGGCCTTCTCTTACTGAACCCTCCCCCTTGTCCTCTTGTGCTGGGGAGAGGGAAGACGAGAAACACTGAAATCCTGTCCCGGGGTGTGTGGGGTAACCAGATACAGTGAATATAAGATTGGATGCCCCATGAAATTGGAATCTCGGGTCGATAAGCAAGGAGTAGTTTGTAAGTGTAAGCATTTTCAACTACTGCAATAGACATTTTTTTTTTTAAAGTTCCTTATCAAGCTAAAGCACAAATTTAGCTGCAAGTCCTGTCTATTTTTTCTGGCAAGCTGAGCCCAAAGTCTCACACACAGCAGTAGGGGGCGATGCTGAGAAACAGCCAGGATGCCTGAGCTGCTAGGAGTCGGCCTGGTGCGTTGCTGATGGCACAAAAGCGGACACCTAGAAACCATTAGGAAGAGAAAAGGAAACATTGAAATAGCCACAGCTGTGACTTCCACTGCAAGAGGCAGCACCCAGCCACCCACCCAGGACTAGGTCAGAGAGCCTCAGTTAGCAAGCCGGGGTGTTTAGACTCTTGAAGACATTCAGACCCCTCCCGAGCCTCTGCACCCTCTTGGTGGTGTCCCTGACATCCGTTCCCCATGCTCTTGCTCCTGGGCAGCCTTAGGCTTCAGCTGCTTCCTGTTGAGTCCGTGTTTTGGGCCTTTTTGGTGGGGGGGGGCAGTATCAGGGATTGAACTCAGGACTTTGTGCTTGTGAGCCAGGCTTGGTGCCACTGAGCTAAAGCTGCAGCCCTTCAGGCTTTCTTGATTGGTCAGTTCAGGACCAATCACAGTTCTGCAGCATCCTCACTCTCCATGCTCCTTGTGGTCTGCTGCCTCCTGTTGGCTCCCTGTTTCAAGCTTTCCTGGTTGGTCAGTTCAAGGACCAATCACAGTCCTGCAGCATCCTCACTTTCCAATCTCCTTGTGGTCCTCCTCACTCAGTTCTCAGTATCCTGGGGGTGTCTTCAGTCACATAGCTTGACGCCAAATAGGCTCCTAGTGGCACTGTGCCCAGGAGGCCCAGGAGCTGCCGAGCACAGAAGCCCTGTCTGCACTCGCTCTTCTTCATACCCACCGCCCTCCTATGTGTGTCAGGTGTGTGGCTCTGTCTGCCGCTCTAGTGGTGGGGAACTTGCTGCTCACAGGGCAGCCTTGCTGCACTGTCTCAGGAGTTAGGGATTCTCCCCCAGCATGACCAAGACACACAGGCCAGAACGGAGGGAGACGTGGTAGAATCAGAATGCCCGAGTCAAGTCCCAGTCTCCGGCATGCTGACATTGAAGCCATTGTTGAACTCCCCTGGGCCTCACTTTTCCTGTTTAGAAAATGAGGATAATAAATACCCATTGTCATGAGTTTTACTTAAGCAGAAGGTCCTTGGCACACATTACGAGCTGACTAAAGGCCAGCCTGCTCCTCCCTTTGTGGGAACTACATAGCAACTAAGAGTTTGAGGTTTAGAGTCTGGCTGAGCTCAGCCCAGATCCTGGGGCCAATCAGCTGCTTTTAAGCTTCGGGCACTCATTTACCAAGCAAAAATCAATAGCAGCACCTGCATCAATGGTCAGTTTTCCCCACAGGGCTCTTTGCCGCTAGTTTCTTAGGATCAGGGTCTGAACAAAGCCCACCCACTGCTCTGGCCCTTAACTGGCTTCTGAAAGTCCACAGGCTTTCACCTGCATGCTGAAGACCGGGTCCTTGTGGAGAAGGCTATGGCTTCTTTGGCTGAGCTGGCCTTGGGCACTTTGGTGGGGCCCCGGGTTTCAGTGAGAGCCTCACCTGCTGTCCTGAGGGGCCGTCCCCACCCAAGGCTTCAGTCCCGTGCACCAGGCCTCAAAGCCACAGGCGTGTCGTGGTGCAGCTCTTTCTGAAAGTGGGAGGCGCAACCAGCCCAGCCCAGCCCAGCCAGCCATCCCCAGGCATCCCTGGCCAGGGGGCCAGAACCTTGCTCTCACTTACCAGCTCTGATCCAGTGCCATTTGCTGGGAGTCAAGTGGCTCCCTTCCTCCTCCAGCCAGTGTTTCCTGAGCCCCTTCCCTCACAGTCTGGCCTCCTGGTGGCTACTAATTATTGAGCAAGACTCTGTGCTGGGCCCTGGGCAGCCCCTCTGTGCTCACTGCCACTATCCCAAGAGCCAGGAGAGGGCCGAGGCCCAGAGAGGATAGAGGTGGCCTGTGGCTGCCCGGGGAAGAGTGGTACAAGCAGAGCAGAAACACTCCGACCCTGAGCTCTGGCCCGAACGCCATGCAGCAGACCCAGGTCTAGTCCTGAGAGGACCGGGGACCCCAGGCAGATACAGTCCTTGTCCCCAGCAGGTCATCTAGCAGTCCACAGAGATAATTTGATAGAGCCATAAAAACATCCCAGTAAGAAAGCCGGGTGTCTGTTGTGCTCAGTGTTGTGGTGTCAGAACAGTTGCTATGGCAAACTCAGGGCTGCTGCCTGGTCCCTCGTGCAGCAGAGCTAGGACATGGAAGTTCTGGGTTGGGGGGTGAAGTCCTTTGTGCATCACACTGGTGTGGGGTGAAGCTCTTCTCATGAGCAGCACAAATCCTACAGATATTGGCATTTCCCTTTGTGCCTTGGCTGGTGGGAAGCTCAGAGCCCAATGCGTAGCCCAGCTGAGAACCGTGACTCGGTTGTTGATACTTTAACTCTCCCCTGGTCCTGATCTTTGCTCCATTCTCTCTGATCCTGTTTCTACATGTCTGTGCCTCCTTTTCATTCTCTGTAACGTGACCTACCATGAAATACCTGTATGAAATGAGGGCAGATACATAAAGCAGTAAGTGCTTTCTGGAAGGCTTTGGCAGCAGTTTTTCTCTAGCGGGGAATCCTTGCACACAGGTAGGTCAGTGTGCAAGCATGGCTGATTGCAGTGGATGGGGCCGGGACATGGTGTGGGGAGAGGACGTTCTGCGTCCCAGAGGGTCACAGAGCGCCCCGAGATGCCGCGATTGAGGCCGAGAGCTCAGGGGCAGGGCCATCGGGGCGGGCTGTGGGCACTCTTCCAGCCCTCGGCCACTGCACTGGAGCCCGAAGCCCAGCCCTGCGTGAAGACGCGGGTCCTGCTGCTGCAGGGGAGGCACCCAGGGTGGTCTCGGGATGCAGCGCCTGCCTGTCTGTCTTTCAGTTCAAGAGCCCCCTGATCCTGCTGCTGCTGGGCTCGGCCGGGGTGAGTGTGCTCACCAGGCAGTTTGAGGACGCCGTCAGCATCGCCATGGTGAGCAGGGCCGGTGCCGGGGCCTCTGCTTACTGCTGCCAGGCAGGGAGAAGGGAATCGGCCTCAGAGGGAAAGCAGAAAGTACAGCGGAAAGAGGCAAACTGCGCCTGTGCCTACCCCACCGCAGAGTGTCCAGGGGGCTCCTGGGCCCCTGATGGTCAGAGTCCCGCCGGGCAGGAGGTCCCAAGATGCCTCTCCCGCCCCGGGAAGGGGGTGCTGGTCCCAGCCCCTGCATGTTTCTGTGACAAAGAGCGGCCATTGTCCAGAGAGAACCACTGTGCACCTTTTCGAAAAAATTTAGTTTCGTGAAACCCACATAAAATATCAACCATTTTAAAGTGGACAACCTGGTGAAATTTTGCACATTCACAAAATTTGGCGACCACTACCTCTGCTGGATTCCAAGCACTGGCACCACCCCAAAAGGAGACCCCACCCCCGGGAGCAGACATTGCCTGCCCCTCCCTTCCCTGGAGACCATCCTGCCTCTGCGGCCTGACTGCCTCTGATTTGTCATGGAAGTGGACCTGCAGCCCTCTCTGTGGCTGTCGTTCCCACTTCTATAAGTTTCACTTTCAAAACAGAGACAGTCACCTAGCAGATGTGGCCGCTGCTGTCTAAAAGGCCAGGGTTGGATTCACATCTGCAGGTGGGGAGTGATGGTCTCCTTGTGTGGTGTGAGAATTAGGTTTCCCCGGCATGATGCCGTTTCGGAAGTGTGTCTGAGGAGAGAAATCCAGATGGTCTCCCAGCATGTGAGCCCCGGGTGGCGGAATTTGGTGTGATTTCTCTGCTTGCTTGCAAAGTGTGTGTTTTCAATTTCGCACAGTGCATTCATTTTGCAAAAAGGCAGCGTGAGCCGTGTGTGCTGTGCACAACAAATGCTACTGTCCAGCGGCCCGGCCCGGCTGGCTCTGGCCTGACCGCTGGCCTCCGCCGTCCCCCTTCTCTCCCCAGGCCGTGCTCATCGTGGTCACTGTCGCCTTCATCCAGGTGTGTGTTTGCCGAGGTCCCTTCAGGGTGACCTGGATGTGCGGGGGCTCACGGGTCCCCCAAACAGCGTGTGTGGTGTGCTTCCCCCAGGAGTACCGCTCGGAGAAGTCTCTGGAGGCGCTGACCAAGCTGGTCCCCCCCGAGTGCACCTGGTGAGTTGCACCCCTGGCTCTTTGGTCATCACGGGAGCCGGGTCCGATGCCCGGCAGGTGCTTGGCAAATCTGTGGCATCACCAGTTTGCCGTGTACTGGGCCTGGCAGCCCAGCCTCTCTGGAGCTCTGTTCTCTCATCCGTGTCTCAGGTACTCAGCACAGGGCGTGGATGGAGGGTGCAGCTCTGGGAAGAAACGGCACAGCTGTGTGCACTTGCAGGGGAGGCTGAGGTTCCCTGGGCCCTCGGGTGGCTCAGGAGGGGCGGCGTGAACAGGTCCCACCCAACACTGGCCAGGGTAGGACGCGGGGAGGTGGACTCGGCCCTGCCCCAGATGCCCACGGCCTCCTGCCTGCCTGGATGTGGCTGCTTTGCCTTTTGCTGTCATGCAGCTCTTACTGAAAATGTTTAAAAGGAGAAAGGACGGAAACGTCCAACAGTGCACGTGGTGCCATAGAAACGTCCAGTGGGTCTGTGACCCACCCTGTGCAGCGAACTGTCACAGTCACGTGTGGAGATCGAGGAACTGGGCTCTGAATTTAACCCTAGTTCACTCTGCCGGGGGCACTCAGTGGTGAGCTCCGGCCTGGCATGCATGAGCTCTGGGCTCTTTCCCCAGCACCACAGAAACAAAAACAAGAAAAAGATTCATTTTAATTAAAATGTGCACCAAAGGCCGGGGATGTAGCTCAGTGGTTCTGCCTCCTGCCTCCCAAGCACAAGGTCACGAGTTCGATCCCCAGTACCAAAAAAAAAAAAAAAAAAATGCACCAGGGCCCAGGAGCCCATTGTGTGTGTGCCCGAGGGAGAGAGGGAGACAGAGACAGACAGAGAAGGGGAAAGGCCAGACCAAAGGCGAAGAGAGGCTGATGCGAAGCGTGGAGGGGATTCTCAAAGGGCCACGGGGCAGCAGAAATCTGGGCTTGATTGTCGGGCTGTTGAGGGTACCGAGGACACAGAGGGAGGCATAAATGATGCGTATGACTTGATGGGCTGGTCTTAAGCCTAAACACCAAGCCTTGGCCTCTCGGTGTGCAGTCTGCATTATTGATGTCCCCAGAGGCCACTTTGGAAAGCATTTGATTTTCGAGGACGCCAGTGGCTGCAGCCAGGTGGAGCTGCGCACTGAGCCCCTGAGACCCTGTCGCTGACAGGGAGCGCGCTACCATGCACACTTCCTGCATGGTAACACTCATGGAGCACCCACTGTGTGCAGGGCAGCGGGCCCTATCAGGGCCCAGACCCATAGGCGCCCACACACGGGACCAACAAAGTGCAGGGAGAGGTGACAGTGACCAGGGAGGGATGGGGAGGCATCCACCAAGGGAGGAGGAGCTGATGTTTAAGTCAAGGCCTGGTTCATAGGAGACACGGGAGGAGCGGAAGGAACCGCAGGTGTCTTGCCACCAGGTGCTATTGGCAAACCAGGCTCAGAAAACTCAGTTATGCCAGGGATTTAGCTCAGTGGTGTCACCACCTGCCTCACAAACACAAGGTCCCGAGTTCGATCCCTGGTACCAAAAAAAAACAAAAGAAAGCTCAGTTGCGCCGTTGTGCAAAGCGCAAGGAAAGGGTGTGTGTCATAGTGAGAGCTCTGAGGTGGGGCCGGGCTGGTTCCTTCCTATGGCCCCTTTGCCTCCTGCTGCTCTGCTTTGCTGTCTGCCTGGTTCCCCTTGTGTCCCACGGTGGCTGCCATAGCTCAGGCTTCACACCCAAACACACACAGACCTGGAGAACAGACTGTGTGAGTACGTGCATGTGTGTGCGTGCCCGCACAGGTAGAGTAAGGAAACCTCACTCTCGAGTGCCCAGCCAGCACCCCCTCGAGTCTTGTAGGCCAGGGTAGGCTGACCTGCCTGTGCCCGAGCCTGTCCCAGGCAGGATTTGGAACCTCTTCCATGATCCGAGCCTGGTGTGACCGAAACCTGGAGCTCCTGGCAGAGGGAGAAGGGTGGACGCCCAAACAGGATCAGATTCCGTGAACAAGGAAGAAGGAAATGTCTCCTCCATGCACCAAGTCTGCGGGGACCCTGACAGCAGGAAGGGCCAGTGTGGTGCCACCGCGAGCAGCGCTGGGAGGAGCGGCTTGAGACGGGGATGTAGCCTGGGGCCCCAGGCTTTGATCTAGGCGGTGGAGAGGCTTCAGGGCCTTAGGACTGAGCAGGGATTTGTTGCCTTTAGAGCTCCCTGGCTGAAGGGCTGAGGTGGCCGTGGGGCCCCAGGCAGACCCAGGCCCTGCGGCATATCTCTCGCCCCACGCGGGTGGTCCCGGCCCCCAGGGACCCCTGCACCTCCAGGTCAAGCCTGGCCCTGCAGACCCCTCAGCACAGCTGGGGCTCCTGTTGCAGGCATGGGCAATGGAGGTTGCCTCATTTCCCAGGCTCCCGGAAGACACGCAGGTCCCCAGAAGTATTTTAGGATGCGTGAGCTTAAAGAATGAGGCTGTAAGGCACAATGGCTTGTCTATCAGTGAAAGGGAAATGCCTTGCTGCGGAGGTGCCCCGCGTCCAAGCGCACAGAGACAGGGCCTCAGTGCGGCCCCTCTTCCCTCTCCACCCACATAGCATGAGGGACGGGAGGCTGCAGCACCTGCTCGCGAGGGACCTGGTTCCTGGGGACGTCGTGTGCCTCTCCGCTGGAGACCGGATCCCCGCAGACATCCGACTCACCCAGGTGAGCCACCGGCAGGCGGGCCCACTTGTGTGCACACACTCATGCACGCACGCACACACACAAGCCAGCCAGGAGGCAGTGTAAGCTGCCTCAGAGCGTGAAGCGCCCTGCTCTCCACAGGTCCCCTGTTCCCAGCGCAGGCCCAGCAGGACCCCTTCCACGGCTCTGCTTTCCACCGTTTCAGATGTCCACAGTCACCACGGTCCCAGAGTAACAGTCCCAGCTCTCTTGTCAGCCTGCATGGTTTCAAGTGGTCTGTTTCATCACTGGTCACGTTGCCAGGCTCTCACGGTGCCGAGGGTGTCAGTTAAACCTCCGGTGCGGCATTTGGGTGAAACAGCCTTTAAAGGGTTTGGTGTCTGTGGTATCAGGCACCCCCGGGGGCTTGGAGTGTCCTACACGCATGGGGGTGCTGTGTAGGCCTAACACATCTGCCCATGTGACATTCTAGTGTGCAGTGGAGCAGTAGCAGAGGAACCAAGATGGGGCTGGGGAGCAGGGCAGGCAGCCAACGCCGACGGCAGTGACAGCAGGGAGGGAACCAGATCCGGGAGCCCAGGAGGCAGCAGAGGCCTCCACAGAGGCCTGGTCTGGAACTGCGGCCAGCCAGGGACAAGCTGCTCCGACCCCGAGGGTGTCGGTGTGCCAGCCTGGCAGGACAGCACCTGGACCCAAGGGGTTCTCCTGCATGGACCGAGCTATGCGAGGAATCTGCCCCACACCGTCCACGCATGAGAACGGGTCACCCAGGGACAGGATAAGCGCAGGCGTCTGCCCGTCCACCTCGGGGTGTGGTCCTGGGGACACTGGGGCCGAGGTTGCGGCAGAGGATGGAGAGGGACAACAAAGCTCTGAGCCAGCACCTGGGACCTGCATTTATGGCGTTTGTGACCTTCTCAGCCAGCGGGCCGTGCCACCCTGCATGCCCAGGCACCTGTGGGCAGGGCCAGGTGAGGGCCTCACCATCTGACCATCTGCAGTGTGTGCATCTGATGGAGTGGCCGGGCCAGCGGGCTGGGAGCCGGTCCCTGTCACGTCCCTGCCTTGCTCTGCGGGGTCCTCCAGGCAGGGAGGCGTGAAGACGCAGGCGGGCAATGAGGAGGGCTCCTGTCGGCTGCCACTGCCGGTGTAAGGCAAAGAGAGGCTGGGAGGCGCAGTGGTTAGCACCCTGGGGCCAAGCATGAGCTGGGTTTGAGCCCTGCATCTATAACTCAAAGCACTGTGACCTCGAGCAAGTTACTTAACCTCTCTGGGCCTCACTTTCTTCATCTATGAAATGGGAGAGGATCACTTGGCGCAGGTGTATTGGGAGCCAGGGAACCTGCTTGTGGGTCCTGGCCCCATATCTCCCAGTGTGTGACTTGGGAAGGGATTTGTCTGTCTGAGCCTCAGTTTCCCCATCTCCGAGAGGCTGGTGTTGGTCTCCACTTCCTGGGCTAGGGCGAGGATGGGTCAAGTCGGCCCCTGCATGCAGTGCTGAGTTTCAGCCCCTGCCCTGCGGGTCTGAATGGCAGTCCCGGAGACACCCTCCTAAGCCCCAAACAAACCCTTTCTTCACCTCGCCTGGTTTTCTCCCCGCCCTGCTGAGGCTCAGTTAAATCACACCCTTGTGTTGATAATGTAACGGACACCACCAGCTGGCAGGCTGCCCCACTGGTATTTTGCAACCAGCTGGACAGTCGATAGCTTTGTTGGTTCCCAGCAGGAAGCCTCTATCAGCGACGGTGCTGTGAGATCTGGAACTTTCAGGCACCTCAGAGCCCCTCGGGGCAGGAACAGCAAGCAGGTTCACGAAGCCCTTGAACTAAGCCACCCCATAAACACCCAGAGTGGGGTCAGAAACTTCTCACCCCAGTGAGCGTGAAGGTGGAAGGTGCGGGTCAGAGGCTGCCTGGCGCTGCCAGGAGGGCTGGGCACTATGCCCTGTGTTTCCCTCCTGGTTCCAGAGTAAGAAGAGGGTTGAACTGGAGTTGTCAGCACTTTCCTCCATGGTAACATAATGGCAGAGGCTGGGTCACTGGCAAAGAGGTTTCCTTATGAGTTCATGGTTCTGGAGGTGCCGGGTCGGGGCCCGCATGTGGTGAAGGCTTCTTGCTGGCAGAGTCCTGGGAGGGCACAGGGCATCTCCCACCGGCAGGCGGGGAGCGCATATGCCTGTGTCTTTCCTGGTCTGCCTGCTCTGAAAGGCTCCAAGGTTCCATCCTAGCGCTGCACCTTCACAACTGGATCCAATCCTAATCCCTTCCCAAAGACCCAATCTCCAACCGCCACGAGTGGATTGAACCTCTGCCATCTTAACGTCTCCCATGAGGACTAAAGGCCAAGGGGGACGGTTGGGGGACGCTCATGCCGCCTCCCAGCCAGAGCACTCGTGCCTGAGCAGGATTTTAGGGAGCCTCAGGGTGCACAGGACCCCGAGGAGGCCAGGGGCCCAGGGCAGGCGCAGCACGGGTGCTCTGAGAGGCGTGTCCTAAGGTCGCCAGGGCAGCTTTAGATTATGTTGAAATGTCAAATAGCACTAGAAGAAGGTGTGAGACTTAGGTCTCCCAAGAGGGACCTCATTCCAGTCCTTTCCGACCCTGGAGGCATCCAGGGCTACAACTCTGACCCTGGTTCCCCGAGTTCCACACCTTCCCTTTACGGCTCCCATTAAGGCTCTGGATGCCAGGCTGGGCTTCTAAAGCCAACTCGGGGGGACATGGGAGATCCACGGTGTCCCTCTGTCCCACCCAGGCCACAGACCTCCTAGTGGACGAGTCCAGTTTCACCGGAGAAGTGGAACCGTGCAGCAAAACAGACAGCCCCATGACGGGCAGTGGGGACCTCAGTACCCTGAGCAACATCGCCTTCATGGGGACCCTGGTGCAGTGCGGGAAAGGCCAGGTAAGCCCGGGGCTCCCAGGCACAAGCACCGCAGACTTGGGCCCCCGGCTTCACGCCGCCTCCTCTGTCTGACACAGGGCGTCGTGATAGGAACGGGGGAGAGGTCCCAATTCGGAGAGGTGTTCAAGATGATGCAGGCGGAAGAGGTGAGTGGCCGTGGGCTGTCAGTGTAGAGGCTGAGGCTCTGCCAGTGATACAGCCCCGCTCACGCTGTAGGAAGGAGCCAGATGTGGATCATCTCAGTATACATTTTACATTTATCTGTATTTCAGAACATGACAGGATGTTCATCACGCTATACCTTTCAGACAGCAGCATGCACAGACCTCAGGGTGAGGTCAGCAGCCTCGTGTACATGCGTGTCTCTGTCACTGACATGCAGAGTGAGCTGAGGCCCCAAGGCCAGTCCACCCACTGCCAGGACCGAGTCTGACAAACCCCTGTCCCCCTTTCAGACACCTAAAACGCCTCTACAAAAGAGCATGGACGGGCTGGGGAAGCAGCTGACTCTCTTCTCCTTCAGTATCATTGGTGAGCAAAGTGGTTTCCTGCAGGGTTCTGAAGACTGTGGGGAGCCACGCTGGGCCGCATCCTGCCTCTGTGCATCTTGCTATTCACCCCGGGGACCATGGGCTGGGATTGGAGGCACAGCAGGCTGAGGGCCGTAATGCACCAGTGGCTCCTGCGCATGCTACAGTCCATGGGCGAGCTTATGGGCTGGCAGCTTTCCTGGCCACCTCCCTTCCAAATGCTAACTTTGCCCAGGCCCCTGCTGCGTGGTTGCTCTGCACCCTATAGGTCCTTGGAGGCTATAATCCCACCCAGCCTGTAGAGGGCAAGGGGAGAACCCTGAAGGTTTGGGTTGGGGTAAGGCATGTACCAGGAAGTGGAGTTGCCCCTGCTGCCCATTTCTATTGGCCAGAGTTGAGTCCTATGACCTCCCCAACTGCAAAGGATGCTGGGAAATGTAGTTAAACTGTGCGCCCAGCCATATTTTTATGCTTCTCAGTGTGCTGAGCTTGGACTGATGTCTTTTGGCCTTTTGGCAACACATCGAACAGCATCAACATGATGCGGCAGACCTACATGTAGGGTCTGAAGCCTTCACACCTCCACAGGACTGTCCTGGGTCTTTCACCTGCCTCTTCTCCTCTTTCCAGCTCTGGCTTTGATTCTTCATCCTCCTTTCCATCCAGTGCCTGGCTCATAGTACTTTCTCAGTGAGTGTTTGGTGAGTGAGTGATTGATAAAGGAACAGGCTGACAGCTGCCTCCTACAGCACATGCAGTGATGAGGAGCCGTACTGGTGAGTCTGGCTGAAACCACAGAGCCAGAGATCGTTCCTGAGAGAAGTGGCTGCCCCTCCTAGTGCACCTGGCCCCCCGATGCAGTCACTGACCTAGCAAGTCCCCTACGGCACGCCACACACTGTGCCAGCTTCGGGGCCACCTAACAGATCAGCTAATAGGAAACGAACCAGCAGGAGGTGTGATGGTCACGGTTCCTCTTACTCAGAGCTTGGGAGGCCCTAGGGAGAAGGTGATATGAGATGGGATCATGCTGGATGAGGAGGAGTTTTCCACGTGGAAGCAGGCAGCGGGATGACCTATTCAGTGCTGCAGAAGGTGCCTCCCATTGTGGGGCCGAGTTTAGTGGAAGAGGGAAGAGGAAGTCCTGTGGAGTCAGCCGCCTGCACTAAAGGCCTGGTTCTGCCCTCCGAGCCTGGCAGCTCTGCACAGGTCACACAGGCAGCCTCTCGGGAGCCACACCGCTGGCTGGCAGAGGACAGGGAGGGCTGGCTGCCCTCCTGCGTGGAGGCGCAGTTGGGGGACACAGGGCGGTGTTGCACAGGCAGGTGCAGGCTGTGTCTTGAGCAAGCGCACCCCCTCTGACATCCTGAGCACGACCCGGCTGGTCTGGACCACTCAGGATGGTGCAGTGCCAGGAAGTGGGAGCCCCGCCTGTGCGGTCTCGCTCGCCATGTGCTCCCCAGCGCTCCCCAACATTCCAGTTCTAGTCTGTCCCAAACCTCAGCCTTGGATTTACTGAGCAACAACAAATCCCCCAGGATCTGTTTGTCTTCAGTACTGGAGGTTGAACCCAGGGCCTTACACTGAGCTACAATCCCCTCATCTTTTTTATATTTTGAAACAGGGTCTCTGTAAGTTGCTAAATTACCCAGAATTTGTGATCCTCCTGCTTCAGCCTCCCAGATGCTGGGATGACAGGCATCCATCACCATCCCCAGCCTTACAGGTCTTATTGTTTGCCAGGGCTTGCTGCCCACTATGGTCCTGGAGTCAGTGATGGGAAATGGTTTTCTCCTGAGCCTGGCAATTCTGCTGCAGCTGGCAGAGCTGGGTGCTGTAGAGGCCATGCCAGCACTAGTGGCAGAGGACGGTGATGGATTAGTGATGTCTGCAGGGATGCAGGAAGGGCAGTGACTGTGTGTGGCTCCCACTGCTGTCCCTGGGGCCACACATTGCCGACATACCTGGCAGGATAGAATGCAGGGGACCCCAGCTGCCCACGGGGGAAGGACACAGTGGCTTCCGGGCCAAACTTGTCCCTGTCTAGTTCTCTCTGACCAGCAAGCGAGGATATGTTTTAAGTTTTTAAGTAATTTTTTTAAATTCCAAGGAAGAGCTGTTTTATCGCGGGAGCACTGTGGGACACGGAGACGTCAGGGTCCGTGGGCTCTGTCTCCATGCCACAGAGACCACGGGACCCACCACTCCATGCCTGTCCACTGTCACCTGCCCTCAACAGCTGGGGCCACCAGAAGGGAACTGTGCCCTCCTAAGGTGTCCCGAGCTTTCTACTCAGTTCCCCAAGGCCGAATACCAAGCAACTGTGCTGAGGAGATTGTCAGAGTAGATAGCAGAAAATTTGTTTAAACTCAATCTCCAAGGTCAGGGAGGCCTGGCATGGTCAACCCTCACGCAAGCCCTCACTCCAAAAGTTAAGCAGTGTTTCTCAGCACTTGAAGAGCTCCTCCAGAGCCAGGCATGGTGACACATGCCTGTAATCTCAGCACTTGGGAGGCTGAGGCAGGAGGATAGCCACAAGGTCAAGACCAACCTGAACTATATAGCAAGACCCAGTCTCACAAAATGCAACAGAGCTCCTGCAGCAGAGCGGGCGTTTGAGGCTGGGTTTTGGGGACCCTTAGTGGGCACAGGGGAGAAGTAGGGGGCTGGGATGCGCTTTCTAGGGCAGGCGGAGGTTGCCAGGGGGGGTTTGGGGTCGCCATGCATGGCAGACTGGCAGGAGCCCCCAGCGCAGTGCCACCTTCTGTGGAAGGCCAGGTGGGCCTCCTGTAACAGCCCCTGCTCTGTCCCCACTGAGTCCGTGCATGCCGAGCTCTGCACACAGCCCACCACTACGCTGCGTGGAGACCCCCACTCCCCGCCCTGCAGAACAGCTGACAGCGGCACCAAGTCCACATAGGGCATCCACAGCCCACCACCTCCCCACCCTCAAGGCCTCCACACGACAGCAAAGCAGTTAGGGGTGGGTGCAGGCCATGTGCTGAGCGCTGCCCCCTTGTCTTTTTTTCTTGGTACTGGGGATTGAACCCGAGGCCTTCACACTGAGCTGCATCCCCAGGTCTTTTTAAAATTTCTTGAGGCAGGTAACTAAGTTGCTAGGCTGGGCTCTAACTTGTGATCCTCTTGCGTCAACCTCCTAGAGTCCCAGGCTTGACACTTCTGAAACCCTGTCTAACAGCTCCTGGAGGGAGGCAAGCTCATGAGTGAAACAGCCTGCTGCCTGCAGCCCCAACACCTTACCACGCTGCCAGACCATGCCGTGCAGTTCCATGTGTCCCAGTTTAATGTTTCTGCCTCAAGGGTCTATCATGACAGCCCCCAGGTCCGGCACAGGGCCTGGCGTGTAATAAACAATGAGGGAAAAGAAAATGGAAAATTCAACCACAAGCAAAGGGGTAAAATCATTGAAGAAGCAGAGGCCCAGGGGCTGGTGTGGCTCCTGGTAGAGCGTTTGCCTGGCATGCGTGAGGTTCCGGGTTCCGACGTCAGCACTGCAAAGACAAGTGTCCCCTGTGCCAGCTGGGGGTAGCTGTGAGTTTGAGGCCAGCCTGGGCTACAGAGCGAGACCCTGTCTCCAATAGCCAAAAAAAAAAAGAACATGTGAGTGGCTAAATGTGCTGAGGTTGCTTGCTTCCCTGTGCGGGTTCCTATAGGGTCCATGTAGGCTGGGCTGGGCAGATGGTGGCCATATGGAGCACACACAGACGCCTGTCTTGTCTCCCGCAGGCCTCATCATGCTCATCGGCTGGGTGCAGGGCAAGCCGCTGCTCAGTGTGTTCACCATCGGGGTCAGGTAAGGGGTTGTGGCCAGGCTTCCCTCGGGGCAGGCAGGAGCCTGCAGGGCAGGATGGGCACGGTGCAGGCATCCTGACCCAGGACAGGCCCCAGTAGTGCCTTGCCCAATGGGGCAGGGCCGGTGGGTACAGCATGTGTCCCTTTTGGCTCCTGGGTGGGGACCACTTGGCTCTGAGCGTGGGCCCCAGAGCCAGCCTCCAGGGCTGGACTTCTGCCTCCATCACCTGCTGGCGACGTTCCAGCTACCGAGGCCAGGCAGGCACTGGGGGCTGTCTTGATTCCATCTGCCAGGACCCTGTTTCCAAGTAAGGTCACATTGGCGCCTACCAGGGCTGGGACGTGGGTGTGTGGTCTTCGGGTCACATTGAACCCGTGGGGGCAGTTGGCACTGGGCGTGGGGCTGGGTGCGAGATGGGAAGGCTCCTGAGGGAGCGGGAGAAGCCAGCGTGTGACACAGGCCTTCGAGAGGCCAAGGGGCTGGGCCTGGGTCTGCGGGCCCTGTGATGAGCAGAGCGAAGGGCACACATGGTGCTGCTCCACCCTCCACAGCCAGGGCCACGCTGGCATCCATGCACAGGTCAGGGCTGAGGTCTGGGCTCCCACAGCTCCCCAGGGTGGCAGCACCCGGATGGCACTGGTCCAGGCTGGGCCGTGCTGCCCCTGCCAGGGCAGGAGCCCTTCTGCTCACCACCGAATCCCCACCCTCGGTGGCGAGCAGCTTGGCCTCGCCACTGAGCACCTGTGGCTCTGTTTGCTCACCTCCATGCTGGCCAGCTCTGAGCCTCTGTGCAGCAGGGTTGCCAGGCAGGTGCAGAAGGTAAACAGGATGCTCGTGTGTGTGCTAACTACGCAAGAGAGGCTCAGCGTGTGCCTCAGCTGTGCTGACATTAACGCTGCAGAGGAAGCCACAGCTGAGAGGGATTAAAGGGAGGTGGGGTGAGCAGAGGGAAGTGGCCCTGTCGCTTCGATGTGGAATCAAAGAGGGGCAGGAAGGAGATGCCTGGGGCCGGTGCAGGGCTCACGTGGCACCACCGGAGGGCCTGGCTAGGACACCAGCTGGGCCCGCGGGCAGCAGGACATCCTAGCCTCTGTTAGGGTCGGACGGGGGCAGCTCAAGGCCCCTCTTTCTCCCCCTGTACCCAGCATCCTGGGGCAGAGGAATGAGAGGCGCTGGTCCCTGGGATGGAGGCTGGGGGACGTGGAGGTGGGGTAGGAGGCCAGTGCTGGGGACTGTGCAGTGTAGGGTGACCGAGTGACATTCCGAGAGAGGAGATGGCCGGCCCCACCTCTGTGTTTCTCACAGGATCCCCAGGGCACTGCTGCGGGGAGTCCCAGAGCGAGTCTGAGCTGAGAGGCTGGATGGGAAGCCTTGCCCAGCCTGGTGTGGTGCTGATACCTGTCACCCCAGTAGTCTGGGGGTCTGAGGCAGGAGGATGGAGAATTCCAGCCCAGCCTGGGCCACTCAGCAATTTAGTAAGACCTCGTGTCAAAAAAACCAAAAAAGGCTTCTCCTAGTGCAGACCAGCAGGACAGGAACAGAAGCGGAGGTCACCTCTGTGGCGGGGCGAGGCCTCAGGGGTGGGGCAGGAGGGAAACCTGGGCCTAGGGGGCCTGGGGCAAGCGGGGAGCTGGGAAACCTCCCTGGCAGGGCTAACACAGACCGGGAAAGCCCCGGAGCCGGAAAGACTAGGGAACCTCTGGGGACGGAACGAAAGCTTCGCCCCCAAATCGCGTCACTTCTGACCCCGTCACGATGCCCTGCTGAACCCGTCCAGCCCCGGGACCGAGGTGCACTTGCCCCGAGAGAGGGAACCCCCGCCTTCCACTGCTGACACCAAGGGGTGCAAGCTTGCAGCTCTTAGTGGCGGATGAAGGTCACCGAGACCCTGAGTGGGAGCAGAAACCTTCAGCAGAACGGCCGGCGAGGTTCGCCCAAGTGCACGCCACCAGGGAACTGTCCAAGGCTTAATCCCCGTTCCCGGGACCTCCGAGGTGATCCCAGGACTCGCCCTTCCCCATCCCTGAATCTTTATTAGTTTGTGGATTAGTCTTTTATCACCATGACACATCCGAGGCCCTGTCCACGCCTGGCGAGGCCGGTCCCCTCCTAACCCTCGGCAAATGTTTGCTCAGCTGGCCTCGCCCGCCTGTGCCTCCAAACCAAAGACAACGTCTTGCCATCGCCATGGAAACTGGGCACGGCCCCTTGGCCCGCCTGGGCGCCCCGGTTATGGACTTGCCTCCGCTGGTCCGTCATGCAGGGGAAAGGTGGCCGTGCACGCAGGCCGCCCGCGTCCCCAGTCAGGTCTGATGAGCGACGCCACGAGGGAGGCCTGGGCTGCGCGTCAGGTGGTGGTGTCTGTGCTCTGTCGCACACCTGATGGTGGAATGGGCTTAGGCCCAGGGAAGTGCGGTGGCCGCGCGTGACAGGGTGACGCACGCTTCCTCGGTGGGGCGCTGCGTGTGGGCCAGCTCGGTAGGATCCCCGCGTGCCTTTGCTCGTCCCGTTTGTCACCACGGCAGACGGTGGCCGAGTCCGTCCGGCTGGACACCCCGGTGGAAACACAGCCAGATGTGATTTGCTTGAACCATTTCCTTTTGTCAAAGTTGGAATTTGCTGCCAATTTGATAAAAATTGGGACTTCGCTTTAGAAAGACCCTGGGTCCTTTTAGCTACCACCACCCATTCCTCTCCACACTGGGTCACCAGCAGTCACCAGCCTCTGTCTCGGACTCACCTATTCTGAACGTGTCACACAAATGGGTCGTGCACTCTGTGGCCTTTATGCCCGGCTCTTAGCCTCATATTTTCAAGGTGCATCCACGCTGTGATGTGTTATCAGAGCTCCATTCCTTTTTTGTGGCTGAATAGTACTCCATTGTGTGGCCAGGCCACGTTTTTCCATCTGTTTGTCAGTTGATGACTAACTGGGCCATTGCGGTTTCTTTTTATATTTATTGCTTAAATATTTTAAAGTAAAATTTCAAGTAAATATCAAAGTAGAGAGAATAGCGAGGTGAACACCAGGTGACCACCATAAGCTTCCACGGTGACCACCTGCACCAGCCACCTTTGACCTGGGTCCGCCCCAGAGAGTTCCGAGCAGACCTCAGGCCTCGGCCAACTCACCATTCCGGGGTGTGGACCGGGGGATCCTGGGACATCCTCGGGTCTCAGTGCCGTGTCCCTCCCCAGGGAAGAGAGCCTGGTCAAGTCGTCCTCAAAGCCCATCAGCACAGCTGTGGGAAGAGGGTCATGTGGTACAGAGGAGCGGGAGGCTGAGAAGCGAGCAGACCCCCAGAATAATCTACCCCGTGGCTGAGGCCACCTCTTTCATGTCCTTGACTGGCTTCCCCATACAGTGAAACCCTAGGACCCTCATGCTGCCCAAACTGCCGCTTCTAGCTTATTGCCAGAGACTGGAAATTCTTTTGGACCCACAGACTTGCATCTCTCCAATATATGAGAATGATTTAAATGCAAAAGCACGTAGAGAAGCCTTGAGAGACACTAATTCATGCTCACGTGTGACTGTCTGGTAAAACAGGTCACTTCCCCACAGCAGGGGGCTCAGGGAAACAGGTGCTGAGGAGAGAGCAGGCCTGTGGGGCTGGGAATGTAGACTCGCCGGGGGTGTTGGGGACACTCAGGCAAGTCTGCCAGCCCAGCTGGGGTCCACATTGTCCTGCGGGGCCTTTCCATCCAGCCTGGCCGTGGCGGCCATTCCCGAGGGCCTGCCCATCGTCGTCACGGTGACCCTGGTGCTGGGCGTGCTGCGGATGGCCAAGAAGCGAGTCATCGTGAAGAAGCTGCCCATCGTGGAGACCCTGGGTGAGGGCACGCTCCTCGTGGGGTGGGGAGAGGCGGGTGGTGGCCAGCCGACCTCAGACTGTGGTGGCGACACCTCTGGTCCCTGCGCTGCTGTTCCGTGGTCCCAGGCTGCTGCAGCGTCATCTGCTCTGATAAGACGGGGACTCTGACAGCCAACAAAATGACGGTGACCCAGCTGGTGACGTCTGACGGGGTCCGCGCGGAGGTGAGTTTCCCTCAAAGCCACGGGCTGGGGACTGTGTGCGCCCTGCTGGCCTCTCCTAGAGGGAGGCCCCTGCGGCTACTGGGAGTTGGTGAGGAAGGGGCTTGGTTGTGCTGCCAGCGCCACCTGCGAACAGCAGCAGAGAACACGGCCGAGTTAACATGGCATCCTTTATTGTTTTGTTTTTCAACGGACATTTTACAAAAAATTTTACTCATTTTTTAATTTCTTGTGGTGCTGGGGCTCGAACCCAGGGCCTTGCACATGCCAGGCAAGCGTGACCGCTGAACTGCCCGAAACCTTGCATTCCCCACCCGCCCCTGCCACGGGGCCATCCCCACTACTTGCTCTCTGTTTCCCGTGCGCCTCGCACTGCTGTTGGCTCTCAGGTGGGCAATTCTGCATCCTCATCTTTTTCCCCTGAAGCTTTTCAGAGGAAGGGATCCGCAGATCACAGCCCTGGGCTGGCTTCTGTAGGTGAAGTTTCCCCGGTGCCCTGAGACCCCTGTTTGTGGCTCCATCACCGGCTGCAGGTGTGGCGCAGTGACCGGGTGTGGCTGCAGAGGCAGCATCTACTCTGAGGCTCAGTCTGGAGACGCCTGCCCAGCGTCCTAGACCACCGCCCTCTCCGGGCCACTAACCCTGCAGGGGCGTCTCCGTGTGTATGTGAGAGAGAGAGGGAGACTACGGCCCTGGGTCGGACCCTGGTGGGGACTCTGCACCGTCCAAGGCGCCAGCTCCCTGCTCCCACTGTGCCTGCAGGTCAGCGGAGTCGGCTACAATGGCCAAGGGACTGTGCATCTTCTCCCGGCCAAGGAGGTCATCAGGGGCTTCACCAGCGTCTCGGTGGGGAAGCTGGTGGAGGTGAGGACAGCCATGCGTGGTGGCACCGGGTCTCCCCATGGGAGACCAGCACTGGGCGAGTGGGCACTGGGCGGCCCGGCTGCTCCCCAGGGCTGGCAACGTGGCCCCAGGACAGATGGAGCCTCGGGAGGGACGGGAGCAGGGCACTGCTGCTGGACTCAAGAGGCCCCGTGCAGAAAGTGGATGCTGGAACTGGCTTGGGATAGCCGCCCGCTGCTGTGGCCACCTCTGCCTGAGCTGGCTCCGCTCCCTGCGTGGTGGGTGCCGGCCCGGCCAGCGGTCGGCAGTGTCTACACACCCAACTTCCCCACAGTCCCGGGGGAGCCGGGGACCCTACGGTGGCGGCTCCTCGTGCCAACTGCACTTTCCAAACCCCTTGCAGGCAGGCTGCGTGGCCAACAATGCCGTCATCAGCAGGGGTGCGGTGCTGGGGCAGCCCACGGACGGGGCCCTGCTCGCGCTGGCCATGAAGGTGCGCACCCCGGGGTCTGCAGCAGGCGTGGCCGTGGGCATCCACCAGGGCTTGGGGCGCCCCCCCAGGGCTCCAGGAGAGTCCTTCAGCACCCATGGCTTGAACCCTGAGCAGATGCTGGGGAGAGATGGGAGGAGGTCCATCAAGGCACCCGGCAGTGGCCCGCAGCTGCTGTGGCTCCACAGGACCCCCGTCTGTGCCTGTGGGTGTGCACGGCAGAGACAAGTTCACAGGGCAGGACACCGAGCCTTGGTCTGTGGGTAACTGGGCTAGAAGCCATGGCAGCGCACACCTGAAGGCCTGGCAGGGCCTGGTGCGGGCAGCGGGGCCACCAGGGGGCGCAGGGGTCCTCAGGGAAGCAAAGCCTGGACCTTGGGTCTGACCCAGGACAAGAGAACAGGGACATCTGAGAGCAGATGGCCCTTCGCTGTGAGCCGAGCGCTGGGACTTCCGCTCTGCGCTCAGTCTGAGCGACCGCTGACTGCCGCACCAGGGAGCAGCTTCGGGCGCTGTGCTGAAAACGCCATCTCCTCCCCTAGATGGACTTGGGCGACATCAAGGACACATACGTGAGGCAGGAGGAGATCCCGTTCAGCTCTGCACAGAAGTGGATGGCCGTGAGGTGCCACTCGAGCCAGGTGCGTGGGGTGCTCGCTCCTGGGCCCCGTCCCCCTGAAATGCGGCCAATGGTGGCCACGAGTGACGTCCTCACAGTCACGGTGGCCCCAGAGCTGCCTCACAGGTTCCTCCCTCAAGTCCCCGTGTCACGGTAGCTCACTGCACATCACACAGAGGGGACAAAATCTCTGGGCACCGACAGGGCACCCAGAGCCACACCCAGTGTGAGCGACGGGCTGACACACGTGTGTGCATGGACCCAGGCCTGGGTGCGTGTGTCGTAGGTGACAAGAGGGACACACTGAACTATTGGTGGCTGCTCAGGGTGGGAGGATTATGGCTGGTTTTGCTTGCATTTACCCTTGTAGATTTCTTGTGGCTTTTCAGATATCTTCAATGGAAAAAGGATGTTGAGCAGTGATTTCTGCCACACACAGGCCCCGCCCCTCTTCCCTGTGGCCAGCCTGGCTGTCCCTACAGGCCTCTCTCCTCCTGTCCCAGCTCCTCCCAGGTCCTGCAAGGAGGACTTGCGAATTCCGAGTGCCCAAAAGGGCTAGGATTCCCTCTATGCCGTGGAATCTGTTGCCACCAGGGACAACGGTAACGCAGTCCAATGGGAGACGGGCTGTCGAGCAATGGGCCAAGCACAGATGCTCTTCATCCCTGCTCCTCTCCCAGCCTGCCCTCCGGGGGCTCCTTTACAGGCTGGCATCCAGTGATCTGGACCCCAGCTCTGTGCTCACAGCACGGCAGTGGCCATTTTCAAAACAAGGTCATAGTGTCTGAGCGCCTTTTACCCCCTATGCCTTTCCCGTGAGCCTGGGCTTTCTGTGCTAACAGCCAGCCACTGGCTGCACTGCCGGTGCCCAGTGGGCACTGCTGGTGTTGGGGTGCTGCCCACAGGAAGCTGACGGTCTAGTACATAGGGCAATGCTCGCTTAGCAAACACACAAGGCAGAGACCCACTGTTCAACCAGCTCACTCCTGAGCCCAGTCGCAGGAGCACAACAGACACAAATGGGACCTTGGGACCGCAGTCCAGACAAAATACCTGGGAGTCTCCACTTCCTGTATACAGGCTTCCCCGGCAACATTAATGAGGGCACTTTGTGCAGAACCGGGTGACAGTCAAAGATCGAGCTCATTCTTTTCATGGGGTGCATAGTATTCCATTGTGTGGATGCCATGATTTACTAATTTGTCCTGTATCTGTGAATGGCAACAGCCTGCAATACCTCCCCTGACAGCGTTCCTCTGTGTGTGCAGAATGAGGTGACGGTCACATTAGCAGAGGCACTCCTCACAGTGGATTCTTCCTTTTGTCTTTTCCAAGGACCAGGGAGACATTTACTTCATGAAAGGGGCCTTTGAGGAAGTGATCCGCTCCTGCACCATGTACAACTACGGGGGCGTCCCCCTGCCTCTGACGCCCCAACAGGAGGCATTCTGCCTGCAGGAGGAGAACAGGATGGGGTCGCTCGGCCTGCGGGGTCAGTGCCAGGGCCCGGCCTGGGGCTCCGAGCTCGAGAGTAACCCTGACAGTGGGCTGAGCTGGGGCAGGGTCTTAGGTGACAGGCAGGAGCCTGGAGTTGGCAAAGTGGAGCCCCTGCCATGCCCCAGGCACTAAATGCCCCCTGTGGGTCCAGTGTGGCCAGGGGACCAAGGGGATGCCACGAACACCAACTTCCCGGCAGGTTCGGGAGTCAGGCTCCCACGGGGCCCAGGCCCCCACATCTGTTCCTGCTCACCGAGCGTGGGCCCCGCCTGCTGCCAGGTACTGAGCAAAGTGCCCCCGAGGACTGTGGCCTGGGCTATGCCAGCTGCCACGAGCCCCCGTGGTGATCCTGGAGGGTCCCGTGGAGCCGCCACTTGAGCCCAGGTCTGCCTGGCTGCAGAGCCGATGCCCACAGGGACTGGTTCTGGGCTTCCAGGGAGGAGGCCCGGGTGGCTGGGGCTGGCCAGACCCTCCGCGCCCTCTGCGGTCGCACATGAGCGTTTCGTGTTTACAAGGAGCTCGTCTCTTCCAGGCCTGGGGCTGGCGTGGGAACCGGAGGGGCTGTCCTCAGCCAGGGAGCGGATGGAGCACCTACTATGCGAGGTGTCTCCCTCCACACAACAAGAAAAAGTGACCAGGCCGATGGCCGTGGGGAGCAAAGTCCAGGGACAGCAGCACAGAGCCAGTTAGGTCCTCTGGTATAGAATGACTGCAGACGGTTCCAGGAACAAGGGGGCAGAGGAGATGCATAGTCCCAGGGACAGGGTGGCACCGATACTAATAGCAAAGCCAGCAGCCCTGTCGGCACATGGCAGTGACATAATTAGCCCGTGGCACCTGCACTACTAACTACTCCATTATGACTGGGCCACAGGAAAGCACTGCTGGAGGTTTCTTAGTCACAGCCCCCTTCAGGTGGCAGCAAGGTAACACAGGCTGGCACACTGCCGCCTTTCAGATCACTGGGCCCCCAGAAGCGGGGCTGGCTCGGTGCCACTGTCCATGGCCAGGCCGGGACCGTAGACAGAATCTACTCCACCGTGGCTCCAGCGTAAGCTTCTCTTAGTCTTTGGTGGTAGCCACCCCACCTGCTGGAGGTGACAAGTGACTGGAGCAAGTGCAGAGTGGTAATTGGTGCTGCTGCCCTCCCAAGCTCTGGCCGGACCTGCTGGGCGGGTGGGGCTCTAGGCCTCCGTGGACCACTCCTGCCTCCTGCTGGGGCTCTTGTCCCTGGCACTGCTGCCTGGCCTGGGGCTCTGTGGCTCCAGGGGCCTGCTTCGAGGGCCTGCCCGTGTGGGAATGTGGTGCCCAGGCCCTCACCGATGGGACTGGGCCACGAGGGGCTGGCTGGGCCCCATGACGCCCTGGCTCTTGTCCGTCCACAGTGCTGGCACTGGCATCAGGGCCCGAGCTGGGGAGGCTGACGTTCCTGGGCCTCGTGGGCATCATCGACCCCCCGCGGGACGGCGTGAAGGAAGCAGTCCGGGTGCTCTCAGAGTCGGGGGTGTCCGTGAAAATGATAACGGGAGACGCTCTGCAGACAGCCTCGGCCATAGGTAACGGGCAAAGGGCGGGGTCAGCCTCCTGCTCATGGCTCTGCCTCGGCCGCTCCGTCCTCGGGGAAGCCGTCAGGAGAGCCTGGCCCTGCTGCAGTGCCTGGAAAGGCCTCTGAGACCGCCGATCGGTTCCCCCACTCTGCCTTCCAAGACACCAGCGGGTTCTCCAGAAGGGGACAGGGGCATCCTCGTGTAAACTGAGGACCCACTGTGTGCTGGCCTCACCTTGCCTTCACGGGCAGCAGCGGGCAGCGTGTAGTTTCACTCAGGCCTCTGCCCCTGGCTGTGCCCCTAGGAAGGCGCTGACCCCTCTGACCCTTGGTGTCCCCATGGGGAGAGGATGGGCAGGTTCCTCCTGCCACTCCGGTCCTGCTCCTAGTGCGGGCTGCCGCACGTCGGCTTTGAGACGGGCTTTAGAAGTACAGAGAACCACATCAGGTCCCCGGTTTGCTGTCTACAGTTTCTCTGTTCCTCGTCTTTAAACTGAGCAGCATAAGGCCTTTTTGTCAGTGCTGTGGGTGGAACAGAGATCCTGGCCACATAGTAGGTGCTCAGGAAATGGTACCCACTGTGGTCTTATTTCCATTCTCTGCTGCCCAGATGGAGACTGGTGTCAGGTAGGTGGGGTGACAGTGGGGCGGCGGGGACCACTCTCAGGCCTCAAGCGAGCCCCCAGAGTGGATTCTCTTGCAGGAAGAGACATTGGCCTGTGCAATGGGAAGCTGAGAGCCATGTCGGGGGAAGAAGTGGAGAGCACAGAGCCAGGCACACTGGTGGGCCTCGTCAGGGAGGTGGGTTCCCCCCAGTGGTCTGCGTTCCGTTGCTGGGAGAGGATGTCTGGCACCCATAATGAAAGGGGGGGCTTTGATTTGGTTCCTGGTTACAGGGGATTCAGTCCATGGTTGGCTGGCTCCATGGCAGGAGCATCATGGAGGAAGGATGTGGCAGAAGAAAGATGCTTAGTTCTTGGGGAATAGGAAGCAGAGCAGGAAAGAATGCTAGGAAGGAAGGACGGATGGACCAGGCATACACCCCAAGGCCATGCCCCACGACCCACCCAGCCATACCCAGAATGTGCCTACTTGTCCACTCAGAGGCCCCCACACCAATCCTGTGGCACCATGATGCAGCTGAACCCCACACTCTAGGGTGAGAATCGGGGGTCACACATCCCCACGTGGTGACTGTTCTTTTGCATTACCACATCCAGGTGTCTGTGTTCTTCCGGACCAGCCCAAAGCACAAGCTCAAGATTATCAAGGTATGCTAGGCAAGGGGCACAGCCGTGCTGCTGTCACAGAGTTCATGGGTCCCTCGGTGACATCCAGGGTGGGTGGTAGCGCCACTGTCCTTTCCACTCTCTGTGCCTACAGCCCTGTCAATTGACCAGCTTTAGTTGCAAGGGATGCTGGGAAGTGTCACTTCTAGCAGGGCAGGCCCATGCCCAGCCAAACGTGGGAGGACTTGGGACCAAATACAGAGTCTTTGGCAGCTGAGCTTTGCCCATGTTAGTTGGGGGTTTTGCCTTGTTCCTTTTCAGGCCTTTTATGCTACAGGGTAAATCTCAATACTAGTGGCTCCTCAAAAACACGTAACCCTCACAGGTTGGGACCGGGTGACCTCACCAGCCTCTGCTCATGGCCAGGAACCCTCCCGTCCCTCCTCCCCACTGAGCCCCACCACAGCCTGCAGCAAGGATAGCTGCCTCCAGTAGGGGAAACTGAGGCTGAAAGGCTCATGGGCTGCGGGAGGAGCTGATGCAGACTCGGCTTCTGTCGCTAGCAGTGGGCAAGGCGCAGTGTCCGGGGCGGGGGGGGGTCTGGACCGGGGTCCTCAGCCACAGCTCCCATTGCTCACACTTCCTCCAGGCGCTGCAGGAGTCAGGGGCAATCGTGGCCATGACGGGCGACGGTGTGAACGACGCAGTCGCCCTTAAGTCTGCAGACATCGGGATCGCCATGGGGCAGGCGGGGACGGACGTCAGCAAAGAGGCCGCCAGCATGATCCTGGTGGATGACGACTTCTCAGCCATCATGTAAGCCCTAGTTAGGTGGCTTTCTAGTTGCAAAAACTCCAGCCTTACCAGCAAAGGAGTCTTTTCTTGAGCTAGGCAGAGTGGTGCATCCTTGTAATCCAGACACTCTGGGAGGCTGAGGCAGGAGGGTGGAAAGTTTAAGCCCAACCTGTCCAGCTTAGTGAGACGCTCAATGGGGACGCAGCTCAGGGGGAGCCCGGGGCTTCTCTCCAGTACTAAAAAAAAAAAAAAAAAATGGAGGGGATGCAGCACAGGAACCCTGAAAATGCTTTTCCCTAAAAAAACTGCAGTCATAAAATGCAGTAAATATAGAGCGTTATTCTTTCAGATCTTCTGCAAATTTTAAATAAAAATGGGTTTGACAGTTTCTACTCCAGATGACCCCAAAGAGCCACCTGCAGACATGCCGGGTGACGTTTCTCGGCCTCCCTTCCACTGTCTCCCAGGATTCCTTGGTTTTGCCGTGTCTCAAACTGGTAACCAAGCGCTGAGCCCGAAGGGTTCTGGGTCTCACTGGAGGCTCGAGCACAGGGTCTGCACGGAGGACCAAGGCCCCAGGTCTGGTCACCACAGCAGGCCGTCCCTGTCCCTTGCAGGAGCGCAGTGGAGGAGGGCAAGGGCATCTTCTACAACATCATGAACTTTGTGCGGTTCCAGCTGAGCACGTAAGTGGAGGCAGCGGGGCCCAGGCTGCTGGGCGCTGCTGGGCCGAGCAATCAGGGCTGACGGTGGCGTACGCTGTGCCCCCAGGAGCATCTCAGCCCTGAGTCTCATCACTCTGTCCACCGTGTGCAACCTGCCCAGCCCGCTCAACGCCATGCAGATCCTGTGGGTGAACATCATCATGGACGGGCCGCCGGCGCAGAGGTGAGGGGGGAGCCTGTGCTCCTTCCCGGGGTCCACCACTGCCTCTGCACAGCCAGCCAGGGCTGCAGGGATACAGGCGCGCTGTCCTTCTCCATGGGCAGGGCCCGGGAAACAAGTGTGTCACACTTGGGGAGAGAGGAAGCAGCCAATGATCCCCTCTTCGCCAGGCCATGGCTTCCGAGCAACACTCAAGCCCCCACCAGCTGCCTTTCCCTCAGGGGAGAGTGTTCCTGGGTTTGCTTCTGTGATTGGGCCCCATCCCCCATTAGCCCGCTGGCTTCGAGGGCTGGGCTTTTGTCCTGGGCCCGGCTGGCTGAAGGACAGCTGGAGGCCTGTGGGACCAAGCGGTTGGCTTAGGCGTGAGCACCATCTCAAATGTGGCTGCTCCTACGGAGGCTAAGGCCTGGTTTGTGTCCCCAAAGTGGGAGAGAGAAGGGGCAGCCCCTGCCCAGTGTTCCCTGCGAGGGCCGCAGCCAAGGCTGGATCCCAGGTTCCTGGGCAGAGCCGGCTGCCACACACAGGGTGAGGCGCACCCTCCGTGCCTGGGGGGCAGAGCAGGGTCCTGTGTCCCCTGGGCCCTCGGGTTAGGAAGAATCATGGGAAGGTACTGTGTGGTCACCCTCACTCTCTGGGGACAGCGGCAGCCAGGTGAGGATGGAGAAGGGAACAGGCCATGGAGCGTCTGGCAGCAGCCACGGGCAGGGAGGACGGGGTGGACCAGGCTGAGCGCGACCCATTCACGCAGCCTGGTTTAGCTCAGTGCTGTGTGTCTTGTCCCAAGCAGCTTGGGGGTGGAGCCCGTGGACAGGGACACCCTGGGGCAGCCACCACGGAGCATGGAGGACACGATCCTGAGCAGGGCGGTCCTCCTCAGGATCCTCATGTCCGCCGCCACCATCATCAGCGGGACCCTCTTTGTCTTCTGGAGAGAGGTGAGTGGCCTGCAGGAGCTGCCAGCCAGTGCCAGGTGGGGTGGCAGATGTGTGAGGGAGCATGCGAGCTTCTTGGGCCAGGAAGCCACAGGAAAACTTAAGGACACCCCTGTCCTGTCCTCTGGGGACATCATCTGGCTCACCTCCCACGGCCTGCAGGCTCAGGAGCCACTGGTGGAGCCTGGAAAAGAGGCAGGGGATTGGGCACCCTGTCACCCTCTGAGGGACCCTGTGTGGTCCAGAGGACACCAGCTGTCCTCACCTGGGCCTCTGCATCCCCCCGGCTGGGAGGGTCCTACAGTCCTCAGCGTGAGGGACACACGGTGGCAGGACCCCACAGGGGACACAGGGCTCAGGCCCCACCCAGCTGTAAACACTCACTGGCAGGGTGTGGGGGGATCAAACCAGGCCTGAAGAGTCCTACCGGGAACAGCGGATCCTGTCAGGCTGGGGGTGTTAAGGCAAGAGTGGCCCAGAACCTCCCAGCCCCACTCCTGTGGGGTCCTGGGCCCCTGTCTTCCCCGGAGGGCACGACCTCGCGGGAGCAGGCGCCTTCTGGAGGGGCAGTGTCCCCTCACCCCGGGCTGTGCTCACTGTAGCAGCAGGGCGGCAGCAGGGCCCAGGACACGGGGGCAGCACTGCAGGTGTGGGCAGCCATGGGCTGCGGGGTGATGTCTGGGGAGCACCCAGCAGAAGGGTGAAGGGAGCCTGCACGGCCTCCTGCTCCACCCCTCAGGGGAGGCACCGCTCCCAGATCCCCCACCTCCCCAGTACCTGTGTCCCAGGTCCCCGAGGACAGAGCCAGCACACCCCGCACCACCACCATGACCTTCACGTGCTTTGTGTTCTTCGACCTCTTCAACGCCCTGACCTGCCGCTCCCAGGTGAGCCGGGGCCACTGCGTCCCCTGCCAGGCTACCCTCCCTCCCACTGAGCCCAGCCTGGACCTGGCAGCACGGAGCAGGGGACAGACGTGACCCTGCCCAAGCCGAGGCCCCCATTCTCCCCGCAGACCAAGCTGATCTTCGAAATCGGCTTCCTCAGGAACCGCATGTTCCTCTACTCGGTCCTCGGGTCGCTGCTGGGCCAGGTGGCCGTGATCTACGTCCCGCCCTTGCAGAAGGTCTTCCAGACGGAGAACCTGGGGGCCCTGGGTGAGCCCGGGGATGGGAATCGGCATCCTAGCGCCCGGCTGCAAGTGCAGCCCCTGGAGTCCTGGGCTCAGCTCTGACGTCGCCCAGCTGGGCCCTGGGGCTCATGTTCCTTAGACATCAGCTCAACTGGAGACAGGGAGCAGAGCCACCACCCATGCTAGCTGAAAGGGACACGGCTGAGTTGAGACTCCCATGTGTTCTCAGCCAGGTGGGCCGGGGCAGGGACTGTCCCTCAGCCTGTGGCAGAGGGCAGGACCAGGCCAGAGGGACGAGTCGCCCTCCCGGACCAGGCTGAGCTTGCCTCTGGCCACCGCCACTCAGGATCGGAGGGCAGAGGAGGCTGGGGAGGCGGCCGCCCAAGACAGTCAGGGTGGCTGCAGCTTCAGCCCCACTCCCCAGAGTCCGGGGCGGCTCAGCGCCGTGAGGCTGGACAGATGAGACTGCAGGGTCCAGCTGAGGTGCCAGAGAAGACAAAAGGAACCAAAACCGGTTATTAAAGGGACGTTTCCACAGTGGGGAGTCGGAACCCCAGAACCCTGGGCGGGGGACACCTGCACGCAGCGAGGCCCAGAGGAGCCTGGGCGCCCCGGTTCCCTTGTCCCCCTACTTTACCCAGAGGGAAGCCAGGCCGGGTTCCGTGTGCTGAGAAGGACAGGGCTGCTGGCCGGCTGCCTCTCACCCTCTGCTCGCTCCTCCCCCTGCAGACCTGCTGTTCCTAACTGGCCTGGCCTCGTCCGTCTTCATCTTCTCGGAGCTCCTGAAGCTCTGCGAAAAGCGCTGCTGCTCCTGCGCCAGGAAAGCCCAGGAGCCCCCCGAGCACCCCTGAGCGGCCGTGCTGCCCGGGGTCTGTGGCCTGCCCTGGACACAGCGGGCGCAGCAGCCCATGCGGCAGGCTTCTGGGCGATCCCTGGAGCCTCAGCATCTGGCCCTTGGCACTGGGCTCTGGAGGAGCTGCAGGCCATGCTGTGCTATTTATTAAACCACAGCGGTTTTTATTGCGCTCACTGGTCAGGTCTTTGGGCCACAGGGCTCCCGGGGAGAAGGAACACCGGGCCCCACTGCCGGCCACTCCGAGGCCCTCGAGGGGTGGGGGTCCCGTGAAGTGCTGTGACAGAGCC
The DNA here is from genome assembly GCF_000247695.1 of Heterocephalus glaber. The sequence continues at coordinate 1,445,951 of NW_004624746.1, forward strand.
GGGTGATTATTTTAGGTTTGCTCCCCAGCACAAAAAACCAAAACCAAAATCCCAAAGTATGATTTACATCATTTACATAAAATGTAACACACACACACAAGTGTATAAACACGACGACAGTTCAAGGCAAAGATGGCTCAGTATCTAAAACCATTAACCTCATATTCCCTATTAATAACTATGGAAGGAAGGCAGACCTGCTAAAACAAAAACCCACCTTTATACAAAACTCAACATCTACTCCTGGCAAAAACTCTTCATGACACACATGCAAATGGATACTTCACAAGAGAAAAAGCAAAGGCCAGCACTGCGCTGAATGACCAAACTCTAGATCAGGGGTGGCAAACCTGTGGCACGCGTGCCACGGTGGGCTGCTTGTATCGCTGACAACTCTAAAAGGTTCGTCATCGCTGGCCTAGATGCATGGCAGCAAGAGGTAGGAATTGAAGGATGCCTTGCTGTTTTTGATGTGGAAGGATTTGCTGAAGCAGTCAGTTGAGAAAAACACAGGTGAAGAACTGGAAGAATGAGAAATTATCCTTATTTCTAGGTATGTGACTGTAATGGCTACACACTCCTAGAGTTCCGATAAATTATCAAGCACGCAGTAGTGGCATTTCCCACCTGGAGACCTGGGACCAACAGCACCACCCAGTCTTTCACAGATGTGCGTTCTCGGCCGCAACCCCCAGGGTTCCCCCAGAAGCGGGGAGCGGAGCCCCACAGTGCATGTTTTGGAAAAGCCCTCTGGGCAACCCTGGTGTGTACTAGGGTTGAGAACCACTGGGTGAACAACTCAGGTAATGGGCAAAACTACAGAGTCAAGAGCTTCCTACAACTGCAGGGCCAACGGCCAGGAGAAGCGGGACTGGCGGGCCCTGTGTCCCCTCCTGGGACAGCGTCCATGTCACCAACCCTCAGCCTGACACAGGCCACTGAGGCAGACGGATCCTGAAAACGCCCACGCCGGCTCCCAGCAGCAGTCACAGCGTTTTCGGGGAAAACAGGCGCCCACATGCCTGCAGGGGAGTCCAAGAAACAGGAGGTGAGAAATAGCTCTTATTTTATCTAACCCTAAAACACCAATTAAAACATGAGAGAGACTGAGTTTCATTCAGAAACTCACCAGGTGAGAAAGTGACATTTTAAGTCAGGAAAAAGTGTGATTTTTTTTTTTTTTTTTTGTACCGGGGATCGAGCTCGGGTCCTTATGCTTGCACAGCAGGTGGCGAAACCACTGAGCTAAATCCCTGGCCTGAAAAGGTGTGATATTTAACATAAAAGGTATTGGGACTTTAGGGTAAGATGGAGGTATATCTGAAAAATGCATTTTGAATAGACCAAAGATGCAGAAAGAGCCATGAAAACAGAAGAAATTGTCTACTACTTTTCTCAGAGTGAGGATTTCCTAAACTGTCCATCCCAGAAATCTTCAGAGGAAATGACAGCCAATGTGACATAAAATTTATGAACAGAAAAATGCCACAGTCAAACCAACTAGAGAAATATTTACCATACACAGCAAATGCTGTCATGCTTTGTTTATAAAAAGCATTCTTCAGGATACAAAAACATTTTAAAAATAGCTCTTCTCTAGACTAATAACAACTAGCTGGGAAAATCAAGACAATTCCATTCTCAACAGCTTCAAGCAAAACAATACCCAAGAATCAACCTAACCAAGGAGGCAAAAGACCTCTACAAGGAAAAGTATGGAACACTGAGGAGAGAAGCTGCAGATGCTGCAAGGTGGAAAGATCTTGTTCACGGATCGGCAGAATATTGTTAAAATGGCTACATCTCCAAAAATGATCTACAGATTCAGTGCAATCCCTATCAAAATTCCAAAGACAGTCTTTACAGAACTAGAAAAAACAATCCTGAAATCCATATGGGAACACAAAGGATCCAGAATAGCCACAGTAATCCTAAACCACAAGAGCAAGGCTGGAGGCATTATAATACCTGACCTCAAATTATACTATAAAGCCATAGTAACAAAAACAGCGTGGCACTAGCACAAAAATAGCCATGTAAACCAACAGCACTGAATATACAATGCAGAAACAAACCCACACCACTGCAGCCATCTGATTCTGACAAAGCCAAAAAGACGGCCTCTTTGAAATTAGATCCCTATGTCTCACCCTGAACAAAAAGTAATTCAAAATGGATCAAAGACCTAGAAATAAGACCTGAAATTTTGTAACTGCTGGGAAAAACCACAGGGGAGACCCTTGAAGCCATGGGCACAAAGACTTTCTGAACAGGACTATAGTTCCTGGGGCACAAGGAATAATAGCGAGAGTCACAAACAGGACCACACCAAATTAAGTTTCTGCACAGCCAGGGAAACCAACAGAGTGAGGAGAGCCCATAGAATGGGAGGAAATCCCTGCCAGTTACTCTTCCGGCAGGATTAGCATCTAGATTATACAACGAACTCAGAAAATTTAACACCAAAAACTTAAAGGGCCTAATAAATGCCAAGTGAATCAAGCAGACACTTCTCAAAAGCAGTACAAACTGCAAGTACATAAAAAATGTTCAACATCTTCAGCCATTAGGGAAATGCAATCAGAAGTACACAGATTCCACTCCACCCCAGTCAGAATTCTGATCATCAAGAGTTACAGAAACAACAAATACTGGCACGGATGTGGGGGAAGGAACGCTTCCACACTGCTGCTGGGAATGCAAATGAGCACAGCTACCACTGAAATCAATACGGAGTCACCATACCATAGGGATACTGCGGACCCATGTTTACGGCAGCACAATTTATAACAGCCAAGATACAGAGCCAACACAGGTACTCAGGAGATGACTGGGTAAGGAAAATGTGGTATATGTACACACAACGGAGTAGTATTCAGCCACAAAGAAGAATGCAATTATGGCATTTGCAGGAACATGGATGGAAGTGGAAGTCACATTAAGTGAAATGAGCCACACCCAGGAAGACATGTATCACATGTTGTCCCTAAAATGAGGAATCTAACAGAGGGGACATGAAAGTAGAGGGAGACTATTATTAGACAAGAGGAAGGGAAGAAGGGAGAGAGAGAAAGTCGGGGGAAGGTTATAGGAGAGATGGATGCAATCAAAATATATACATGTATGGGAGAGTATTTTAATAAGGTTAAACACCACAAAAGCACCCCTGCAAGTCAGTGGCAAAAAGACCCACACCCTAGAAACCAGACCGACACAAATAACTTTCCAAAAGGGAAGCTGCTCGCCATCACCCAGAGAAATTCCAAACGACAATCCTGCCGCACTAGACTGCAACAGGGCATTGCAGAGGATGTGGCCGCGCATGGGGATTGTGAGGCTAGAGACTGAGCTCTGGAGGTTTATTTGTCAGCATCCAAAGCACAAAACAGCACGACAATCTGGCTGCTGCCCAAGACAGGCACAAGGCGCTCCCTGCTGCAACCACCAGCCCAAACCAACACTGCCCCCGTGTGCACCGGGTCAGGGCGTGCCACGGTAGCCTGGAGCAGCCGAAGAAGAGGGGGAGAGCTCGTGTGCACTGGAGCCGAGCCCACGAGAAAACGACAGCGGAGGGAGGGCTCCCACTGTGCGAGCACAGGCAGAGGACCTGCCTCTCCTCACACCCATCTTTCTTCTTACCATGTACACGCATTAATTTTTAAATAAATGTATGGTGGGGAAATAGCCACATTTTTGACATGGCCTGTATTTGTTTTTTAACCTCTTCCATCACTTTCTGGGCCCCACTGGTCTGTACCTGCAGGGTGACGCTGAGGCTTGACATCCAGAATTCTCATTTCAGTTTCTCAAAAGGACAAACTCGTTTATTAAAATGAGTTTTTCAAACCCACACAAGGGACATCGGGTTTGGGGACCCCGTGGATGGCACAAGCAGCTTTGTACGCTGAGCAGTTTGTGAGGACAGGGAGGCGTACAGAGTGGCGCCCTCAGGCCAAGCCCCACAGCTGCCCCTTGCCTGTCGCAAGAAGGCAGCACCCTCTGAGACCGAGTGCCTGGCGGACGCCCCCCACCCTGGGGTCCTCGTCGGTGAGCCACACTGGCTTAGGCCAGGTGCACAGTGCCATAACCTACCCTGCCCCGAACACAGCAGCTAATGCAGGCCATGTAGACCTGTAACAAGTGAGGTATTTAACTGCATTTTTATTTTAAAAATCCAAAACAAAGTGATCACCAGGAGCCCAATTCTTTGGACCGTGGTGATGACTGAGGACACAGTGTCCTACCAGAGGCTCACAGATGCACCTACGAGACACTTCAAACCAGCGTCTTCTCCACAAGCTCCATCAGGGCTGAGTCCTTGGCTGGGTCAGGCGCAATCCCCCCATCCCATCCAAGACAGCACTTTTCTTTTGAAGCCCATTTACAAGGCTTTCTGCCTTAGTCAGGGATGGCTATGGGGCAGATTTGATCAGAATCCTGGTAGAAAATTCAGCCTCTGCAAAATGCAAACCAGAGGCCAGGTGTAATGGTGCATGCCCATAATCCCAGAGCTCAGGAGGCTGAGGCAGGAGGATCGCTGTGAGTTTGAGGCCAGCCTGGGCTACACAGTGAGTTCAAGGCCAGGCTGAACTACATAGCGAGACTCTGTCTCAAAAACAAAAGCAAACTGGCTCCATTTAGTATGGCTTTTCTTAAGGCAAACTAGAGGCACTCACAGATCCTTTTGGGAGGCCCTCCAGGGCAAGGACTCACCCCTAAGTCGTTCTTCGGGCCTGGCGCCTTGGCCCACTGAGGATGAATCTCCAGCACTTCGGGACCCAGGAGTTTGTTTGGTCCTGGTGTCCACTGAGCAGCCTTCCCCTTGAGAAGCCGCCACAGGCAGCGGGTGTGACGCACGAGTGGGCTATGATTCAGCAGCTGGTACCCAGAGTCCAGAATCCGGGCCAGCCTGAACGTCCCCAATGCCTGTGTTAGCAACAGAAGTGCGACTCTGCTTCTCCACAGATGGAACCTCACACCTCCTGCCAGGCTGACTCATTTAAACACGGGTGAGAAGGCCGGAAACGGAGCCCTAAGGATCGACACCTACTGAAGACCCACGCCACACAGGGCCACGCTGCCTCCAGCCTCTCCAGCTATTTCCCCCATGAGTGGGATGTTTGTTTTTGAAAAATAAGCAACCCCATCCTCTCCTGTGACAGAAGCTCATGTCTCCAACAACCGAGCATGCCAGCAGAGCTCCAAACATCTCAGTGTCGTTGGGTCCCACTGGTACAAAATGAACAAGTATAAGGCTGAGCTGCTAATTTGACACACAGCGTTTCTGGGTGATAAACCCCCAACCAATATGCGGGATTTTCTTGGCATAGGCTGTGTTCTGATACAGCATATCACAGACAACCTGGACACGGTCCCCCAGGCAACATGTCCAAGTTAGACAACATGGGAGCGGAGGGGCGCAGAGGGGAGGGGAGGGGAGCGGAGGGGATCCAGGACCTCGAGCGCCACCCAGCAGGCTGTGCGTTCTGTCTTCCGCCGGCCGCGTCCCAGCTGCTCACTGGTCGGCACTGTGGCTGTCGGGGATTTCCGGGAACCCTGCGCTCTGCCGAGTCCACCCAGTGGCCTCCAGCAAAATCTGAGCCCCGGGGTCCACGTCGAGGACGCTTTTCTTACCCTTGGCCTTGGGAAGAAAGGTGGTTGTGTTCGTAACATGCAGAGAGACCCAACAACCAGGACCAGGCAGTGGCTTCCTGCCCTGTTCCTGCCGGCCACCAGGGGGAGCCCACCTTCTGCTGCTGCCGGGAGGAGACGAGGGGCCCAGAGCAACCCCCAAGGGCCTCCCCCTGGGGTGCAACTGCTGTGAGTTACAAGGTGGTGCGGGGCGTGCCGTGGGCCCTCGGTGACTCATTCAAGGGCAGAACCAGGGAACCACAGGTCACCCCAAGCTCCCGGCTTGCAGGTGCGCACGGCAGCAGCCCCGACTCCTGAGCAGCTCACTACCACCCAACTGTGCCTGCGTCTGCCGGGGATCCCCCCACGGGAACGAACCTGGGCAAACCAACTCCAGATGGAAGGGCAGAGAGGTAAAGCCAAGGACGTGGGGAAAGCTCCCCTCCATCCGCTCGGGGCCCTGCCACACTTGCCAGGGTGCTGCACCCACCAGCTCTGACTCCACGGGCTCTCCGACGGCCCACACCTCCATCTTCTCGAACCGGAAGTCCTCCTCGGCGGACAGCTGCGGGCTGTCGTACGTGGTACACGTGGGCTTGGCCTTGCTGTGCCCGTTCCCGAAGTCGGCGTCCACCCACAGCCCGAAGTAGCTGTGCTGCCCTCCCATGCCCTGCAAAGGAGTCCGGACAGCGTGGCATCAGTGATCTCAGGGCCAGGAACTCCAGGATGTGAGCCAGCCCGAGCCCGAGACCCAGGGAAGGGCAGGGCATGCGGCTCTCTCGGTTCTGCACTGCAAACCGGATCAGGGCCACTTAAGTTACTGCAGCAGTCACGATGTCCCCCGACACCCACGGCACAGCACTCACGAGGCTACACTGAAGCACTGGGACCCCAGGCCCTGAATGTCCACAGGGGACAGGTGGACACAGGTGACCTGGACAGCCCCTCAGGCGGCCAGCAACCTGAGCCCAGAGCACGCAGCTCACTCAGGGCTGGGTGTCGGGACAGAGGACAGGAGCAGGCCCAGAGGGGCGACCCAGGCCATCTTCCTGCCACAAAGCCTTCCCTCCCGCCCCCAGTCCCGTCTCCTGGAGCACTGGCCGTGCCCTGGTTCCCAGCTGGGGCAAGGGGAGCCCCAAGCATGAGTCAGTCGGTTGCTCCCCCTTACAGCCGCTTCTGCTCCTCAGGCCTGTGACTAGCACCTCCTGGGGACACACAGGCTACTGATCCAAGGATGGGGGCCTTCTAGTGTCCTGGTCATGGCCCGCCTGGGGCAGCAACATGAAGAGGAACCCCAGGCCCCTCCAGCTGACTGAGGGCATCGCCTTCTTAGCCCCTGCAACCACAGGGCTCAGGGTTCCCAGAAGGAGACTGGTAGAGGGGGAGATGCTGGGGGGCGGGAGGCGGGCACAGCTCCCGGCCCAGCTGAGCGTCTGCCTGTCGGGGTGTAGATCTAAAATGTCCCCGGAAGTCTTGTGTTTAGAGGGTGAGTGGATCCTGGGGTGCTGTGCGAATCCACGGAGGAGCTCACTGAGGTGCTGTCGGGAGGGGCCACTCAGCCCGCCTGCCCCCCGGCGGGCCCACTCAGGCCCAGGCCCTCAGCCTGCAGCCCTCTTCCTCTCCCGCCTGCTTGGTCACCAAGCTGAGGAGGAAACCAGTGAGCTGCTGCTGCCGCAGTCTCCCCGGACGGCGCCTCACTGACAAGGCCCCAGCCCAGGCCAGCAGCCTGGGGTCCTGCACCCAGACCTGACCCCAGCCACGGGGCTGTCATCAGCACTGCCCAGACCACAAGTCACAGACCACGTGGGAGCCGTTCGCATCCCAACCCTGAGAGGCCCAGCTGAGGCCACAGCCTTCCCCGCAGGGGACCCTGGCCTGGTGTCACAGTCCCAGCACTGAGACGGGGCACAATGAGGGACCTGGCCCCAGGAGAAGCAGGACGCCCCCACCAGGAGTGCTGACAGGAAGGGGGAGGCGCCTCACCAGCCCGTTGGGGATGGTCTGCTGGCTGTGGTTCAGGTACATGTAGTGGTCGTTGTAGCCCGTGGGTGTGTACACGGCCATGCTGGGGGCAATGGAGAACAGGAAGCACTTGTTGTCCCCTAGAAGTAACCAGAGAGCAAGCACACGGGGTGACTGGGTCTGCGCTGGGCACAAGGCGCAGCCACTGGGCTCCGGCTTGGAAAATGCGGCCGTGAGGCAGGGCGAGGCCCGCTCACCCCTCTCAGCGGACCCCAGGGTGCCCCACGGCTGGAGTGGACACCTCAGCAGGTCCCAGACTCCACACAGGATGGGCCCTAGTTTCCCGGAGCCCCAGTGCAGGAGCTGAGGCCCCCAGGACAGAGGGACACCCGCAGCATCCTGAGCGCTGGGCCCGAGGATGGGCAGCTGCCCACAGGGCTGATGGAAGCCGGGGGAAGCAGGGCAGGAGCTCAAATTCACAGATGGGTGGGGGGGCACTGGAGGTCCAAGGGGCCTCGGGTGGGGGATGGCCCTGCGCAGGCAGGGCAGCCCAGGAGCAGGGCACCCGCCAAAGAGGCCAAGGACAGCCTCAGCCGGGGCGCATGGCAGGGCAGCACTCTCAGGGCCCTCTGAGCACTGAACCCTGGAGAACTAGCACTTTGCTTGGCCCTGATAAGGGTGCTGATGAGCAGCATCAACTGCACCCCATGCTAGGCGACCTGACAGGGCCACAGTCTCATCCAGACAGCCTGCTGCCCTCAGCCGAAGCTGCACAGGGACCCTGACGTCAGTCACGATACCACTGCTGGTGTGATGACACCTGCCCGCATGGTGCCAGTTCTGAGTTCAGGGAGCTGAGGCCCAGAGAAGCAGGCACCATGCCCAGGCCAAAAGCAGGTGCCCCTGGCCCTGTCTGCCAGCTGCATGGCCTTGGGCCATTTCAAAGCTGTTCACCCACTGGACACTTCAGACCCAGGGCCACCACACTCTGCCTGATGCTGATCCTAGGGGCTCCACCTGAGGGCAAGCCGGCCTCCACTGAGCCCTCCTCCACATGTAAGTGGCAAACGTAGCTCACGTAGGCCTACACTCAGGAGGAAGGCTGAGCCACCTGCTAACACCACCTGGGAACCAGCAGTCTGGAGCTGATGTCCGAGGCTACAGAGGAGACGCCCTGGCTACAACCACAGTTCTTGGGGCTTGTGTCCTACAGCCACATGGCCTCCATCAGGCTGCCCGGAGGACACCCCATGTAGGGACACAGGCTGGGGGGGCCAGCAGGCAGAGGAGCCAGAGACAATGGCTGTCCCCAGAAAGGCTGCCTACAAGGTCGGGACCTGGGTTCAGGGAGGGTTCCCGCCATTCCCAGAGCTAAAGATCTGGCACTTTCTGAAACCCACAATGAATCAAAGTCTGGATCAACCAGACCCAGGGGATGGAAGCACTGACCCTTCCCCTTCCGGCTCCTTCCATCCAGGCACGAGGTCATGCAGGAGCCCCCATGTGACGATGCAGGCTCTGTGCTCTCGTGCTCCTGTCACCCACTGCCAGGATATGGAAGACCCCTGAAACCACCCTAAAGTGGCACCATGGTTTGCCGCCCCTAACCGGGTCCAGGAAACTCGGAGGAGACAGAGCCGCCTCCCCCCACCTCCACGCCACCCCTCGGGGATGGGGTCATCTTGCCTCACCTTGGAACTGCGGCTTGACCTCCCAGGAGCAGGAGGCGAAGCCCCCGAACACGTGGCCGCTGCGGTCCTCCAGGAGGGCCAGGCAGGGCCCACGGTGGGTGACACGGCCACACAGCTGCGAGAAGCTCTGCCCGTGCAGGTGGGAGGCAAAGAGCAGGCGCCAGCAGTGCCGCTGCCTTGGGGCCAGGTGGGAGCTGAGGAAGATGACGGCCAGCACGTCCAGCAGGCTCGTCAGCTCCTGCCCCGGCTCCACCTGGCGCTCGGGGACCAGCATGGCGAGATCCGGGGGCACGCCTAGGACAAGAAGGCCCCTGTGGACCACCACGCTCAGGAACATGGCCACACGGGGGACCCTGAAGACCCAGTCCTCGATCGCAGCTCGGTCACAGTTGCCCTCCAGCCACTGAGGCCCCTGCAGCCTCTCGCCACCTAGAGGAGGGAAGCCACTGTCACTGGGGTAGGACATCACCTGGCAGTGACTGCCTACTGCTGCCTTGGCCAATCCAGGGGGCACGGGCCACGTGACTGTACCCCTGGCAGAGGCCGTGCTGGACCCTAGATGCACTGCAATGCACCGATTTCTACCAATATTCAGTATGAAAAGTGACTGCAAGATATCTCAGAATTTTTTTTTTACACTAATTGCCTGTTAAAATTGCATGTGGGATATATTATTAAAATTAACTTTTTTTTCCCTCAGTACTGGGAGTTGAACCTCGGGCCTTTGCACTGAGCTATATCCTTTTTGTTGTTGTTTTGAGACAGGATCTTGCTGTGGAGCCCAGGCTGGCCTAGAACTCTCAGCAATCCTCCTGCCTCAGCCTCCCAAGTGCTGGGATCACAGGCCTGCACCACCTTACCCAGCTCCCAGCTCTTTTCGTACTTTTTATTTTGAGACAGGATTTTGCTAAGTTGCCCAAACGGGGCTCCAACTTGTGATCTTCTTGCCTCAGCCTCCCAAGTGCTGGGGTTACAGGCGTGTGACACTACAGGTGGCTCTGTTTACTATTTTAATATTCAAACTTCAAAATTCCACAAGGGGCCCTGTGCTTTACTTCTGCTGCTTGGTGCCAATCTGAACAATTCAACTTACACCCCTTTGTGTTCCCTTCCTCTCGGAGTGCATTTCAGAGGCCCTGGGAAGGCTGGGCCCTCACAAGGCCCAGGCCTGAGGCCTCAGCCATCCAGACCTTCGAGAGCGACACCAAAACCACCCATCTGGGGGTTCTAAAGCCCTACAAGGCCAAGGACGAGAGGAGCTTCTGTATTTTAAACTTGTACACACGTGCAAAGCTTGATTCACAGCTCTCCTAACTCCCTGCCCATGGAAACTGGGGATCTAAACTCAAATGACACTGTTTTCTCTAACTCATGCCCTTTCTACTTACCAAGGCTGTGTCTAGATGTCCCCCAAAGCCTCATGGAGTCATCAGTGGGGCTTTTTGGAGGTGGCTGGATCTAGGGTGAGTGCTGCTGGGACTGACTGATTCATGGTGCAGTGCCAGGATTAGGAGCGCTAAGGTTATGGGTGGAGTGCTGATAAGATGTAAGACAGAGCTTTGCCACCGGGCCCTCGCTTGCTTGCTTTGCTGCCTTCTGCCTGTCATACACTGTTTCTCCTCTGCGATCGCCCTCTGCCAGGCCACCCTGCCTTGGGGCCAGCTGATTATGGACTGAGACCTCTATGAACCGTGAACCAAATAAGTCTCTCCCCCTTTTCTTCTCCTCCCACCCCTTACCAGGGATCAAACTCAGGACCTTGCACTGCCAGGCAGCCAGGGCACCACTGAGCCCCATCCCTGGCCCAATCTTTCCTCCTTTAACTCTGGGTGTTGGGTATTTTGTCTCAATAACAAGAAAAGTAACTAACACACCAGGAAATGTAGAAACTGGGTTCCTTAATCTACTTCCCACCATCTACCATGGTTCCAAATCTGTATCATTTCTGATTCAGCTATTTTTCAAATACATTTCTCATTACCTGTGTATTACTTGAAATCTTAAGGATAATTTTAATTGTTCAACTTCAGTTTTTCTACTTAAATGTTCTATTTTTATGGTTCTTTTTTTTAAAAATAGTGATAAGAGGTCACCCATAAAATACTAATTCATATATATTTTTGTTCTTTCCAAGTTCCAAATACTTTAATTTTTGAAATACAACTTTTTAAAGGGGCATTTAAAAATCTGTTTTTATAATAAATGTGTAGCACATTCACAAAGTAAGTGTACTTTGCAAAAAGATTCACCACGAGGTACTATTAAAATCCCAATTTCCCTATGTACTGTTTCTTACCCAACAATAGCAGAATACATGTTTCTCAACTGTATGTCAAACACCACACAAACCAGAGCATATTACAGGCTATGAAAGATACCTTAATATATTTTAAAGGATTAAAATCATAGATTTGTGGGCCGGGGATTTAGCTCAATGGTTTTGCTGCCTGCTGCGCAAGCATAAGGACCCAAGTTCAATCCCCAGTACCAAAAAATAAAAAACAAAATAAAAAATAAAATAAAATCATAGATTTGTTCAACTTTAATAGAATGAAATTAAAAATTAATAACAGGGGCCAGGGATTTAGCTCAGTGGTTCCGGCGCCTGCCTTGCAAGTGCAAGATCCTGAGTTCAATCCCTGGTACCAAAAAAAAAAAAAAATTAATAACAAAGCAATTTGAGCAATTCATGAGCATGTAAAAATTAATATCTCTAAAGAGTCAACTGGCCAATGAAATCATAAGTCATTAGAAAATACAAAGATGAATAAAAACAGAACCATAACATTTACAATGTTAAAATTTATAGAATGTGGATAAAGTAGTGTTTAGAGGGAAAATTACACCTGCCAAGGGTTATAGTGAAGAAGAAAGATCTAAATAAATAATCTGAACCAGAGGCGGTGAACCTGCAGCCCCCGCCACAGCAGGCTGTTTGGTTCATTGAAAGCTCCAACAGGTTCACCATCACTGGTCCAAACACTCACCTTAAGAAAGCAGGAAAATCTGGGTACGGTGGCACATGTCTGTCACCCTAGCACTCAGGAGGCTGAGGCAGGACTGTATCACTGTGAGTTCAAGGCCAGCCTGAACTACATAGTGAGACCCTGTCCGCCCCCCCAAAAAAGGACAAGCACAAAAATAAAGGAAACAGACTAGAAAAATGGCAGAGAAAGAGGAAAGAAACTAAAAGTGAGTTTTTTGAAAAGATCAACAAAAACTGAGAAACCTTCAGTTAGGCTGACCAAGGTCAAAGAAGTCTCAAGGGACGGAAGCTGGGACAGCACACCAGCTCCTGCAGAAAGAAGACTACAAAGAAATCCCACAGTCCGGGAGCGCGGCACAGGCCGCCCACTTCCTGTCTTCCAGCCACCCGACCCGGCCCGGCTGTGCTAAGGCCAACAGCTGAGCACTTGCCTGGAAGCTTCAGCTCGGACAGCAGCTGGGCAGCCAGCGCCTGTGTCCTGGCAGGGGCTCCCGGGGCCTCCTTCCCGGCCCAGCCTCGCAGCTCTTGCCTGTGGCTCAGCACGTGCACCACAGAGCCCACCAGGTCCTCTGTGAACTGGAAGGTCACAGCGTCACCACGAAGCACAGCTCCACCACGGCCTGAGACCTCCCCATGCCCTGCGGGGAAGGCAGTTTGCTCCCACGCTGCTCTGCGGGCAGGTGGGCCGGCTGCGCGGCGGAAATGGCCCCTAAGCGGTGTTCTTGCTTCCCAGGAGACACTCGGCTGCCTCATCTGTCCCAGAAAACTGACCTCGACCAGTGTGTGGGCTTCCCGCAACTGGGCTCTGCACAGTGCCACCACCCATCACTGTCACTGTCCTCAGTCCCCACCCAAGGGCCCTGAGCCACACCTTCCGCACTTCTCTGGCCTTCACGGGACCTCCGCTGGCAGAAATCATCTTCAGGATCACGACACTCCTCTCCTCGGAGCTTCCCCTGAGCAGGTGTGACAGCGACACCGTGAACTGCTCCCGGGAGACGCTCTGGCAGGATCCCTGCGCAGGGCCAGTCCCGCACACCTGCCGCATGCCGTCATAGAGCCTGGCGAGCATCTCTGGGGGAAGCGCCTCCCCGACGTGGCTCTGCTGGGGACACGCGGAGAAAAGACTGGAGGGGCTGGGAGCTCACATAGGTCCATCCTGCTCCTGGGAGGCTGCTCCCATCCCCGCCCAGAGCCCCACGTCCCTCAAGTGCCCTGGGGCCCCCTGCTCATCACTCTGCCCAGAACAGCAAGCTCCCGAGCCTGTCTGATGGAGGACGGCTGCTCTCCACATCAGCGATTTTCAAGTGTATCCGCTTTTACTTCGTAGCCCAGTTCCGAGAGCTCATATACATTTTAGCTGTTCTTACAGAAACCTTAAATTTAATTTTTTTTTTTTTTTTTTTGGTGCAGGGGATCGAACTCGGGTCCTTGCACTTGCACAGCAGGCGGCGAAACCACTGAGCTAAATCCCTGGCCCTGTTAAATTTAATTCTTAACAGCTTAAACAATAACATTCTGTAAATGCTGTTTTCCTTTTGGCCTCCAGCATCAAACCTGCTTTGGCCCAGGGATTACACATAAGTGGAAAAACAGGGCATGAGGCGCAGTGCCTGCACATCAGGGTGGCTGACAGCTGGCCACCTATCTGCCGGCCACCCCAGTGGCAGTATTGTGTCGTTCATGTAGGGCAGGCTGCAAACGCCCCTCAACGCAGCTTCCTATTTCTGTGGGTGTTTCCAACACTCTCCTGCCACTCTGCCTCTAATTCCTTCCCGACTCAAAGCGGAGCCAAGGTCTTCTGGTTCTCTCTTGGGCTTGGGGCCCACCCTGCAGCCAGGGCTCCCCCTGCTGGGCAGGCTGCACTAGCGCAGCTGGGGGTGCAGCCCCAGCCTTGCACTGCTGACCCGGAGACATACATACATGCACAAGCACACATCAGTGTGTGCACGACACAACTGTGTCCCCCCAACCCCCTGGCAGTTCCTCATCTGCAAAAGGAGCATGGAGGGGGTCCCCAGGGCTCCCCATCACTGCTGTCTGTGCCTCCAGAGGACAGGCAGTTAGAGCGACTGCACACTGCACCCCCACCCCCTCAGGGAGAGGAGCCGAAGTCCCGCCAGTGTCCTGCTCAGTCAGAGCCCCAGAATGTGAGCTCAGAAGCCCCAGAATATGGGAATGGGCAGTTTTAACCCTGCAAGGTGACCCTGGAATGTGAGGCTCCAGTATCGCATGAGGCGCTCCATCAAATTCCTTCACGTCAGACCCAAGTCCTAGAGGCAGCGGCACACCTGAGATGCTGCGGTCCCTTGAGCCGGGCAAGCCCAGCTCCAGATGGTCACCCGCTCTCTGGGGTGGCAGCCAGGAGACACGGGGCCCAAGGGTGTCACCTCGAGTCAAAAATGCTCAACAGTGAGGCAATCACGATCCACCCCGAGTTCCTTTCTCTAGTCCAGAGCCAGCACCGTGCCGATTTCGGAGGAGGGGAGGCTCTGTGGAGATGTCACTGATGGCTCCTCTTTGCCCCACAAGGGCAGAGTAACTGCCTGGGAACTGCACAGGCCACAAAGCCAAAAAAACATGCACCCTTCAGCCCTTCACAGAGAACCGCCCCGGGGTCCCCCTTGGCCTGAGGGCCATAGTCTACAGACCCCTGGCTCCACACTGGCACCGAGCAACAGTGTCGTTCTTGCCTGCAGAGCCTTCAGGGAGAAGGACCTGGGTGAGGTCTCCGCACCGTCTTTCTGCGACGACAGGGCGTCAAACAACCTATCGATCTCGGCCTGCTCCTCGGGAAGAAACTGGGAGCAACAAGTCCTCCCCGAGTGGCTTTTGCTGTTCCCCATCTTTCCTGGTCTTGGGAGGACGTTTCTACGAAAGGCAAAGAGACAGGTCAGAGAGAAAAGCCCACACCTGGCACGCACAGAGGGTAAATGCTGGTAACTGCGCAGTCAAGGGGACAGGGCGGGCTCGGCGAGACCAGCAGATGCCAGGAGAAAGTGGGAGGCCCATCCTGGCTCCTGCGTTTACCAGAGCAGGCACCTAGGGCTCAAACGTGCGAAAACACCACACCCCCGCCGATGGAACTAAAAGGGGGGCTGCATTTTAATCAGTCTAAACATTATTTCTTTAAACATTCTGAACCTGAACGCTCCCAAGCATTTGGGTGAAATCGTCCCCCTGAAAACCTGCCCTTCAGCACATGGGCTATTGGAGAAGTGGCTCCTTTGCGATCCTGGCTCCTCTTCCTCCTAGCTGTGCAGTCTCAGGCAAGTTGCTGGGCCTTTCTGTGGCTGGGCTTCTGCATCTGTGCAGTGGGAACGGTCGTGGCCCTGCCCGAGGATGTGCCAATGCGCCATGCCATCCAGAGGAAAGGGAAGAGCACCTGGACGGCCTCACGGTCAGGTCCCGGCCCAGCCTCTCCCTCCAGCACCCGCGGCAGCTGACCGGGGCCAGCTCACCGTCACGGCCCTCATCACCGAAAGAGACCAGATGCCCATAGACCGGGGCCCCAAACCAAACACACGAAACACGCAGACAAAAACCCAGGCAAGGGGCAGGCGCTGTCACGTGCACTCCTACCCCGACTTCCTTTCAGGAGGCGGCATGGTGAGATCACGAGAGAGCCAACCACCTTGTCCACACAGGCAGCTCGGGAAACTGAGTCAGTGCTGCACAACCTCCAGGTCAGGCCCAGGTGGCGACACCTGACAGGCGGGGAGCAGGAGGAGGGGCCTGCCATGCCGCGGCACCACTGCCCACACCTCCACGGAAAGCGATGCCCCGAGCCTTTCCGCCTCTCCCTCCCGCGAGGGGACGGCCACCTGCCCAACATTTTCCACCTTAAAGTGTGCGGTTTGGGGCCCTTCAGTCCATTCGCTGCATTGGCGACAACCACCTCCACCTGGGGCCGAAATACAACCCTCACGTTGCAGGAAGCCTGGACAACCCCACTGGCATCTCTGGTCGTGCCCCCTCCCCACCGCCGGCAACCACGAGTCTACCTTCCATCCCTGGCTTTCTCTACACTGGACATTTCAGGTCCATAGCTTCTGTCACTCGGCTTCACAGTTCCCAGGCCCGCGGTGGCACAGCTGGCTGGTTGGCATTTCACTGTAAGGTCACGGGACACGCCCACGTGTCTCCATTGGTAGCTGAGGACCATGTGGGCTGTCCTGCCTCTGGCTGTTAGGGACAGTGCTGCATCCGACCTGGGCGAGCTCAAGCCCCACAGGGCAGCAGGGTCGCCGGCTCCCACGGTAACCTTGTGCCTGGCGTCTGAGCATGCCCAGCTCTTCCCCGGCCCCCAGTAAGGTTTGCTGTTGCTACTGCTGTCTTTTCCTTGGGCTCACCCTCGCAGAGGGGCCTGCCTGAGACACGCCTTGCTCCTGATGTTCCCCAAAGCGGCGGGCAGAGGGCGCCGGGAGCAGGACCAGCCTGGCTGGGGGCCATCACTCACGGGCCACTGACCTCCAGGCTCACGCTCAAGTTTCCCAGCAGTAGAGGAGCCAAGGAGGACACCCCCTGGGCAGGCTCAGTGCCCAGCAAGACGAGGCTGACCCCACCTCTAAAACAAGGGGTGTGCAGCTGAGCCCCATCCTCCCAGCCCAGGCAGCCGCCCAGGGGACAGGGTGGCCACGCTGCCTACAGCTCCGCCCTAAGGCAGCACTGTCACAGGGGACCCGATGAGGAGAGGAGTCCTGACCCAAGTCTGAAACACCCAGTGAACTTGGGGGGATGAGGAGGGTGTGGCCAGCAGACAGGGTTCGGTCAGGGAGAAGTGGATGGCCCAGGTCCTACTCGCGGGGGGCTCAAGATCTTCTAATTGGTGTGAATTTGCCAAATCACCAGGAAACTTGAGAGCGCTCTGCCCCTCATTACTCTGCTGAAACCACACAGAGGAACAGGCACCATGTGACCACCTCGTCCCGAGGCATCACACGCATCACTTCCTCGGACCTCAAAGCCTGTGATGCAGGGCAGGTCACCACCGCCCCACACGGCAGGCAGAGCCCAGGGGAAAGCCGGGCCCTGCAGCGGCGGAAGCCAACCCGCCTGGGAACCATGGGGTCCACTCGGGCGCCAGCACCAAGTTCTCCAGGACAGAGTCCTTTCCTCGCCCGCCAGCTCAGGGCACGGGCTCCTCCTCATCCTCCTAGCCTCTGGTTTCCTGGACTGCGGCACCTCAGCTTCCCTGGAGCCCAGGACAGCAGCACAGGCCGAGCACAGCAGCACGGGCTGAGCACAGCAGCACAGGCCGAGCACAGCAGCACAGGCTGAGCACAGCCCCCCTACACCACCTGGCCCTGGCCGTCCTGCACCTGCTGCAGTGTGAACCTGGTGAGCTGGGCCCGCCCCCAGCGCTGCTCTGAGGAGCTGCAGGCTGGTCCCTCACTCTCCTCAGGTTGCCCGCTCAAGAGTGGGCCTGGGAGCAAGCCCCTCCTCCTGCTTTGTCCTCCATCGGGGACGAAGTTGGGCACCCCAAGCCACCTCTTCCCCTGCTGCACGCCCAGGGTCAGAGTCTGCGGCAATGGCACCTGTGGGCTCCAGCCCAGCAGCACCTGGAAGCAGCCTGGCTCACAGAGCCATCAGGAGCCAGGGCAGCATTGCTCTCCCCCCACACCCCACCGCCCCAGGCTGCGGCACCCTCACCGTGCAGCCCACCAGTGCCAGGCCACAGCAGGGGCTCGGGACACAAGGGACAGGAAAACAAGCCCAGAGCCATCAGGGAAGCCACCAAGGACAACGCCACCTCCAGGACCTTTAATCCAAGAAGCCACTTCACGCAAACAGACTGATCGAGCTCCGAGGGACACAGCTTCAAAGCCACCGAGGCATCCGTGTGTCCAGGGGTTCTGCCACTAAGAGGCCACCGGTCCACCCTTCCTGACACCATGCATTCAACTGTCCACGTCACTCGGGCCAGGCCCCAACCGAGGTGGCTGAGGCTGACAGAGAAGCCCGGTGAGGGTGGGAGTCCTCAGGCACCAGGACGCCAGCGCAGGAGGCAAGGCTGGGGTCGGTGGAACAGAGGACCTTAGGGATACAGGGCCAGCAAAAGGGGCCCCAAGGGCAGGGACCCTCTTTGGCCTCCACCCAGCCTCCTTCCCCTCCTCCCCTAGGACAGGCTCCCCCTCACGGCCTGAACACAGCAGCCTGGCCGCCAGCCAGACCTCACAGGGCCCTAAAGGGGCTATGAGGAAGGGACAGGCCAGGGAAGCCAACCCCGCCAGGCCTTGACCTCTGATCAGGCAGAAATCTCTTCCATCCACTGCGGAAGGAAGTGAAGGCCTTCAATCTGCCCTTCACTGCAGAGGCAAGATCCTGAACTTCCTGTCCCCAACCGGCTTTCTGTGTGTGTCACCCTGGCACGCGGGACAGCCTGGCAACCCCACATTGAGTCTTCTCAGAGCAGGACTCGCCTCAGTTACTTTAAGGGTACATCGGGATTGCTGGTGCCAGCAGGTCTCGGCTGGAGGCAGTTTTGTCTCCCACAGGACAGTGGCAACAGCCTAGGACATGGTGGTTGTCACCCGTGGGTGGGCAGAGGCCAAGGATGCTGCCAAATGTCCTACAGTACACAGCAGAGACCCCATGACAGAAGCATCTGGCCCCAAAAGCCGGCAGAGCCGAAGGTTAGAAGCCATGGCTTTGAAGAACGCAGGGCAGGGGTGAGCAGTGGGGACACCCTGAAGGAGACTATATTCATGACCCTGCGGCTCCCACACATGGGGCCAGCTCTGTAGTTAGGATGCAAACAAACCCGGGAGATCTCGGTTCACATGGTGATGCTCAGTTTTATCACTGTGGGCACCTTGCTAATTTCAAACCTTAACAAAACAGGTCTGAGCTGCCGCATGCCTATAATCCCAGTGCTTGGGAGGCTGAGGCAGGAGGATCTTGGTGAGTTCAAAGCCAGCCTGAGAGACACAGTGCGTTCAAGACCAGCTTGAACTACATAGCAAGACCTTGTCTCAAAAAAAAAAACCACAAAAAATAAATAAATAAATAAATAAAAATAAAACAGTAGCTGGGGATGTAGCTCAGTGGTTCCGCTGCCTGCCTCACAAGCACAAGGTCCCGAGTTCGATCCCCGGTACCAAACAAAACAAAACAGTAGCCCCTGAGGCTCACAGTAAGTGACAAAGGCCCTCTGCTTGACCACACTCCAGTCAGACTCGGAATCCACCTTAGCCAGAACCTTCATCCTCCATATCCGAGCATTCTCATCAGCTGGCCATCTCGGCTCCCTGCCTGGCCTGTGACTCCCAGTGGCGTCTTCAGTGCGACTTCTGCCAGCCGAGCCTATCCCGAGTCCCCGGAACCCACGCTGCCCTCCAGCTGTTTTCCACCCAACCCCGCCCTGCCCCTGCTCCAACACCTCGGCAGGCTGTCCTCCCTGGGCCTTACAGGTCGGTGAGTCAGGGCTTAGCGTGAAGCACGCTGCGGTCCAGGTGCGAGGCTGCGTTCCCGGACGACGCGGGACTGGAAGGGCCAGATGGGCAGTGTGGTCAGCCAAGGGCCCCTTCCAACCCCATTCACGCCCCAGAGCGCAGGGACCCCGCTAGGACCTCCCCGCTGCCTTGGCGGCTCACGCCTGGGCTAGGGGCTCACGCCTGGGCTGGGGGCTCAGCAGCCGCACTTCCGTCCCTGCCTGTCCCGTCCACAGCTGGCCCGGGCCCCGGGGAAGGCGCCTCTGGGACCCTATCGGGACCTCACGGCGGAGCTGGGGTGCTTGTGGGCTCCCGAGGACCGCGGGGAGCCTGGGCCTCTCCACCGACCTGTCCCCACCTCCCCGACTCGGCCCCGAGAGGCGCGGCACCCACGGCAACCACCGCACCCCACCGCACGCACCGCCCGCCCTCAGCTTGGATCACTCGGCGGGGCCCGAACCGAACCCACCATGCCTTCCGGTCTGGGTCCGGCAGCCTTCGGATTTCCCCTGGGGGGCCCCCCTCCCCTCCCAGGCAACTGCGCTGACCGATGGTCCTGTACTCCAATCGCACAAGAGGAAGCAGGGGGAGGAGCCCCGAAGAGACGTCGGCCAATGGCGATGCAGCTCATGGGGGTGGGCGGATTGTGGGCGGGGCCGAGTACCAAGGACTCCGCCCCAGGGCCCGGGCTGCCGGAATGGGGGCCCGAGGCAGAGGGTGGACAAGGCTGGCCTTGACATCACCGGGCAGAGTGGGCTGAAAGGACAGCGGGCGCAGCTGTCAGGCGGAGACCCTGCCCCCTGGCCCGGCCCCACAGATGGGAGCGGGTACTGACAGCCCCGGCCCGCTGGGCCTCGGAGGACCCCGGGCCTGGAGCCGCCCTGGCCTCAGCCACGGTCCCCAGCTCCGGCTGCTCCCTGCGTATTCACCCAGCTGGTCTCCCCGGTGCCCTCCCGGGCTGCCCTCACCATTCCCCCAGATGTCGCCTCCATTTCCGGCTGTGCGTCCGCCTAGCCTCCGCAGGCCACCCCTGCAGCCGGCGGACCTGGGCCAGCCCTTGACCGCGGCCCTCGGGGCATCCCCTGCCGGTAGCTGGCTGTCGCTTTCTCCCCCAGGTGCTTCCGCTGGGCCTCTGCTGCCTCTGAACCCCGACCCCGCCCGCTTCTTCTGGCGCCTTCTGTTCACCCTACATTCTCCCGAGGCCACACCCTTCCCCACCTGCCCGCTGTGGTGACCCCAAAGCGCAGCCAGCCGGAGAGCCTGGACTTGGACCCTGTGTCCACTGACTCAGAGCATCCCTGTGAGGCTGCTCCGCCGGCACCTCTAACTCAGCCTTGCCCCTCAACACTCCTTCCCCACACCTTTGCCCCTGCTCACATCCCCTCCCTGTCCGAGGACCTGGGGACCAGGGCAGACCTCCTGATACCCTCTTTGCATGCCTCCTCCAATCCACCCCCTCCTGGGGCCAGTGGAGCACTGAACACACACGCCTGCCTGCCCCCGGACAGTGAGGTCGCCTCAGTGGGGATGCTCGAAACCCGCCTGGCCTCTCACCAAGCATCGGTGACGGCTGAGGAAGTCTCAGTAACCGCTCCCTCTGAAGGACGGCCACTTTGCTACTGAGAACTTTGCTCTCCAAAATCAGCAGCAGAAATCTGGCCGTTTCAAATTCTGTGGGAAAGAATGACAGCTCCTGCCCTGGGGGATTGAAATCTCATCTGAAGTCCACCCGGGGCAGCCTGGGTTCCTGCCCAGCTGCAGAGCTCCGCACAAGCCATTTCTGGACACAGCCCTCGAACCCCCTTGGCCTGGGCTCCCCTGGGAAACAGGAGCGGGTCCACTCTGCAGTCCAGACCTGCTGAGGCCAAACATGACCCAAGCTCTGCCCTTCCTCAGGATCCTCAGAAAACTCCTCACCGTGGCTATGTGAGCTGCCCCAGTTAACAAACCCAACTTAGACCACAGCGGGGATCCTGAGGCCCACAGGGCTGGGATGGCGCACGTGCACACACGGCGCTCCTGTCCCAGGGCTAACTCTGCCCTCGTGGTCCCCACCCTCGGTCAAACCCACTGCCAGCTGGAGAAGCCAATAAAGGCAGGGGCAAGGGGCAGCTAGGGGCGTGGCTATGGATAAAAGTTGGGAAAAGAGAAAGGAAAAACAAGGTCAGGGAGAGGCTGAGGCGCAGATTCTGTAAGCAGGAAACCAGGTGGGGTAGAAGACATCAGCGGAATTTCTAGGTTTGAAGAGAAGTCAGAGGCTGTCTGCACATTTTCCTTTCTTGCATCAAGGGTTTGCTGCTTTTCCAAGCCCTTTCAGGACAGAATCCAGAGCCAGTTTCTTAGCAGCCCTCTAACCTGCCATTACATCCGTCACACTGAAGTTAGGAGACCCCCCGGGGCCACGCTTCGGGAAGACAGGGCCTCTTTATCCCCATGGCCTGGCTCCTTCCAGGGCCCTGCACCTGCCATGCCCAGGTGACCTGGGGGGATTGCCCAGCAGTCATTTTAGCAGAGCAGAGGGCAGAGCGTGGGCATGGTGCCAGGGGCCCTGCACTTCCAAGAAGGAACAAGGACTTCCGGAAAGACGGGTCTCGGTCAGGTTCCATCTGGCTGCTCCCAAGACAGAGTCACAGGAAAGGCAGGTGAGCCAGCATACGCCATCCGCCCAACCGGCCGAGTCCAGGAAGAGGACTCTGAACAGGGGAGCTCTGCCTGCAGCATGGCACCACAGGCCATCGGGGCTGGGCAGGAAAGTGGCAGGGAAGAGGGTCTCTCCTCTGCCCTGCTCCTGTCACCACCACCATGGGTCCCCCTCCCACCCCCTCCTAGGGAGCAGCTGCCCTGCCCAGCCCTGCACCCCCCTCCCGCTCAGCAACCGGAGCCAATGCAAACTGAAAACCCTGTCGCCCTGCTTCTGAAACCCCCAAAGGCTCCTCGCTAGGCCCAAGACCTTGCCCGTTTCTAACTCGCCAGCCCCAATTCCTGGTCCCACCAGGAGCTGCTGTCCTCCTCCCTCGGGCCCTACCCCTGGCCTGTGCCCCACCATGCCTGGCTCGAACCTTCCCACTCTCCTAGAAGTCCCCGCCTCAGGTGGCTGCCATGTTCTGCTCTCCTGGTTCCCATGTCACCTTGGCCTTCTGTGTGCCCTTCCCCCACGAGGGCACAGGCTGGTGGTAAACATACCTGCTAGCTTGGCTGTGTCCACAGCACGGAGCTGCGTGCCTGACACCTGGCAGCTGGCCAGAAATACCTGCTGCAAGAAGGAAAGAGCAGGGTGATCACAGGAAATCAAAGGACCCCAGCGCAGAACTGGGGAAGAGGGTGGTGCCAGATGCCTGCCACTGAGTCCACATGTGACACCCGGAGCCCCAGACTCACCCTCCAGAGCCCAAGAGGGGACAGCGGGGAGCTGAGGTTTGGCTGCACTTGCAGTGGCTTGGTTCCGGCTGGCCCAGTTCTCGGTGGCACCCCGCCCACGACGGAGAAGCCTGCCCTTCCAGCCTGCCTCGCTGATCTGGGGCTCAGGTTGGCAGTGACTTCGCACTCCTAGTGCCCCAGCCTGTGGGGAAGCCCTGGGCCTCACACTGCTGCCTGCCCCTCCTGACCCTTTAAACTGGAACAGAAATATAGCCCTTCTGCCTGAGGGCAGCAGGCCCGGCCAGCTGGCCAGTGACAGCTGGCGAGCCGCAGCCCTCAGACAGCATCCGTCTGAGCCCGGGGCCAGCATCCCTGGGGAAGCACAAGCACAGTGACCTGTCCCCAGGTGATGACCCAGGAGTAGCCTCGGCCCTCGAGCTAGCATTTGCCACCTGCCATCTGTCCCTGTGTCCGGCCTCCAGCCCTCAAAATGATTGCACTGCAGGCTACAGAGCCATTTCCCGCTGTGGTGCCGCCCCAAGGGCAGGTGCAGTAGTGGCCTGGAAGGTGCAGGCTTAAAATAGGATTAGATGTGGACAGCTGTGCTCTTGCTGGCTGCTGGTGTGGCGCCACCCCGTGGCCAAAATGAAAACAGCGCTCTGTTCTCCTCAAGTTTTTAAAAGTTGGAGATGATTTATATTTCTTGAAATTGTGTACAGGAACCACAACTGTCCCTTTTTAAAAAGCCTGTCCATAGTGCTGCTCCATTGCTCCCTGGGGAGCCCCTGAACCCCCCCCCCCAAGCCGTCCCTGGGGGCCAGCTCCCATTTTGATGTCCACGGACCGTAAGTATTGATCTCTCCTTAGCTCCTGGGGTCCTGCCCCCACGGATCCTGCCATGCCTGGTGGTTCCTCTGCTAGGAAACCTGACAAGGGTCACCGACCCCAACTTAGACACCTCCACCGAAGGGTGACCCACCCGCCAGGCCCCCTCTGCAGGTGGGGTCCACCTTCTCCCACACACTCAGGGCACCTCTGATGTGCCTCTCTGGAGCCATCCAGGAAACCCAGAATCTGGGCCAGGCCCAGCCCTCAGGAAATAGGAAGGGGTGCAGCACTGCTCCTCAGTTTTCTGCAATGGCAGAAACGATCCATGTGTGCTCAGTGAGCCACATTGGCCGGCAAAGCCCAGGAAGTGAGAGATTCAAGTTCCTTTGGATTCCACTTAGAGGGCCTCACACCCTGGCAGTTACCGCAAGGCTCAGAGAAGGCCCCATGGGCCACGCACATCATTTCAGAGTAGGAAATAAAAATAGGCGCACAGCCCACTCACAAAACAGCCAAGACTTAAAAAGAAAATACCAAGTGTTAGCAAGGAGGTGGAGAAATTGGAACACAGCAGTGCTGATGGGAAGAAAAATGAGGCGGCTGCCGTGGAAGAGTCTGGCGGGTTCTCAAGAAGCTAAACAGACATCGTGTGCCCCAGCAGTTCCACTGTCTCCCCAGCCTGAGCACAAGGTGTGCAAACGGGTGCCTGGACGTGGGCGGTCAGCACTGTTCACAGCAGCTGTTCAGAGCACAGGGCTCGGTCAGGCATGGGAATGCTGTGTGACAACACCAAAGGACCAAGGACAGAGCGAGAGGTGCTGAGCCATCCCGGGCCAGACCCAGACCCAGACCCAGAGACGGAGCAGACCGGCTGGCTGCTGACTCGGCCCTGCACTGTCCAGTGCTTTGGCGCTGGACAGAAGCAATGGTTGTACACATTGAATTGCACGCTTTACAGAGGTTAATTTTGTGTGATGTGCATTTCATCTTTTTTTTTAAGAAACCACACGACCTTTCTGTGCCCTTCACCCAGGCGGTAGTGTCAAGGGTCAAGGCCCAGGAGGTGGGGTGGTATCAGGGAGATGGGGAGGCTGAGCCCTGCTCATCTGAGAGCAGCTGTGTGCCCGCCTCTCATCTCAGGCTGGGGCTGGGGGGCTTCGGTGGCTCTCAGGGCCTCCAGCCGATGTCCCCATCCTGTGAGGCAACCCAGGGTCTGCCCCAGGAGGTGACTGCCCCACCCGACCCAGAACAGCAGATCCAGCGGGGTAGAGACAGGCAGGCTCGGCCCAGGCCGTGGACAGCTGCTGGCTTGAAGACCGACCTGGTCCAGCCAGGGACACCGCCACCACTGCCAGGGGCAAGGCCAGCAGCAGGCCGCAGAGGAGTGCCGGGCCACGGCTTCGTGACCACGGCTGGAGACGGCACGGAGCCGCCCCCTCGCATGGGGACAGCGACTGCCTGGCCCACAGGTGCCTGTGTCCTCCTGAGACCTCACGCAGATGTGACTGAATCACATCCCTGGGACAAGGAGATGAGCCTGGACCCCAGTCCGAGTCTGTCCTCAGGGCCCCCACAGGGACAGGTGGGGACAAGAAAGGAGAGGCTGCTGCCTGGGGCAGAGGAGGGGTCCCCGGCCTGGCACAGGGAGGGTCCTCCTCCAGCTGCCCCAGAGAGAAGGCAGCCTGACCCCACGCAGGCTTCC
Source organism: Heterocephalus glaber (assembly GCF_000247695.1). The sequence continues at coordinate 1,471,541 of NW_004624746.1, forward strand.
CATCCCAGTGACCAGGAGGACAAGAGTCATCACAGCCGGGAGCGGAAGCTGCCGCCCCGCCCTGCCTGGCGGGTAAGAACGCTCCAAGCCCTCGACTGGGCCGTTTTCTGTCCCTCTGTCCACCCGCCCATCCCCTGCGACCCAGAGGGGACAGAAATGGGGCTGCCGGGCACCACGTGAATACAAACACCCCAAACAGTTCATGAAACAGAATTACACGGAAAAGATTCATCCTTGTTCATCAGAAATTCCAGCTCTAGCCAAGCTCCAGGATTTTATCTGGCAACCTTAGACCAAAAGGGAGCCACCGGGAAGGAGGGGAAGAGGGAGGGGCTGCGGCGGGCCCTCGAAGTGAAGGGGTGGAGACCGCTTTGGATTCAAAGTAACCTGGGCCTAAGTTCCTAAGAATGGACAGGAAAAACTCCTGGGGACGTCCGGGGTCTTCAGAGGGGACAAGTGGTCACCCCCTCCCCCCGATAGGTTTGAGGGACCCGGGAACAAAGCTGACCGTCCCCAGGTCACCTTGGACCCGCTGCTGCGAGGGTCATGGCCCCAGTTGCTAACCAAGTCAAGATCAGAGAGGCGGCTCTGAGGAGGAGCCCTGAGTCTGCTTTGCATCTCCCGCTCCACTAGATCAGGAGTCACTGGGGCCAAGAAACGGCCTTTTCCCTCTCTGAACGCAGGAGCGGCCTCAGGGTCATTCCTGATGTACCCTGGATCGTTCAAGGCCAATTGGCTGAGTGCCCACAAGGTGGCGCTCGAGGTCCCCGCAACAAAATACTGTACCGCTAGGGTCACGGTCTACATAAAAGTTTAATTTTCTGATACAGTAGTTTTAGATTTTATATGGACATTGCGAATGTGATATAGAGACTTTCTGTGTAACCTGCACCCAGATTCGCCTAACATCCTACCCTGCCCTGGAACAAGTGTACGGATGCATTGTTAGTTACCAAAGGCTACATTTGATGCAGATTTCTTCAGCTGTCTTTTGTTTTTCCCCAATACTAGGAATTGAGCCCAGGACCTTTGCACTGAGCTCTTTTTATTTACCTTTTGAGATAAGTTGCTCAGACCGGGCTCAAACTTGTGGTCCTCCTGTCTCAGCCTCCCCGTGTGCTGGGATTGCAAGGGTGCAGTGCCACACCTGGCTTTGGTTGCCCTTTCTGGTTTCCCTTTTCTCCTCCAGGACCCCAGATGACACCCAGCCACCCTGTCTCCCTAGCTCTTGTCCCTAGCAGTGACGGTTCAGGCAGGTGTTTTGTAAAGCGCCCACCATGGGCAAGTCTGCTGTTCTCATAAGACTGGAGTTGCGGGTGTCGATGCCAGAGGGGCGGAGGGAGGTGCCTGGTCACACCCCAAGTGTCCCCATGGCAGCACATCTCAGTCCTGCCCGCCTGGCTGAGGCTGTGGCCGGCTTCTCCCAAGGAGTTATTCCTTTTTCTCTCTTCTCATCCCTTGCTCCTTGGATGTCTTGGGAGTCATCCCCCCAATATTTGGGGATTGAATACAGGGTCTTCGTACTGAGCTACATCATCCCCAGTCCTTTTTAGTTTTTGCGACAAGCTCACTAAGTCACTAAAGTGCCCAGGCTGGGCTTGAATTTTCCATCCTCCTGACTCGGCCTCCCAGAGTGCTGGGATTACAGGTGTGCACCATTTGTCTGACTTTCCCTTTTTTGGAAAGCCATCCCTGCCCCAGGGTGAGGAAACAGGGCAGGGACAGGTGACACCTCTGCAGAGACTGGGGGCAGCCAGTGGGGCGGGGCGGGGTGGGGGGCGTCTGTCCAGAGCCTGTGGGCACGGCCACGTTTCTGGCACTGCTCTGGTTCCACCCGCATTTCTCATGCAGAAGGCTCGGTGTTGCTGCTTTTGTGGCACATGGGTCCTTCATCCTCCTGGAGGCCACACAAGGTGTCAGAACCTCCTGGCCTCTCTTCCTGCCTGCTCCTGCGGGGGGTGGGGGGGTGGCTTTGCTGAGGGCGGCGGCCTGCTCACCTGAATCTCCGCATTGGCAGGTGGCCTTATATGGCAAAAAAAAAAAAAAAAGCAGCCACTGCTACCACACACAGCTGGGTGCACACAGGAAGTCCCCGGTCTCTGGAGAGTGTTGCGCAATCTGCAGAAGGCCTGTTCCACGGGGGTGGCCAGGCAGCACTTTCCATGGGCCAGAGCAGCCAGGGGTCGTGGGAGCTAAGGGGAGCTGGCCCTACTTCCGGGGCGATGCAGGGGCCGGGGCTGGCATCTGGGGAGACAGGCGGGGTTAGAGCATCAGGCGGAGCTTGGGGACGCTATCGATTGGCTTCTAGTGTGGTCACTGTGGGCAGGTGCAGGCCGCCAGGCACCAGGCGCTGTGGGCCAGGTCGTGCTCATTCAACCCTCAAGTCAAAGCCAGACAAGTGGGGGTCGCCTCAGGAAGCCCACCTGGGATGGACAGCAGCCCCAGCCCCAGGAGGCTCCTGAGCTCCCGAGCTGGCCGACCGAGGCCGAGAGGGGCACTGGAGCTGCGGGCTTGGAGCTGTCACTGAAGAATGCCAGACACCTGGCACTTTAAAGCTCTGAAAAATCAGTTCCTGGGAGCTGCTGAAGGTTCAGAGGACCCATCTGCCCTCAGCAGGGCCCCCAGTGGGGATATCTTTCATGACGGTCACACAATACGCAAACCATGACGCTAGCGCAGGCACACGAGTGGGTCTAATTGCAGGGCCCCTCATCACAGGGGTGACAGGGCCACTGCACGGCCACAGGGAGCCCCCACTGCCCCTCAGGGACTCCAGACTGCACAGCTGGCACCCTAAAAGCGTCACTTGGCTTCATTGCATAAATCAGACAGGTTTCTAGTTCAGGCCATGCTCCTCCCACTTTTTGTGGCACTGGGGACCGAACCCCAGCTATATCCCCAGCTCTTTTTTCCTTTTTTGAGACACCAGCTTGCCAGGTTTCTCAGGCCAGACTTGAACTTGCAATGCTCCTGCTTCAGCCTCCTTAGTGCTGGGGTTACAGGCTGCACCACCACACATGACCTCATGTTTCCTTTTTGTAGTACAAGTGCTCAGAAGTTTAGAGTCCCAGGTGGGGCTTGCTTTCCACTTCTTCCCATCAGCTCTGTCTTAGCTCAGCCTGGACACAGCCACTGCAGCAGGCCTCAACCTCCTGAGCTGGGCTCAGGGGAGACCAGGCATCCAGAGTCTGCACAGCTGTCCACACATTCCTCGCATTTATGGAGCACCTACTGTGTGCTGGGTGGCAGGCAAAGGGCGGGGGACACGGAAGGAATAGACCATGACCTGACCAGTGAGGAGAAGCGGGCCAGAGGTGCTCCATAAACCCTGGAGGACAGGGCTACATTGTGTGGCAGCTGCCCCAGAGAAGTGAAAATACTGCCCCTGCCTGCAGAGGGCGCTGATGCGCGGCTGGAGTTTCCATAGGTCAGTGAGAGCCACTGGAACCCGGGCCCCAAGCACCAGCAGCCCAGCCCAGGGCCTGCCCCAGGTTCCTCTGCCTCGGGGTGTTTCAACCCAGCCACACCACAGGGACCCCTGGGGGGCTTTTTATAATTTGTTATGAAAACTTTAACTTGCAAACGATCAGGTGGATAAAACACTATGCGCCCTGAAGCTAGGCAGCGCTTTGCCGGGTTCCCTGCACTCATGGGGCTTTGAACCAGTGCATCCTCCTGACTCTTCAGCCTCAGGAGGTCCAAGGCCTGTCTGGTTTTAAAAATAACATACTCTCCCACCTGTAACTGCAGGACTCAAGAGTCTGAGGCAGGAGTTCAAGGCCAGCCTAAACTACATAGTGAGACCCTGTCTCAAAACAAAACAAAAATGACAAATTCTGATGACTCACAAAACCATGAAGGCAGCTGACAACACTCACAGTGGTTCTGTGGCTGTGACACACTGCCCCAGGCTCTGGCCACATTGCATGCCCGTGCAAGGCCAGACCAGGCCCAGAGCAGGCCCAGGAAGGGACTTGTTGCTCCGCAGGCTACTGTGGCCGGTAGTTTCCCCTCTAAGTCCCACCACGGAGGCCTCGCCCAGGCCCAGGAGGAGAGGTATAAGGAAGCAGTCACACAGTAGGGTGAGGCCTGCCTCAGCATGACCCGTGTCTTCATTTTTATAGTCAGAAGCGGCAAGGCTGGGGATGTAGCTCAGTGGTTCCGCCGCCTGCCTCACAAGCGCAAGGACCCGAGTTCGACCCCCAGTACCAAAAAGAGAGAAAGAAATCAAATAAATGCTGGCCAGGCTGTGGGAAAAAGTAGTTCTTCTGCGTTGTTGGTGAGGTGTAAACCAGTGCAACAACTGTGGAAATCATCATCACAGAGATTCCCCAAAAAGCTAAAACTTGAAATTCCACTGGACCCAGCTAGTCCCCTCCTAGGTATCTTCCCCAAAGGGCTGGAGACACCATATTACAGTGGTCCATGCACACCCATGTTTACAGTAGCATGACTCATGAGAGCTAAATCTTGAAAGCAGCCTAGATGCACAGCAGCAGACGAATGGATAAAGAAAATGAGCTATTTACACACAGTGGAGTACCACTCTGCCATAAAGAAGGATAAACGTGAGTCACCTGTGGGAACATGGATGCACCTTGAGACCATAATGTTAAGTGAAATCAACCAGAAACAGAGCTTAAACATTACATGGTTTGTCTTATATGAGAAACCCAAAGTATAAACAAAGACCAAAATAAAAGATAGATCATAGAAAGGAGGGAGATGGCTTTCAAACGGGGAGGTGAACAGGAGTTGGAGGGAGGACAGGGATGGAGAGGAAGGGGCTGTAAGAATTGAGCGGTGTTCCACGGGTGTACAAGCTGCCCACAGATGGAATCATGTACGCCGTCTCCCTGCTCAGCAGAGTCCCTGCCTTCTTGAGCCACTTGGGTGAACTAGTTCCCGCTCCCCCACACCCTCACTTGCAGGGGAGGGGCTGCCAGGTGTCCCGAGGAAAAGTCCCCCCCTGGGGGAACCTCCTGCTCCCTCCCTGGGGTCCTCACTTGGGCTCCTGCCTGGAGGGGCACCTGGGGCTCGTTAAAAATGCAGACACACAGCCCCCTGGGAGACTGAAGCAGGAGGATCACAAATTGCAGCCCAGCAATTTGTACTGACTTAGCAAAACCCTGTCTCAAAAAAACAAAAACAAAACCCAAAAACCAAAACAAACGAAAAACACACACACAAGCACTCGGGCCCCACAGACTCCAAACCTGAGCCCAGGGCTGGTGCCTGAGTGTTTTCAGGAGCCTTCCAGGGCCCCAAGCTCAGGCAGATCCTGCTCCTCAGCCAGCCCGTGGGGATCCTGGGCGATCCGCGCTCCCTCCCTCAGGAGGTCTGAGGAAGCAGCAGCCCAAGCGGCGGCCCTGACCCTGCCCATCCTCCCTGCCGGGCCCGCCGGTTCTCCTGCCTCTTGCTCTTACAGAACACAGTGGTTGGTTGGTTGGTTTGGTACTGAGGATTGAAGCCAGGGCCTTCATACTGAGCTACATCTCCAGTCCTTTTTTATTTTGAGACTGGGTCTCACTAAGCTGCCCGAGCTGGGCTCAAACTTGCAGTCCTCCTGCCTCAGCCTCCCAGAGCACTGGGTTCAAAGGCGTGCGCCAGCTTGGCACGGTCTCTACCAACCTGGAATGCCGTTGTCTCTTTATACAAAAGGCTTAAGATCGAGACATCTCGCAGGCCAATTAAACCACCTCAGGGCTAGCGTAAGTTTGCCTACTTAGTTTACCAACTTAAGACGTTTGAAGAGAGACAGTAATGCCAGCCGTCATCCCCTCTGCTTCATAAATTTCATTTCTGCACCTAAGTCTTAGAAAAGATGAGCTTTAAAGACGCGGTGCCTCCCTGCAGAGAGCCCTGAGGTCTCAAGTGGGACACAGACCTGACAGCAGCCTCCTGGGCTGGGCTCCCGCAGTTGCCGGTTCTCAGAGGGAAGAGGGGGCGGTGGAGCTGTCCCCATTCCTGCCCCCCAGCTCCAGTGCCTCCACAGCATCATGGAGAGAAGAGAAGAGCTCGCCAGCTCCTCTTCCCATCTAAGGACACAGCGTGGCTCCCCAGGCTTTTCTAATTTACCACAGTGCGGCACTCGCTTGTCCCTCATTAGATCTGCAGACCCACCCCAGGGGCGAGTCCAACCAGGTGCCCAAAGACACCAGCGCGCCAGGCCCAGCTGTGGCTCATGGAGAGAAGGGCCGGCAGGTGCCCTTCGCTCCAGGCAGGCACGGGCCCATTAGCGCCATCAAAGCCCAGCTGCTGCAGGCTCGAGGGCCAGAACTGGTTGGAGGCTGCACCTGGTCTGGCTCCGCCCGGCCTCCCAGTCCCTCTGTCAGGTGGGCTTGGAGCCAAACCCTTGCTCCTAAGCCTGCGCTGACCGACGCCGGCCCGGAGGTGGGGTGCACATCAGCGCCTGAGAAGCCCTCCCAGGAGCGGCCCTTGTGGCTTACACGGCTGAGGAGCCTCGCTGCCGGGCTCCCAGGGGACCCATGTGTCCCGTCCCCAGTCCCTGCAGGGAGGAAGACAGGCTGCAGCCTCCTCTAAGGAGATTCCGTCCGCTGCGAGCTCCTTCCCGTCCTGGCTCCCGGGGCCTCAGGATCGGTGGCATTACAGGGAACTGGCCGGAATCTGGGGCTGGAGAAGGGCATGAGGCTGTCAGGCACCGCCCAGGGGTGGGGGCCACCCATGTGCCACAGTCTCAGCCTGAAGAGGCGACCCCACCCAGCAGTCTGCATGGCTCATGGCTTTCCGGGGACCCCAGCACCTAGGGGAGGCTGCCAGGGGTGGGAGGATCGGCCTCCAATGGGAGGCTGTGCTTTCTGAAACCTCAAGGCCACACAGGAGGGCCTGGGGTGACCTGAGCAGCCCCACTGGTGTGGTGCCCAGGTCCCCGATGCTCAGGCTTGGGGCAGCTACAGAGACGACCCGCAATGGGGCGCACGGGGACACACACGCCGTGGCAGATCCACGGGAGGGAACCGCCGCCTGGGGCCACACGGCCTTCTCTCCTGCGTGAAGAGTGCACCAGCTGGTGAGACTCGAAGCCCCAGCTCGGGACCCCCCAGCCAAGGGCAGAAGCCCTGAGGTCACCTGGGTGAGGTGGGGCTCCGAGTCAGGCCCAGGTGCCTGGGCGGAAGGAAACCTGAGGCCTGCAGGGCCGGGCTGCCGCCATTCACTTTTCCAAGTCTGGAAAACAGTTCGAATCCCAGATGACAAAATCACCCTCTCGTCCCTCCCTAGGATGGCGCCCGGGGTCCCCGGGGCTCTCCGGGGTGCAGACGTGGTCCCCACTGTCCACCGTCCTCAGGGGCACCTGTGTGACCAGTGGTGTCTGTGTGACCTGGTGCCTGCCTTCTGCCACCCAACCTTCCCTCTTAGGGTCGGTAAAGACCCTGTTGCTTTCCTACTAGCGACCAGAGAAGCTGCCAGTTTGGCCTGTGAGAAATCCTCACACAACACCCCACTTTCCCATTTTTAGGTCACAAGCCTGGGGCGCCCCTACTTCTTCCCTGTCCCATTTCCATGCTTTCCCCTCTTTGGGGCCGGAGGGCACCCAGGGCCTCATGCATACTAGGTAACAGCTTGGCCTCTGAGACACACACCCAGCCCTTTTTATTTTTTATTTTGAGACAGGGTCTAAATTCCTGGGGCTCAGCTCCAACTGGAACCCTCCTGCTTCAGCCTCCTGAATAGCTGAGATTACAGCGCTAACCTCCATGTCGCGCCCACCACACAGCTGCTGCTTTTTGACAAAAACAGGAGCCCGTGGTGGTAGCACACTCCTGTAATCGCAGCACCAGGGAGGCTGAGGCAGGAATATCAATTCGAGTTTGAGGCCAGTCTGGGCTACATAGCAAGACCCTGTCTCAAAAATCAAAAGCAGGAGCCTTTGTTCACTACGTGTCTCCTAGGGCCCTGGGGACCCCACCCCAGCCCTCAGCTAGGCCTGGAGCTCAGTGCAGGTTCCTGGAGTCCAGGCTTTTCCCAGGGTGGGGCTGCAGGTCCCAGGGAGCAGGTTGCCTCCATGTGCGGACCTGAGCTTTGGCTTCCCTCGCTGCGCCCAGTCTGCTCCCAGGGCAGCAGAGATTCCTGTTCACAGCCATTCGGTCAGCCGGGCTTTGCCGCCATGGATCTGCTCATCTCCTCCAATCTGACCCTGACTTGCCTCAAACTTGTGATCCTCCTGCCTCAGCCTCCCCAGAGCACTGGGGCCTCAAGTGTGCACCGCCACACTGGACTTGGAATCACTTTAAAAACCACAGCGTTCACCATATTTTCCACCCAGGGGTAGACCTGGATAGAAAGATGGCTACAGATACAGGGATGGCTTCATGCAGCCCAGGCCCACGAGCTTTCCTGAGGGCCTGGACTCCGGGCGGGGACTCACAGTGAGCTGGGGACAGCCCTGCTGTCCCAAGAGTCCCCTCTGGAGGGAAAAGCAGACTTGGGTTCAAATCCCAGCTCCACCTGTCCTTACAAGGGCAGCTGTGCATCTCAGAGCCTCAGTTTCCCGTCTGAGAAATGGGTCAATCAAGCCAGCAACCCTGCAGGGATCCACCACACACGCTGGCGCACTCGGCTGGGACGGGGCAGCTCCTGGTGATGCCCAGGGCCTGGCTCCCCTCAGAGCCATGCGCTGGTTTCTCAGCAGCACAGAGTGCTGCTGGCTCCCACTTACAGCTTCAGCTCAGGGCCAGTGTGGCGCCTTCCTTTAGCCCAGGACCCCCAGGCCCGGCTTGTGCAGCTGCCACCTCTGGGCTGGCGGTGCCCCCAGGGGACCTTTTGGTGCCTGAGCCAGGGCTGGTGAGGACGCACACCGCCCTCTCTCCGCACCCTGCCCCGGCACCAGGCCCACCCTGCCAGCCGGCTTGTCCCCTGGTCCCCAAGGCAGGCTTTGTGCTTGGGGTTTTCTTTCTCTCTTTCAACTCAGCGATGCCTACCCCCCAGCGCTGCCACTGCAGCACAAATCACAGGTGGGAGGTCGGGGTCCCCCACAGCATCTGCTCAGGGTGCTTATAAATCTCCACAGGGACAATGGCAGCTGTGTCACACGGTAGGGCTGCTCGGCTAGAGGGGGCCTGGGGCCCCATGGGCTGTGCGGGACCCCACAGTGCCATGGAAACCGGCCCTGAGGGGAAGGTTGTAGAAGGCCTGACCTGGCTGGCCGGAGCCTGTGGGTTTTCAACCCCAAGCCCACTGTCCCATGCCCCTGTTCCTCTGGCTGAGGGCTCCCCACTCCCACACTGGCCAGAGCGAGGACATGAGGCACCAGTCACTGTGGCAGAAACCTCCCAATCTGAGCCTTCTCCCGGAAACCAGGAGATCGGGGACACAGGCTGCATCAGCGTGGGGTGCAGCTGCCACACCAGAAGGGCCTGTCCCTACCACGCTTCCACGCCCACTGCCCCAGCACCTCCCTGATGCCCGCCTCTGTCCTCCTTCCTCACGACCCAGGGCTGGGGGACCATGAGGGCAGAGCAGGGCTCACCCCAGCAGGGACAAAGATGGGGCAGGGGCCCCCCCAGGAATGGGCCAGGCCCAGGGCTGGGGACACAGATGCTGAGTCCCAGCCAGGGGAGTCGGCTTCAGATGAGAGGGGTTGGGGGCCAGAGATGTGGCCCCGCTGCCAAGGAGAGTGTGGGGCGGTGGCTCAGCGGGTTAGGGCTCCCTTTAGGGTGACGTGGCGGGTTGCATGCTTGAAAATGATCAAGGGTATGCAACGCGGATTTCACTGCACTTAGAAGCCTGACTACCGCCCAGCCCGGGCCAGGCACAGCGAAGCAGGGTTCGGCATCATTCAGCACCCAGCTTGGGGGCAACCCGATAAGTCACGGGAGGATGTGCACGCTTGGCCCAGAGGTCCTTCAGAAAGTGTCCAAGGAAATCGGAGTGAAGACGTGTGGACCAGCAGGCTGGGGACAGTGCTAATGAAAGACAGATTCCAGAAACAAGCTAATGGTTGCTGCAATAGTTCTCTGTTGTCCTGTAGGAGATCCACAAACTTAACCCCGCAAAGCCCCACTTCCCAGTTTGCAGCCCTGTGAGCTAGAAGTCCCAGCAGGGGCTGGTCCTCACCCAGGGGACTTGGGGTCCACGAGCTGCTCACTCCAGACCCAGGACCCCTCATGACTCGTGCAGTGGGTGGATTCACTTCCACTTCCAGGCGCTCTGGGGGAAGGAAGTCCCCGGGCAGGAGTCCCCCACAGGCCCTGGAGCCCACTGTCAAGCCCTCTCCTCCTGTCCCCGTGGCCGTTATCCTCCAACAGTCTCGGGCCAAGCTCCTCTGCTCAGCCTCAGCGTGGCCACTCAGACGTCCTCTGCACTCTCACCGAGGGTGCTATTGCTGATCCACACGATGCTGGATACCATGCAGCAATGCCAGCAGATGCAGGATATGGTTAGCACATTACCATTATTTAAAAGACGATACTGGGAGGCTGAGGCAAGAGGATCGCCACGAGTTTGAGGCCAGCCTGGGCTACATAGTGAGTTCAAGGCCGGCCTAAACTACACAGCCAGACCCTGCCTCAAAAATAAATAAATAAAAGTAAAGACAATAAAACCAAGCCTCAGAGTTTTGTAACTTATCCTGGGTCACACAGCAAGAAAATGACAGAGCTAGGATTAGAACCCACTTACTTCATCCTAATGTCGCAATAGCTGTCATTCATTTCTATTTTCTTTTTTTATTCATCAAGTTTATTGGTCCATTTTAGGTATACAATATGATGACATTCATCATTGGGAATTTGTACCTTTACAAGATATATCTTTTTTTTTTTTTGGTACCGGAGATCGAACTTGGGTCCTTGAGCTTGTGCAGCAGGCGGCGAAACCACTGAGCTAAATCCCCGGCCCTACAAGTTCTATCTCGGTTCTCATTTTTTACAAAGACTTTGTTTCCATTTTTTCCTTTTCTTTATTTTCTTCTTAAAGGAGAAAATACGCATGTGCTGCCTAAATGCAGTTTGCTTGGCAGACAATTATTCCAGAGGTGAGGGGGAGGGAGACACAAAGGGACCCCGACGGCGAGGAGCCCACACTGCACATCCCCCCGCTGGGGCTGCTCCCCAGCCTCCTCTTACTGTGCCCAGGCCAGAAGTCACCACCTTGGGGTTCAGGCTGCTCCTCAAGGATGCTGCCATCACCCCCACCCCAGCAGTGCACAGTGTGGTCCCAGAGTCGCCATGGCAACAACTGGGGCCCATTCACACGCAAGGCAGAGAGCTGTCTGTCTCTCCCCACTGAGGCTTCAAGGAATGACTCCCTCCTCTATTCAACAAATATCTACGGTGTCACCCGGGGTGACCGACTCCCCAGGCACTTCCAGGCCGATGGCAACACCGAGGCGCTAAGGAGAGGAGGGAGGACTGAGGAGGACTGAGGCCAGAGACTCAGGCTTTCCTCCTTCGGATCCAGAGCTGCCGGACAGGTGGAGAGGACAGAGCCCAGGCTAGGGATGGCTGGGCGGAGCCAGCACACAGGAAAAAGCGGAAATTCCCACCCTCTGCCTGAGGAGGTGCCGACGATCCAAGCTGCGTCGGCGCAGTCCAGGCTCTGCGTGCGGCTTGGGGAGCCAGGCAGGGCCGCACTGCTCCCTGTCCAGCCTGGGGCTCCGGGGAGCCCATCTCTCCAGCCTTCGACGTGCGCCAGCCGTGTGCCAGGCCCACCCTGGAGAGGCTCGAGGGTAGGAGAGGGAGGAAGAGGCCCGTGGAGGACTGGAGAGCGTGTTCATGGCTGGGGCTACCTCAGCAAACTACGCCTCACTCTGTCTTCACCATCTTTTCCTCGTTTCTCCCATCTGGTCTCCCTGTCTCAAATCTCCCTGTCCCGTCATGGGAAACGTAAGCACATCTGTAAGATGCTTTTCCCACTGAGGCCCCTCGCCCAAGTCCTGGGTATGGGCCTGTCCTCTGGGAGCCACCATTCAGCTCCCTGCACAGGGCATGGGGAACCTCCTGGAAGCAGCAGCTGGGAACTGAGTGCTGAGCCACCCCCATCTCTATTTCTTGAAGAGTAGCTGAACTTTGGGCTCTTGTTCTTATCTCTGCTCTGCAGCTCACTGTGGAGTAGGCCACCTCTCCCCTGGCCACCACCACACCCCAGAGTAGAGGGCCGGCAGGAGAGCAGGGCAAAGTAGGGAAACTGAGGCACCCTGGATGGGTCAGCACTCACCACCACCATGTGCTGGGCCCGGAGCTGCAGGCAGGTGGTACGGCCACATTGCCCGGCCACAGCAAGGCATGTGGGTCTCCCAAAGGTCACAGAGAGCTAGGGCCTGGCTGGATCTGAGATGCATGGCACTCACCCCCAAAACTCCCAGAGAGCAGGCAAGTTTTGAGAACAGGCTGGGAGAGCACACAGCTTTTCCTGGTTCTATCGCCATGCTGGCTCTGGGGAGGCCAGTCCCACCACCCCCAGGCCCCACACCGAGGGCAGAGTCCAGTGCTCCCACCACAGCCCCACTGAGCTTTCAGACACCAGCTGGAAGCAGCTGCCAGGCCCAAGAGGCCAGCCTGAGTGTCCAGGCCCCACAGCCAAACCAAGAGAAGTCTCTGCCCTGGAGAACTGCCCTGCTGAGCCCTTCCTGAGTGGCCGCCCCAAATTGAAGGCAAATGAACCACTAGCTGCTTAGGGCGGGGTGGGGTCACACAGAGAAACCTGACTGTAGCAGTCCTGGGAATCAGTGAGCTGAGGTCGGACCATGCCAGGCAGACCCAAGCAGACCCCAGGGGGCCTGACAAGGGGTCGAGGACAGCAGGGCCATCCCACCAGCACTGCCAGGACCCTCCAACTCTGTGCCACACTTCCCCAGGGAAGCCCCCCAGGACAGCCCAGCTGGGTGCAGGGCCTCCTGACCTTCCCACCCACGAGGGTGCCTCTCTGTTGTGTGCAGACACTTGTCTTTTGCCACTGGATGACCTGCCTGGGTCAGCACCCAGCTTGTGGCCAGGGTTCCAGAAAGCTCTGCATTCACCCAGCGCTTCTTATTGGAGGAGCCTCCCTTCCGACCCCGCCCACCTGCAACACTGGACAGAAAAAGGGAGGTGTCCTTCGCCCACCTGGAACTGGAATTGCTTGGTCTGGGATGGAGGCTGCTGTCCTTCCAAAGTGCTCTCAGTGGCCCTGGCTCACAGCCTTGGGGAGCCGCTCATTCCTGGCGCACCTCCCAGGCAATAGGTGACATTGCTGCCCACTTTGTGAATGAGGAAACTGAGGCTCAGAGAGGTGACCTAACTCACCCCAAGTCACACAGCTGCCAGCAGCTGAACAGACATTAGAACCCAGGTGCAGCAGGGGCTGCCCGGCTGTGGGGTGACCTCGGCTCTGCAGCCCCAGAGTATGGCAACCTGCCATCACACCACTGTCTCTCGCCCGGGGCCCTGCACCCTGCCAGGCTGCAGTACCGTCTCAGGAGCCCTGAGTTCAAGCCCCAGCTCTGCTGCTTTCTCCCTGGTGACCTTGGGAATTCATCTGACTCAGTTTCCATAAAACAGGGACAAAAACAGTGCCTACTTCTTACAATTTTTTTTTTTTTTGGTACCAGGGATCAAACTTGGGTCCTTCCACTTGCGAGGCAGGCGGTGGAACCATTAAGCTAAATCCCTGGGCCCTTACTTCTTAAAATTGTTAAGAATAAGCTCCCGACTGTGCCCGGCCCGGCCCAGCCCCAGGCAGCCGCAGCTGCCTGTGACATCTGAACAGGAAGACAGGCTTTGTTCTCTCAGTAAAGAAACTGCAAGACAAAGCAGAAGCCAAAGTTTTGTTGTTTTTTTTTTTTAAAAACACAACATTTATTTCTGTAAACTGCTTGGTGCCAGAGCTGTCTTCGCAGCACATACAGCAGTTTTCCTCCCAAAATGGAAGGAGCGAGGAGAAAGGAAAAAGAACCTAGAAAGAGTGCTCACAAGGGACCAAGCCAATCCCACCTTCCTGCACACGGCAAGGCTAGCCTGGGGTGCCGGGCTCGAGTCACCCCCTCCTGAAGTCCCGCTCCCCAGGCGCCCTCCGTGAGCCCGAGGCCAGCCTGGAAATGGTCCTCAGACCTGAGTCTCCTCACTCGGGAGGATTCAGCCCGGAGGGTGGGGACGGGGGTTCCAGACCCGATGGCTAAGCTACTGCCGGGCACGTTTTAAGGCAAATGTTATAATTTCTTATTTGGTCCGAGCCAGACCTAGACTTCTCCCCAACGAGCAACACTACCTCCATGCAATTTTGGGCAGGGGGGGATGAGGGCCCAGGAGCATTTGCAGGAGGCCTGCACCCGCTGATGGGTCAATGTGTGTGTTCAGGAAGGCTGTGGCAGCCTCCGGTGCAGCAGCAGCCTAGCAGGAAGCAGGAGGCCCAAGGAAACCAAGATGGCACAGGTCAGGGCCAGAAGCAATAAGAGGCCATGGTGCCCAGACCAGGCGGGCTATGAGGAGCACAGGGAAACACCAGGCACGGCCACCCCGGGAGGCACGTTGGGGCTGACGACGTACATGGCCTCGGCATCAAAATGATTTTTCTCTAGAAAAAGGAAAGAGAAGAAAAGAAGATCAAAGGAAGATGTTCTGTGAGCATCGAGAGACAGCGGGGTCTGGAGGGGACAGAAAGGGGCCTGCGCTGCAGACACAGGTGGCGGGGAGGCCTCTCCTCGCCTGTCCTCTCCTGGTGGGCTGCGGCGAGGCCGGCGGTCCCCTCCCGGGACAGGACGGGGGCGACTGGGCAGGGTTACTCTGTCTGGGCGTCGTAATTCACGCCCCCCGCCTTCTTCAGCTCGTTCTTGATGAAATCTTCCTCCAGCTCCTTCCGATCGCTGATCACGAACTCTTTAGCAAAATTCTGCAAGAAAAGGAAAACAGAGTCCCGTCAGGAGGAAGGAGCCGCGCGTTGCTCGGGCGACACGGCGGGAGTCTCAGTGCCCAAGACTTCCACAAAGGCTCGAACGCGGTGGCGGCGACAGCAGCGCTGTCTGCCAGAAAACGGCCGGGCAGGGACCAAGAACTGACGCACTGCGTGGGCCTTGGTCTGCAGGCCGGGGCCAGACCCGGGTGTGACTCACTGGCACCGCCTGGCGGTCACCGAGGTTGCGTCCCTCCTCTGGGAAAGCCGGGGTGCCGGGGAGGAGCGGTCGGAAAGGCAGGCTCGGAAAGGCAGGCGGGGCGCAGATAAGAGTGACACCCGGCTCTCTGGAAGAAAAGGAGCGATGGAAAGGGAGGGAAGGAAGAGGAAACAGGAAGGGGAGAGGGGAAACGCCAGGCCTGGGTTTGGAGAGCGGCCGTGTGGTGCGAGTTCTCACAGCTGATTTCCGATATCCCGTGTGCGGGGCGGAGGCAGGCAGGGTTGACCCACAGGTGGCTTTGGCCACTGCCAGGCACAATGACGCAGCGGCTTCTGGCTGGGTCTGAGGCTCGGCCTGGCAGGGCGCTAGGATTCCCAGTCGCCCTCATTTACTTGCGCACAGGGACTTGGTTTGCATTCATTCAACAAACACGGCGGCAGGAAGGATGAGGACATGGTTAGGGTGGCTCGTGGTGCGCGGGTCCCCGTGCATATGGCGCGTGGCCGGGCTAGCGGGTGGTCTGGCTCACTGGCTCACCCAAGGCTCGGGATGGATGGGCACTGTCTGCGGGTCTCGAGACTTCGACAGAGAAGGGGGTGGCAGGATGAGAGAGGGGCCAAAAACGTGAGTCTGGGGCCGGGGATGGAACTCAGGCTCGAGGTCCTCAGTTCCATCCTTGGTACAAAAAAGAGTATGAGTCTAGAGCTCAGAAAAATGAGCCACCGAAGGCCCCAGAAGGAAGCGGAGTGCACAGCAGCGACCATCATTAAGCACCTGGGTGGGCGTTCACCGACCACACTCGTCCCTAGTCCCTAAGATCCCCACAGGCAGCGGTGCGGTCACGCAGCCGGGCTCACGCTCGCCTGACGCCCCTACGCAGCCTCGCCCATCACACACCAGGCCCCAAAAAGGCAACTCCACCACAGCCTGCAGGCGAGGTTCCGGTGGGCGGAGACAGGAACAGGAAGTGACAGAGGCGTCCTCAGACTGCAGGGCCTTGAAGGCTGTGCAGCTCCGCACCGTAACCGAAAATCGCTGACGGCTGCAAAAGGGCGAGCTGGCGCTGCGCCTGGAATCAGATCTCCCCTAAAGCGTGTTCTAAAAACGGCCGAGGACGAGCAATGTTACCTCCACTGGGAAGATGAGAGCCCCCAGACCCTGCCCTGTGGTTCACAGCAAGGTCGGGCAAGAGCAAAGCTGGCCCCAGAGGGTCCCTCTCGTTCTGGGGAAACGACAGTTTCTTGGAACTAGATGGGTGGTGCTTGCACAACACTGTGAATGTCCTAAATGCCATGAACTGGGGGCCTTTAAAATGGCTAGTGAGTCAGAAGAATCCGCCACCAAAACCTGGCTGTGAGCCAACACTCAGGAGGCTGAGGCAGGAGGCTCTCTGTGAGCTCAAGGCCCTCCTAAGCTACACAGCAAGACCCTGTCTCAAAAAGTTTTTTTAAATAAATGGATAATTTTATGTGAAGCAAATTTCACCCCAATTTTAAGAAAACAAAAGTCTCCAGAGCCCTCAAGGTCGAGTTTGGAGGTATTAACCATTCACTGAGCAAAGCCCCAAGCCCATCACCAGAGAGGGATGCAGGGTGGTGGGTAAGATTCACTGAGAGCTGGCAGGCGTCAGGCACAGGTTTCTCTGGGAGCCCCGTTATCAGCTTCGTGTTTGGTTAAGATAAAGCTCCAGGCTGAGCTGAGCTGAGCCTGGCCCAGACCCCTGGCAGAGCTGCACTGGGACGTGCGTGTGGGCGATCACTGCAGCACTGAAAGCCAGAGGCGGAACTTCGAAGCTATTTCTTCCTCATCCCCGAGCCCTGGCCTGGGGGAGGGGCCGACCGCCCGGGCAAGTCAGGAAGCCGCCCGCCTCACTAGAAGGAAGTCCAAAGTTCCCTGGCCCGTGATAGCTATATATGGCAATGTAAAGAAGCGGTGGACACCTGATATTTTTCCTCAGTCAGCTATTAGGAGATCTAGATTAAGAAGAAAGAAGTTTAGAGCCAGGTGCACACCTGTAACCTAGCCCTTTGGGAGGCTGAGGCAGGAGGATTGCAAATTCAACCCCAGCCTGGATAACATTAACAACTTAGAGAGACTCTGTTTCAAAATAAAAAATAAAAAGGGGTGGGGACAGAGCTCAGTGTGAAGCCCCTGGGTTCAGTCCCCAGTACAAAAGAAAAAGGGAAATAAATTTGATAAGACGCCTAAAGGGTAAGAGACAGGAACTGTACACAGCTCAACTGAAACCACAAGTGTGGGGCAAACCAAACACTAGCCAATCTCACAAGTAGTGCAGGACAGCAGAGTCCAGCACGGTGTGGCGGAACAAACCCCTCTGAAGAGCAGGCTGGGACCCGAACGACAGAACCAAGGCAGCCCCCCAGAGGATTAGCAAGAAAAAGGTTCCAAATCACAGCAGAAAGCGCGTGGTGTCGCTGGGAGTGTTCAGAGAAACTGAGTCACTGTGATGAACAGGGCCACAGCACTGGACGCCCCTCCACCAGGAGTCCTCTCCTTCCACTCTCAGCAGAAGAGTGGCAGAGGGCAGCACCTGAAGGAGACATGCTTTTGGCTTGTCTCAAAAGTGAAACTTAAGGCAGAAACCGAGCGACCCCAGCCCTGGCCAGACGGCCGGGGACGCTGCCCCACCACAGCTGAAGCCACAAGAACAGATCCATGCACGCACAGGGCCTCCCCCACAGCCACGGGGCCAGCGGCGACGGGAAGGCCCAGGACGGGTCCTTATTCGGAGTGTTTTAGGGTCTTACAGATCGCAGCCACGGTGACAAGGTAAAAGAGAGCCAGGTGGCACTAAGTTTAGTTGTGTTTTACCCAAATATCTGTACCCCAAACATTGTCACTTCATGGTGCTCAGTCCTAGAAATCACCTAAGGTAAGCCCTTGCTGTCAGCCGCCAATGGGTTGATGAGGAAACGGGCAGGGTGCGGGGTGGGGCTTGGGGGCAACACTTGCCCAGCCTGTGCCAGACCCTGGGTTCCACGTCCAGGAGCAAAACTTCGGGGGGTGGGGCTGAAAGAACAGAGCCCACCTGGTGGGGTCCTGGCCACCAGATCCCCGACCCTAACCCCGCCTCAGGCTGCTGCCCTTCCCCATGCCCACATCGGCAGCCTCGGGCTGCCAGGCAGCCAGGCAGAGCTCTGAGCAGGACGTCCCGGCTCCCGAGGCTCTAGAAAGCCCTTTCTCGTTCTGTGCAGGAACGCACCGTCCGACGCTCCGGACAAGGCCTTCCCTCTTGGGCCACAACTGGACTCCAGCAAGTCGCACTCCCAGCAGCTTCGGCCACCCTCAGAACGGCTCGGAAACATGAGAGCACCAAGCCAAGGACGAGCAATGTTGCTGTGACTGTCCTCTGCTGCCTGTGTGTCCCTGCCTCGAGGATGCGAAGTGGACACTGGTGCAGAGAGGCAGCTCTGGGGAAGCGGTGGGGAAGCCCCACACAGGCGGGCATCTGTCTGTTTGCAGGGCTGGCTTCAGAATGTGTATGTCCCCCAAAAGGAATGTGCATAGCATGTATCGAAAACATAGACCCATAGAAAGGACAGACTTATAAAAAATAAAATTCAAAAGAACATGTTTTCCTACCTTGGTTTTAAATCCCCTTCATTTTTATTTATTTATTTATTTATTTTTTTTTTTGGTACCGGGAATCAAACTCGGATCCTTGTGCTTGTGAGGCAGGCGCTGGAACCACTGAGCTAAATCCCCCCCCCCCCTTCATTTTTAAATGGCTCCCGGCTGCCCGGTAGAAATCCCAGCTCCAGCCCCAAAGCACGCTGGGCATGGGTCTGCCCCACACAACTTGGGTCCCGGTGCCTCTCCCGCAGCCTGTCCCTCCCAGGGCGCAACCTCCCCGAGCCTCAGGCTCTTCCTCTGCACATGGGGCTGGGGACAGGAAGAGCAGCCCATCCTGGCCTGGAGGCTCGGGCCCCGCATATGGGGAGCCCAGGGAGCTTTAGGGAACAGCCCCAAATGGCTGTCTGTGAGGCCCCAGAGGGCCTTGACCAAGGGAGTCTGGGAGGAAGGAAGAGGGAAGCACAGGAAGTGGCCGCTTCCCCCCTGCACCCCCAAGTTCAGTTCTTAGCAAAGGCAAGTGCCAGGAATCCCTCCCAACATCCCAGGCATGGATGCCGGCTGCGGGCCAAAAAGAAGACAGCAGAGCCCAAGCTGCACTAGAAGTCCGGGCGGCAGCGGCAGCGGCGGCTCCTCCACTCAAACACCTGGGCTGTGGGGTGCCCCAACCAAGGCGCAGAATGGGGTGCAGGGGGCGTTCCCGGCAGAAAAGTGGGCAAGGAGCCTGACAGCAGGGTGGGACGTCAGGAAGGCTGGCATTCATGCCATGGGCAGGGCAGGAAGCATCCTCACTGTCCCACTGCGACAGTGAAGGAGCCGACGTCACGCATTCCGCGCCAAACCTGTGTTCACTGGAGACCACTCTCCTACACCTGGGAGGTCCAATTCTGGTACCACATGACTCCCTGAGGGGCTGAGAGCAGAAAGAGCAAGCTGGGGGCTCTGAGACGCCCTGAAGGCAGCACTCTAAGCTGAGCTGGGTGTGGTGGCACTGTGGAAGGCTGAGGCAGGAGGGCTGCAAGTTCCAGCCCAGCCGGGCAACTCAGCAATTAGGTAAGACCCTGTGGAAAAATACAACACTTTATAAAGGGCTGGGGACTTAGTTCAGTGGGAAGGCCCTTCTCTAGTAATGGGGGAGGAGAAACTAGAGGAGGAGGAGACAAAAAGGAAGAAGAGGAAGAGGAAGAGGAAGAAGGGAGGGGAGGGGAGGGGAAGGAGGAGAAAAAGAGAAGAAGGAGGGGAGAGCTGGCCCAAAGGGTCTCCCAGGCTCCCGCAGCCATCCAGGGACCTCCACCCAAGCAGGCCCTGGAGCGGGGCCCAGGGGACACGGGCCTGTGGGATCAGGCACAGCTCTCCAGCCAGGGCTGCGCACGGCTTCTGGGCCCCAGCAGCCCGGCAGAGGAAGCACAGGGACGGCCTCTCCTCACAGCTGAGGGGCGCGGGGTGGATGGGCACCTCCGCCCGTGGATAGAGAATCAGAACCCAGAGAGCTGCAGCACTGAAGAAAGCCACAGGCCCCACCAGCCCACAGCCCGCCAGGAGGAGGAGCCTCGGCACAGGAGCGAAGGGCACCGTGACCCCCACTGCTGGCGTCCAGCCGCCAGGCCCTGGTCCCCACGGCACCCTCCTATGCCATTCTCAAGTGCCTGGCAGAGCAAGCCTGCGATTGGCCAGCCCGGTGTAGTTTACTCAGAAAGAGCAGGTTCTCGGCAAATCTGCCTCATCACAGGAGAAGGGAAGAAACACACGATCAGACGGGGATGGCCCCGCGCCTGGCGCACCTGTCACCCAGCCGGACACAGGTCGACGGCCACACCTCAGTGGGCACAGGGTGATCCTCCAGAGAGACAGGTGGATGTCGTACTAGCACACCACACCCAGAGCAGCAGTTTCCCCAGGCCTGGCCCCGGGCCCCTGGCCCTGTGTGGCCACCCTCTCTAGGCACCTGCGTGGCTGCCGGCACTGTAACCTCTGTGTTCCTGGCCTCGGTGATCTCAGACACCCAGCTCCCAGCTGTGGCTGACTCCACTGCTCCTGCGGTGGCCACGCAGACATCACCAATCAAGCACGCACCCCGCACCTCAGGACCCTTCACCAGAGCTGCACAGAGCTCCAGCCTCTCCATCAGCAAGAAGCCAGAGACTGAATCCAGGTTTTATCTCTAGCTCCTGCCTGTCAAACATGTTGTGCCTAGCACTTCCTGTTCCGCAACCATACTCACATTTGGGAACTTTTCCCAAAGAAATAATTCAACAGAATTTTTAAAAAATGATATCACATATCCTCAAAGATGCTGTCGGTAAATACCAGACTATTTCCATATTTTAACAAAAAATGAGTAAACAAGTAAATAGTATCTCTTTTTTCCCCCTTTTCAGTACTGGACATTGAACCCAGGGTCCTTGCACTGAGCTATAGTACCCAGCCCTTTTTTGATTTTTTGAGTCAGGGTCTCACTAAGTGTTAAGTTGCCCAGGCTGGGCTGGAACTTTCGATCCTCCTGCCTCAGCCTCCCAGAGTGCTGGGCTCGCAGGCATCACCACCATATAACCTGGGAAGAACACAGAGCCCAGGGCTGTTCCAGAAGGGCACAAGGCCTCAATCACGCTCCAGGGTGAAGCCTCTGGGGGATCCCCCTGCCCTCCCAATAAAGAACCACCTTCGAAGCAGCCTCTGACCCCCCACAACCTGGCATCTGCCTCACACTCACCTTGGCTCAAGGACTCCCCTGCCTCAGTTTCCCCATCTGTACATGGGGGTTAAGTCCAGCACCTGGCCCCACCTGGCACTGCCGCTGGCAGCTTTCCGCTGTGCAGTCAGCAGTTTGTGTTGTCCAGTGTTTAACACGCCCCCTTCCTGCATTCAGGCTGCACCTCCTGGAGGCTTCAGGACAAAGGCCCAGGTTCAGAGGACACGGGCGCTCCCCGCAGGCAGACACGGGTGAAAACAAACAGCTGGGCCCCAAGAGCAATGCACAGACCCCAGAGAGATGACTACAGTCCCCTGTGATGGTCCCCCGGTGCGCAGGAGCCCACCGATGCTCTGCAGGGAGCAAAGCCCTGCAGCCCTGTTCTCCCTGCCACCCCCCAAACAAAAGCAGGGCCCAGATTCCAGGCACCAGCCCTCCAAGGTGGGACTGGCTCCCCCAGCTTAACTCCGCCCTCAGAACAGGTACATGGCGCTTCTCCCTGCTGTTCTACAATCATGGAGCAGCAACGTGAACAGACTCGTGTCTCTTCCGAACAGCTCTGCCTGACACACTGCGCCCGTGGCACCTATGCTAACGCAGCCAGGACTCCCACCCTCGGGCGCTGCTTTCCCTCTGGGCACTCGAGCCCGGGCCACTGCAGACACTACAGGAGCGGCTCCTTCTGATCACAGCTGGCAGGTGAACGGGGTAAAGAACCAGGGCTTCACAGGGGACGATTTCCATCCAGTGTCCTAAACCCCAAGCAATAAAAACAAAATCTCTCTCTCTCACACACACAGAATCAGGATTTTAGCCAGGCGTGGTGAGAGGCATTTGAGCCCAGGCTGGGCAACTTAGTGACTTAGCAAGACGCTGTCTCAAAATAAAAAAGGGCTGGGGATGCAGCTGAAAGTGAAGGAGGGAGGGGCAGGGGAAAGAATAATTGGAAGTGGTTTTTCTTTTTTCTTTTTTTTTGATTCCGGCGATCAAACTCGGCACCTTACACCTGCAAGGCAGGCGCTAGAACCACTGAGCTAAATCCCCGGCCCCAGAAGCGGTTTTTCTTTAATTCTAACAACTCTGTGAAAACTTAAATTCTCTTTTTCGTTAAGTGCAAACACAGAGATTCCAGAGATCAAATTTCTTGGCCAGGGGTCGACAGAGCTAGAGTAACAGCAAGGGAAACACTGAGCAGCCACATTCCATCTCCAGCTTCAAAGTTTCCACCATCGAGAGGGACTGGAAACAGTAAATTCAAACACAAATGAAAGTGGAGCGTAGGGGCGCATACCTGTGATCTCAGGACTTGGGAGGCTGAGGCAGGTGGGTTACTATGCGTCTGAGGCCAGCCTGGGGTACAATGTGAGTTCAAGGCCAGGCTGAACAACATCTTGAGACAGTGACTCAAAAAAATAAATAAATAAATAAAAACCACACAAACGAGAGGGCGCTTCCTGCAGGACTTCTCGGGCCCTCTTACTTGCTGCTCACAGCCCAGTCGTTTCCAGCTCCCACTGGCCTCACTGTGGCTCTCGGTGCTGGGCACTGGGACCTGGGACCTGTGCATGGTCACCACACCCCGCTTCCCTGGCCTCGACTCCTGGTCGGGAAGCTGGGGAGGGAGACCCGGAGAGGCCTTCAGCAGGGACACAGCAAAGGGAGGCCCAGCAGAGGGGCCAGCCCACGCAGGCCCTCATGGGCCCTTCCAGCCCCTTCCCAGGGCTGGAAGAGGAGGGATTTGAGACTGTCTCAAAGTTCCAGAGATGGTCCTTGAATTCGAAATCCTCCTGCCTCAGCCTCCTAAGTGGCTGGGATAACAGGCGTGCACCACACACCTAGCTCAGATCATTCACATATGTAAGTGCGGAAAAGTGAAAATGGTAACGGTCAGGAGATTACACCACAGCCGGCAGCCAGCAGCCAGCATGGTGGCACTCGCCTACAGTCCCGGCTACTTGCCGAGGGAGGGAAATCGTGCCTGAGCCCCAGGGCAGCCGAATCTAATGCTGCAGCCCCCTTCCCAGCTCCCACAGCCCAGAGTCCCCTCTGGCTTCCCTTACTTGAGCCTGCACACAAGTGAATTGTAGCCCTCTTCCCCAGGGGTCTCCCGGAGCCTCCCGGCCCATGGAACCGCTCTGAGATGGCTCCGGATCGGACAGAAACCTGCACACTGCAAGCCCAGGGCCCGGCCACCTTGGGGTGGACTCGCCCTAGAACAGACTCTGGTGGCCTGCGACTCAGGATGTGCTCAGGGCCCCGCCAGTGCGCCTGGAGTGGTTACAATGCCGAGTGCTGTCGCTGTTCAACTGCGGTCTTAGAAACTGAAAGAGAAAGGGAAACTGCCCACTGGACACCTGCCCAGCTTTGGGAGACCTTGGCCAGGAAACAGGATACCCCTGCAGCCGGTCAGCCTTTACAACCCAACTGGACTGAGCAGGAATGGTGGCACACAACTGTAATCCCAACCCTTGGGAGGCTGAGGCAGGAGGAGCTCCAAGAGTTCAAGGCCAGCCTGGAATATATAACAAGGTCCTGTCTCAAAACACCAGAAGAACAAAACCATGTGGGCCGAAGGAAGCTGTGCCAGGAATGGGCAGGCTCGGGAGCACAGCAGGACACAGGGGCAGCACTGAAGTGGTCCTGGCCAGGCAATGTCACCAAGGCCATGCAAAGTCTGGGCAGACCGCTGAGCCTCTGAGGCAGCCGGGCAGCCCAGACCTCTAAAGACGGACTCTTGTGCCTGTCAGCCCTGCTCCTGAGCATGAACCCAAAGAAATCATTCCACAGAGAGAGAGGGAGCTGCCCAGCTGGAAATGCTGCTCAGGACGTGATTTATAAAAATGCAATCGGAAGCGGCTCCTGAGGCCAGGAGCAGGGAACGTTCAGTACAGCAAGGGGAGCCTGTGAAGTGGGGCACCCTCCTGCCAGGGAGCAACAGTTACAAAGGCTGTGGTGCCCACAGAACTGGCGAAACCTCGTGTTAACCTAAAAAGGAGCTGCGGGGGAGAGAGCGGCCGGGGGCTGTGACTGCCACACGCAGAGAGGTGGCAGGGACACGGACAGGGGCTGGCGGGCGCTCACCACACCACAGAGCCGGGACAGCAGGCCTTCAGGTCCTCCTCTAAAAGACAGGTTTATTCCGGAAGAGCTAGGCCAGCAGAGAAGTTGCAAGAGACAGGAGCCTCTCAGCCCCGCCCCAACACACTCAAGCCAACTCCTGGAGACCAGAATACTGGGGAAGCAGAGGTGACGTGGATGGCAAGCGACAGCACGGTGCCTCCTATACAGGAAACCCAAGGATAAACAACGGAAAGAGCAAAATAAAAGGCAACAGGAAACAGGGAGGCCGAAGGGAGGGGGGGACACAGGCGTGGTGCGCGGGGACCAGCTCCCCTCGCCACAGGCATTGGCTACGTATCACGAACACGGACTGACATAAATTTTAGGGAATCTTTAGCATCTCCCACTCCGTGACACCTCTGCTGCAATGATTTTTTGGGTTTTGTTTTTTTTTTGGCACCAAAGATCGAACTCAGGACCTTGCACTTGCTGGGCAGGCAGCAGAACCACTGAGCTACATCCCCAGCCCTGCCTTACATGGTTTTGATTTTGTCTTTCACAGTCCAATGGTTTTTAGCATTTGCACAGCTAAGTGAGACCATCGTAATAGTCAATTTTAGGACATTTTCATCACCTCCAAAAGAAACCCCGTACTCTTAAGTGTCACTGTCCTCATTGTTAGCCCATGATTTTTTAAACTGATAGGAACAGATACTACATTTGATCTTAGCCAAAAGGCCGAGAAGCGGTAGCCCATGACTTTTTAAACTTTACTTTGGACCAGTTACACTGCTTCGTGTGTGTGGCGAAGGAGAGGTGGTGGTACCTGCACCCCTGCAGCAGGCGGCTGCAGACAGGGCAGCCTTGTGGTGCTGCTTCTGGTCGCTCGAGGGAGTTTCAGTGCTGAAGAGGCGGGGAGGCCTGGGCTCCCCTGCACACTGCAGCCCTGCGGTGAGGACAGAGCGCTGGCCCTTGACCCAGCCCCGCTGTATCTGCCTGGGATCAGATGCTCTTTTCTCGCGGTGACCCCAGACCTCACTGCAAGCCACCAACCTCAAGAGTTCCCAACAGCTCCAAGTTGCTTCCACTGCAGAACAAAAGGGCTCCAGGCCAGAGAATGCGCCCCAGAGAGCGGTCAGGGCTTGGAACCAGGGCCAAGAGAGCTGCTCCCTGTCCTTCAGTGGGACCCGGGACACCTTTCACCCTGAGGTCACCAAGTCATAACCCCGCCGCAGTCCCTCCTACCGTGGAACAGCTGGCATTGCCAAGAGTGACCAGGCCCCGTGTGCTGGCACTGAGAGGGCACAGGTGCGCTCCATGGATGTGGGCGGGCACCTCCGGGGCCGGCGTGATGTGCCCAGGTGGTGGCCACTGGGATGGCACAGGTTGCCGGCCCCAGCCCGCACCCGGAAGCGCTGTTAGTCACATCTCCCCCACAGCCCCGCAGTCCCCCCTGGGGGACGTGGCCATTACCTGCACCACTTCCTTCACCAGGGTCTTGTCTGTGCCGGTCTTGGCACGCTGTAGCCCGCTGACATTCTCCCCGATCCATGTGATGAGGGCAAACTTGGACCGCTTGCTCATGGCGTCCCCCGTGGTGAAGCGCACAAAGGCGAACAGCCGGACGTCATCTGTGCCAACAGCAGAGAAAGCGGGGCTCAGGCAAGTCCCAAAAGCCCCCGCAGGCATAAGACAGTCCCATCACCCCAGACACTGGGCCGTCACCACTTGAGCTGGCCCAGCCCTCAGTGGTTCAGGAAGCACGTGTGTATCTCGCGTGCCCTCCACAGCAGTGCTGGGCTAGTGCCACCGCCACCATCTAATTCCACAACATTCCCGTCATCCCCAGAAACTCCGAGCCATGAACAGTCACGTCTCCAGCCCTGGCTACCACGACTCTGCTTCTGTCCCTGTGGACAGGCCTGTCCTGGGCATTTCACATAAATGACATCATACGACACGGGCCTTTTGGGACAGTGCTTTCCGCAGTCCCGTTTTCCTGTATGCTCCTAGGCCCTGAGGGACCCATCATGATCACCATTCCCTCCCTGAGGACACTGGCTGCTTCCGAAAGGGGGACCGTCCTCCTCCTGCATCGGCAGACCCTGAGACATGGCCTGAGGGTTCGCTGTGACAGCAAGTTGCTCCCGGCCCTCCAGGAAGAGCTCCGCCTGATGGCCCTGCTGCTCCGGGAGTGGGCGCACACAGGAAGCCAGGCTGCTACAACAGGGACTGAGTTTAGGGGAACACACACAGCACCTGGGCTGAGCACGGGTGCCCTGAAGCACCCGGCATCTCCACAGTGCGTTTAAACAGCAGCCTTGACCTGACTGGGAGCTGGACTCCCATCCCCGAGCCCTCGACGGATCCCGGCCTTCACAGGAAAGAGAAGGCTCGGGCTCCATCCCCATGGCGACCTCTCTCAGTCCCTGGGACAGCACTGGGAACCAAGTGCCGGGCCCTGGCCCAAAGCCCCCACGCAGGGAAGCCGCCAGGGCCACCTTGGCAGACGGGGGTTCTGGAGCCCTGCCCCTCCGTACTGCCAGGTGCCCGGCCTCCGGGTGCCCAGCCTCCGGGGACCTTGCTCTCCCAGCCTGTCGGTCCTGGCCACATCTGTACCTGGCCTTTCCAACACCCCCAGTTCTCGAACCCCACTCCTCCTGCAGAGGGAAGGAGTTCAATCAACTTCTGGGGGTCTGGGGGGCCCAGACCCTCTAGATGAGTCTGGCGTCACCCTGGCTCCGACTGCTGAACCACAGGCAGTAACAGTTCCACCCCAAGTTCCACCCCACCCCAGGGACGTGGGACCTTCCAGAACCACAGGCTGATGTCATCTCAATTATCCCAGGGGAGCCAGTGAGGAGGGACAGTTTCCTGGTGACTGCTCCGGGCTTATCTGACCATGCTTTGGTCAACAAAGACTGCTGACAGCGCATCCTTGCGAGTCACGTAGTCCATAGCTCAGCTGCCGGCCCAGCGGGGAGTCCGCAGGGCAGAGGGGGGATGCGGGGCGAGCAGCATTTCTGCGTCTTTGTCCCCGGCCTGTGCCCCAGGGATCCTGGAGGAGAATCCACGCCAGAGGATGCTGGCCCCACTCTGCCTTTCTCTCCTCTGGGCCACATGGGCCCCCGCATTGGGACCAGGCAGGGCGCCCTGCCCTCCCTGGCCTCCTGGCAGCTCCATGCTGCCCGCAGGAGAACATGGGCAGGGCCACGCATGTGCCCCCTGGGTGCCCGGGACCAGGCCGGGGCACTGCTACGATGGCAAAACTGGCTGGAAGCTTGGTTCCTGAGCTTGTCCTCACCCCAGATGGGCCCCCGGGGCCCCAGCAGGACCCAGGTGACAAGGAGCCAGTCCACTCTGCCTGCCCGTTGGGAAAAAGTCAAGAACTATGGTTCTCAAAGTGTGGTCCTCAGAGCTGCAGTCTCAGCAGTGCCCACAAATTCAGCTTAGATGTGGGTTCCCAGTGCCCAGCCCAGCACCTGCTGATCGGAAGCCTGGCATGGGCCGTGGGGCGGGGTGGGGCAGGGACGGGGCACAGGAGTCAGCAGGGCAGAGTGCTGGAGCTCAGCACCCCCTTCCTCCCCACGCTGTCCTACAAGGGGCTTCCTCTCTGGGCGTCCTCCATCCACACCAGCTGCAGAGTGGAGCATGCCTGGCGTGGACCCCAAGCTCAGCCCAGGTGAGGCTTCAGGCTGTCCCTCACCAAGTCCCACACCAGAGAAGCCACCGCACCAAAGGAGGGCTGGGCAGTGACACGAGGTCCCCGCTCCCCATGGCCTGCGCCCCACATCCAGGTCCCCCTTCCTCCATAACCCAGCTGCCCAGGCTGGGTGGGGGCAGCGGGGACCGGGAACCAGGATGACACTGAGCAGTGGCAGCAACAGGGACAACAGAGAGTGGGAGGGGTGACCGCGAAGGGGAGGGCAAGGACGAAGACGGGGGAAGGCAGAGTCCTCTGAAATCACATGAGCTGCTGCCACCCTCCCCCAAAGGAAGAATGGCGAATAACCCCACCCCAGGCCCACACCTCGGGCCGTGTGGGGTCCGACCAGTCCCAGCCTGTGTTCACAACAGCTGGCCGGGCAGAATCCACACGGACTGAGGCCCCTTCTTTCTGAGGCAGGGTCTGGAGAGGTTCTCCCTCCAGGCCGGCCTTGAACTCCCTATCTTGAGCCAAGCCTCCTCCTCAGCCTCCCGCGGGTGAGGACTACAGGTGTGGGCCACCGCGCCCGGCTGCCCTGTCTTCTTGCAGAAGGAGCTCTGGATTCCCCTGCTGACCCCAGAGCTAGTCTCTCTGCCAGAAGCCACAGCCCTGGGACTGAGGCTCTACCATGCACAGCTTCCCTACACTTCTGCAAATGTGTGCAATGGGTTTTCTCCTTGTACACAGGGCACACCCTAAGTGTGGGTGCATGAGAAATAAGAGTGAGCAGAACCAAGCACCCCCGCACTGGCATCACCCCTGCACACCTCTGGGCACGACTGTCCTTGATCTCCACGTCCAGCCCTTGTCTCGTCCCTGGGCCATCACATGTCCGTCACCCGGCCACCGTGGGGTGACAGGAGAGACGGCGGGATTTCATCATTTCCATCCCTCCATGAACGCCAGAGCAGGGTGAGGAGAGGGGTGGAGGTCAGGAGGAGGCTGCCGGAGCACCCAGGGGTCGCCTCGAAGGAGCGAAGCCAGAACACCGGCTTCCACGGGGAGCTCAGGGCGGTGGGGTAGGGGCCAGGCGCCTCGGCGAGGCCACTGCTGGGCACCGGCGTCTCCAGGGCAGCGAGGGGGTGCCCCGAGGGGAGAGAGGCCCCTCCACAAAGAGGATGGAGCGCTCTGTGGGCACGGGCACCAGGGCTGAGCTCCTGCCCTTCGAGCCTGAAGGGACCCCTCGTCACCAGGGCCTCGGCCCTCTTGCGCTCTGCCCAGGCCCTGCGTTTTCCTTGAATGAGCAAAACAATGAAGCAAGACCCTCCTGCCCCATTCAGAAATATTTTACAAAATCTTAAAAAGTATTTCAAAATGTGTACCCCGGCCGAATGTGGAGGTGCACACCCATGATCCCAGTACACGGGAGGCTGAGGCAGGAGGATCGCCACGAGTTCAAGATGCTACACAGTGACTTTGAGGCCAGCCTGGGCCACATAGCGAGACCCAAATATTTAAAGTTTAAAGCTCCAGAAGTCACGATGCCTCAGAAATAAAAGTGCTGTTCAATTTCAGCGCATTCCTGTTTACCCCTGGGGTCTACACCGCTGTGCATGCCAGCATGTCGGGTCGCAGCTACCGCGTTTGCACTCAGGTGCATGATGTCATGATGTCTGACATGCTGTCCCTGGTCCCCCAAGGCCAAGGGCTTTGAAGACGCTCCTGACCGGGCTCTCATTAGACGTGAGCGACCTAGCTTCCCAGTGACAGGAGGGGGATGCTCACGCCCGCAGAGCCCCAGGGGGCCAGCTGATCCCGATACCCAGATTGTTCTGTGCTCAGAGGCCCGTGACAAAGCACCAGTCCCTCTCAGAAGTGCCTGCTCCTCATTCCCTTAAATGGAAGTCAGTGTGGCCGGGTCCTCTCCACCTCTGACTCCGAAAGCTAAAGGGTCCCTGGAGGTCTGAGAACCTCACCGCAGAATCTATGCTGAGATCCTGGGGTCACTGCAGGATCAGAGTCTGACTGCCAGGGCACCGACAGCCCTGGTGTGCACTGCTTTGTCTTCTTACATCTCCCTTTTGTAGTTTTGCTCCCAGTCAATTGACAGACATTTGACAACCTGTGCTGCAGGGACTTTCTTGAAGAAAACACAATCCCTGCCCTCAAAATCTGCCCAGGCCAGCAGGACAAACCAAAACACTGTGTAGGGTTGGGGTGCTACTCCGAGGCAGAGCAGCTGCCCAGCACCACACGCACGATAAGCAGTACGCAGAGACAACGACATTAACCCTAGGACAGGCTGCTCTGGGAACACGGAGAAAGAGGTTAGATCAGGGCAGGGCGGCTGGGCAGGCTTCCCGGAGGAGCTGATGCCTGACCTGGTCCTGAGGAGCCGGTGGGGGGCCGGGCTGGCAACCCCAGGGCAGATTCTGACAACCAGGCCAAGCTGGGCGCCTCCCTCCACCTGCCCCTCCCAGTTCCAACTGCCAAAGGCCCCAGGGCCTGGCAGCGGGCGGGCACCTCCTTCCCTCGACACCAGAGCACCTTGAATCCCAGCACAGGCTCAGTGAACAGTTCTGGGGGACAAAAGTCTCGTACCCCATCCTTCCTCCCGGGAGGGGCCGCTCCCACCCACCCTGTCCAGCAGGATCGGCCGGAGCAGATCCCAGGGATGGACTTGCCAGCCCTGCCTGGGGACAAGGGGGCAACCCTGAGCCTCACAGGGTAGCAGGGCATCGCAGGGGCTGACCTCGGGGCAAAACCACCCAGAGCCATGAGAGTCCCATGGAAAAGGTGAGGGGAAGTCCTTGGGATGAAACGTCCCCACCCCAAGTGCAGCCCAAGTGCATCGCAGCTCCTCACTGAGGCCCAGGCCCTGGCCCTGAGCCCTGCCGCCTGTCCCAACTGTGCGTGATTTCTGTCCTCCGCCCCCTTTGCCTTTGGAGTTTAAAAACTGACACTGTTTCTCAGCCTCCTGCCCAAGACAAGTGCAGTTTAAAAACCTGAGCAGCCACGTGCAGGCACTAAGCCCACCTTTGCTGGTACAAATCCCTAGGTCACCAGGGCCACAAGGCTCCTGGACGTATGCCTTGGCCCCCCAGGGCATAGGGTGGGACCTCGGGGCCCAGCACACGGTGGGTCCCAGGCCGTGCTTGCCGGGGAGAGGATGGACACAAAGCAAGAGTAGTTGCTCCCCGGCCAGGCCGCGAGTGCCCACTCTGTCCCCCGGCTTCGACACTGGCTCCTGCACACCAGGCTGGCTCCTTCCACCCTCCTCAGCCCCCAACCTGGCTGCCGACATGGGCTCCAGGTGCTAGAGGACATGGCGCCCACGGCCGCCCCACAGAGGTGGACTCCAGCAGGTGCGCGACACGCGAGCACCAATGGCCCCGGCCTGCTTGGCCCGCAGAGACCCTCGGGCCACCACCGGGCGCCTTTCTCTCAGGTCTTGGAAGCTGCCGGACCCCAGGTGCAGCGCCGAGCTGGGCAGCTCCAAGGCCCGGGGAGACCTTCCCAGTGGGATGGGCCAGGGCCAGTGCGTTTCATCCCCCCGCTGCCTCCCTCTGTCCTCCACACCAGACCCCTGCTTCTCGGGCCCCCGAGCGCCCACCCCTCCCGGATCCCGGCCTTGGTTTCAGCTTGGAAAAGACCCCAGGTGAGACCAGAGCCACCGAGAAGAAAGGACAGCAGGACAGAGCGGCTGGCCTTCAGGCCAGCAGAGAGGAGCTTTCTTCCCTTCTCTTCACCATGCTGGGGGTGGAAGCCCCGGCCTCCTGCATGCTAGGCATGCGCTCACCACTGAGCCACAGCCTCGGCTTCTTTTTGTAACTCCATTTTGGCTGGGGATTTGGCTCAGTGGTTCTGCCGCCTGCTGCGCAAGCAGAAGGATCCGAGTTCGATCCCCAGCACCAAAACTTCATTTTGAGACAGGCCCTCAGTAAGTTGCCCAGGCTCAAATCTGCGATCCTCCTGCTTCAGCCCCCTGAGTTGCTGTGATTCCAGCCTGTATCCGGCTCGAGGGTCCCCCGAGCAGAGCCCCGCTCTTCCTACCTGGACACTGAGGCACGAAGAGGCTAAATGACTTGCCCAAAACCACACAGCTCGTGACAGGGGAGCGGAGCAGAGCAGAGGTCCTGGCATGGGCAGGGTGAATTCTCTTCTCAAAGCAGGAGACAAGGGCTAGACATGCAGCCTGCACTGCCAGGAAATCAGCACCCAGGCTTCGGCCCACAGCCTGGCCATGCAAGGGAGCAAGCACCAAAGGGAAAGCACGCAGGCGCTGGTGACAGGAAGGGCAGGGAGCACTGGCAGCGGACACCGATGACCCCGAGGGTCAGAGAAGCCCACAGCCACGCCCTCTGCTGGGGTCAACACCACGAGAATGAGGGGGACCTCAGGGTGGAAGGGACATTGCCAATGGGCCTTGATGGGTGAGTAAGAGTCCCGCAGAAAAACAGAGAGGAGGACTTGGAGGAGAGGAAGGCAGCCCACAAAGGCTAGGAAGGGAGAGGACAGGCCCAGATCTCGACTCCACCACCTCAGAGCTGGTGGGGCGGCAACTCTGGCCACGTCAGGTGCCCTGGGGTTGCTCTCCCATGAGACGGGCTGAAGGCCGCCTTGCACAGACCAGAGCCACGTGCTGGGGACACGCCCTGGGGGCTGCTGGCTTGCCTGCCACAGGGACATGGTATCTGAGGGGCGCTCAGCCAGCCACCTCCAACTCCAGTCACGGAGGCCAGGGAAACAGCGGCTCAGGGCTTGGCACGTAGTAGGTGCTCAGCAAATGCCCTGCAGAAGACGAGGCCTCCAAGAGGGGAGACCTGCAGGCTTCCAGGCAGGGTGGGAAGGTGAAGCCACAGAAGGAAGTGAGAGCAGGGATGGAGAAAGAGAACGGGCAGGCGGAAGGAGGGGACCCACCCTTATCAGCCAAGCTCTGTCACCAGTGAGGACAGGGGGAGGGAAGGGAGACGCAAGAGAGGACGCTGCTACATGGGCAGTGAGCAGCTCCCCAAGCCCGGGGCCAGGGTGCCTGGGGGAGAAAGGAGGGCCGAGGGCGTGGGGATCCCACGGAGCCACAGCGATGCCTCCAAATGCCCAGCAGAACCCGGATGTGGTGGTGCCTGCCTGCAATCCTGGCACTCAGAAGGATGAGGCAGGAGAATCTTGGAGCGCTCAAGGCCAGCCTGAGCTACACAGTGAGACCCTGTCTCAAAAAGCGAAATGCAGGCGAGTGCACGCACATACACACACACAGAGACAGGCACACATACAACTGCCCGCACCTGGCTGTCGTCAGGAGCCACCCGGTGTCACCTCATGCCAGTGAGCAGGGAGGGCCGACCCCACCCTACCCGGGCCTGGCCAAGCACTCTGTCACCGTGGCAGAGGACAGCGCCTGGCCAAGGAGGGCTCCGCTCAGTCCCCTTCACAGCACCTGGGCCAAGCGGTGAGGCAGTCTCTTCTGGACCCCGACAAGGACGGGCGCTCACTACCACTCCCGTGGTCCCCATCCCAACCTCGGGACCGATCTTCTGACCCCTCCCAAATCCACCCCTGATGTTTTGGCCCCTTTACCGTGGGGGGTGGAGGACAGGACAACGAGGAAGCACCACACCTGCCATGCGGCCCCTCACACTCCCATAGTCAATACCCAAGGTGTCTCTGCTCTAGGCAGAAAATTCCCCACTTCTTCAGCCAATGCCACACAAATGTTGGTTTTGGTTTGCTAAACCCAGGGCCTTTGCACTGAGCTCCATCCCCAGCTTTCGTGTTTATTATTATTATTATTATTATTATTATTATTATTATTATTATTATGGTAGCCAGGATGGAACTCGGGTCCTTGCACTTGCAGGGCAGCTGGCAGAACCACTGAGCTACATCCCCAGCCCTCATTTTTATTGTTTATTTCGAGACAAGTTCCCACTAAGTTGCCCAGGCTGAGCTCCAACTTGCCATCCTCCTGCCTCCGCCTCCCCAAGTGCTGGAATGAGAGGTGTGCTGCTGAGGGAGGTTCTTAATTCCTTGCCCAACTTGCATTCCCTCATCTCTGAGCCTGTGCCAGCTGTCTTACCTGGGGACTATGCCCAGGACTCTCAGATGAAAGTCATAGCGAAGCCACTGAAACTGGTTAATAAAAATAAAAATAATAAACCAGGCAGAGTTGGGCTTGGTGGCACACACCTGTAAACCTAGCACAACAGAGGCTGAGGCAGGAGTATCTCTGCAAGTTCGAGGCCAGTCTGGGCTACACAGTGAATTCAAGGCTAGCCTGGAAAACACAGTGAAACTCTGTCTCAACAAACAAACACAAAAAGTGCCAGACATGATGGTACACAGCTGTAACCCCAGCATTCTGGGAGGCTGAGGCAGGAGGATTTCAGGTTCAAGCCCAGTCTGAGCAATTTTCCAACTCAGCGAGACCCTGTCTCAAAAAAAACCAAAAAAGGCTGCAGGCATAGCTCAGTGGGAAGGCCCCAGGTTCCCTCCAGTACTGGGAATGGTTACAACAGTAGTGAGAACTTCTCATGTAAAGGGGCAGTGTCAGGACACGGCTTCAGCCGTGTGATCGTGTCTGCTCCTGCATGGTCAAGCAGATGGCCTGAGAGCCCAGGCCCTTGCTCTTCTTCCCTGTTTTAGCCCTGGGGACAGAAGGGGCTCTCCCAACGGCTCTGTCCAAAGTCCCAGGAAGGAACCCGACCAGCTTGACTGAGTCCTATGAGCCCAGCCTTGAACTAATCAGCCCAGGGCGTGGCTTCCTCTACGGGGTCAGGCGGGGAGGGAGAGGCCCCAAAGGGCAGGTGCTGGGCCCCCGAAACCTCAGCTCCACCTCCTGTGAGTGGTGCTTAGGGCTGCGCAGAGCATCATGGGAATATCCAGCCATCCTCACAGGGCTGCCCGGCCAAGCCCCCCTGTGACACTGCGGGACCTCCACTCACCGAGAGTCCCGGGGGGACCTCAGGCCACACACAGTCACCTGTCAGCCTCAGTGAGGGGCGCGTGCAGGAAGCACAGTGTCACGAAGCACCACTGAGGCAAAGGCGGTTCCATAGACAGAATCATCATGCTATACACAAAACACACGGCAGTGCCAACTGCCTGTGACACCTGAGAAATGAGGTGGCCACCAGCCCTCCCGGGCCCCTGGGGACTCCATCAGCACAGAGGGAGGGACGAACCTGCCCGGGCCATGCAGCAAGGCGGCAGCTGATCTCAGGGTCGGGCAGGTGGCATGAGGAAGGCACGGCCCCTGCCACAGGGTGGGGGAAGAGGAATTCCACACAGATGGAGCCTCAGAGTCAGGGTGCAGGTGCCCAGGAGGGCCGTACGCAGCTAGCAGGCAGCCTGTGCTAGCACAGCCGGAAGCAGGGACCCACGGGTTAGCAGGCAGCCTGACTCGAGGAGCCCAGCCGTGTGGGGCGGGGGCCCCGCCAAGGGAGGCCAGGGTTAAGAGGGGCAGGAAGAGTGGGGCTGGGGCGCTGCATCTCACTGGGCCCCTCTCCTGGAAGCAGAGCTCACTTTTCCCCACCCTGGGCCCTGCTCCAGGGCTGGCGTGGGACCAGGCCTGGCCACCGCAGTCCTGGCATTGCCCCCGGGATTGACACAGGACCTCAGCAGGCCAGAGCGGGACCTCTGAAGTCGCTGGCAAAGGAGTCACAGCTTCCTCTCCACGAGGATGCTCTACCCACGGGCTGACCCTGCAGCGGCTGGTGGCCATGTGCGTCACTGCTGAAGGAGAGCCTACCAGGAAGGGACAGGGGCAGAATCCCCGGCGACAGTGGCCTCTCCGGCCACAAAGAGTCTCTGCCTCGACTGACCTTCGCGGGCTTCTCCCACTGCACTCAAAAGGCCCCGGTGGCCCGTGTGCCCTGAGCTACAGCCCAGGCCAAGACAGGACCGTGCAGTCAGCGAGGATGGAAGGCGAGAGCAGGCAGAGTCCTGAGCAGATAGGAACAGGAGGAGGAGGGCAGCAGAGAAGCCAGCCTGGAGCAGGGGACAGAAGAGAGGCAGATGCAGGGACAGGCTGCGTCCTGGGGAACAGGACCAGGGGAAGAGGACAAGAGGGATGGGGGCTGGTGCGGTGCCATAGCCTTGTGGTCCCAACACTCGGGGGCCCAGCCTGGGAAACTGCAACTTAACAAGACCCTCTCTCAAAATTAGAAAATAAACAAAGAAATTAAAAGAGCTGGTGATGTGGGGGATGGATCAAGGGTTCAACCCTCAGTGGGGGAAGGGGGCGATACGGCCTCGGGGGACTAGAAGCGGAAAGGGGGGTTCGGAGGAAAGGCCTGAGAGTGGGTTCACAGGAGCCCAAGGACGCCCCCACCCAGCTCCTCCAGGAAGCCAGGTGCTGTCGGGGCAGCCAGGGGCAGCCGGGCGGCCGCACACACCTAGTGAGACGTTCAGGACCAGATGGAGCCGCAGGACCCTGCCTGCAGCACCAGTGAGCAAACATGTTACTCACAGTGTGCAAACCAGCCCACAGGGTGGGAGCCTAACCACTTCCTCTCAGGCCAAGAACATGGCCCGAAGCCAGCTGCCTGGCTTCAAGTTGGGGCTCTGCCACTTCTCAGGGAAGCCACTCAGCCTCCCTGGGCCTCAGTTTCCACACCTGTAGAAGGGGAACAACATCAGTCCTGCCCCACAGAGCTGACAGGGACAGGGAGAGGGCAGGAAGCAGTTCCTAACCACAGCACCCAGCCTGTGATCCCTGGAATATGGGGACAGAGCTGGGAGAGGAACAAAAGCAGACACAGCAAGCAGCGCTCGCCTGCGCGTTTCCCACCAGATGGCTGGGGAGAGAGAGGAAGCAGACTTCAGCTGGAGCAGAGCCCCAAGCCCGAGCCCATTCTCCAGGCTCCACCAGCAGCAGGGAGGCATCTTCAGCTCCGCCCGCCTGTCCCTGAAGAGAAGAGGGCATGGGGTCAGAGCTGAGCCCCGGGCCCCAGGAAGGACGTGCTCTCTGCTGCAGCCCAAGGTCGGCATCTGCTGAGGCCACAGACAGGATGCTCATCTTCCTCAGTCGCCTTCTCCCGCTGGGGGCGAACAATAGCCTGAGGCAGAGCACTGCCGCCGGGAGGGGCGAGATTCTGCTGAGTGGACCAACTGCACTGACCGACTGCACAGGGACTGCACTCAGCCGGAGCCGGAAAGCAGTCTGCCGCAGGGGGCTCGCAAAAGCCCTCGCAGCACAAGCGGCAAATCTCTGGGCTGCAGGGCCAAGGCCGCACCCCAGCTGCCACCTCACTCTCCAGGCTGCCCCGCGCACCTCGGTAAGGCGCAGGTGCCCAGTGCTTTGCGCTTCCAAGATTTTAAGCAAATTATTTACAAAGGAGATGAATGAATGTCTAGAGGCGATTCTCAAGGGGAAAGTTTAGTTGGGAGAACACACACACACACGCACACACACACGAGCGTGCACACGCACAGGAATCTTAGTACTACCCAGCATGTAGGAGACGCTTAATAAATATCCTTCGAATAAAACGCAGAGGATAATTAGGTTAAGAAAGCAGTTAGGAAAGAAGTCACGTGATCCCGGGGAAAATCCTGGACTTTTATTTCACAGGAGAGCCTGTTGTTGGCCCAGACACTAAGCACAATGACTCAATCTCACGACAGCTCCATGAGGTTACAGATGAGGAAACCGAGGCCCCCAGGGATTCTGTGACTTTTCCCTACCGGCACGGCTATAAGAGGCGACCCTGGGATTCAAACCCACACCGGTGGGTGCAGAGCCCACGCCCTACCTCCAGGCTGGGCTGCCTTTGTTTCTTACAGAGCACCAGAGAGGGGAAGGGAGCTACCTTCACCAACTCCTTGGGGTCCCCCACCAGCAACCCAACCCTTTGTCTGTGTCGAGGGGCTCCTGGCTCCTGGCCACCACCCGCGTTCTTGCTGTCCATGGTCACACGCGGCAGAGACACGCAAATGCCCACTCTTAAGTATGAGATCTGACGATCTCCACCTACGCACACACCTGTGTGGCTCTGGCCACGTCATCCCCAGCTCCCGGCGGCCTCCCAGGGGTCTCCCCAGGGATGCCAGCCCTTCGGACTTCACGCCTGGATCGGCGTTGGACCTTCTCCTCCGGAATCTCACGGGGATGAGATCCGGGGGCGGGCAATCTTTTGTGCCTGGCTCCGTAGCCTTCAAAACTCATCACCAGAGCACGGACCGCGGCGGCGGAGAGGAGAGGACGGCGAGACCCCCAGAAGGGCGCGGGTCGGAGCCCGGGGGGCGGCGGGGCCGGGCCGGGCCGGGCCGGGCGCCGCGACGGCCGCGCTCCTACCTGTGCACTGCTGGACGAAGTGCTGGTACTCGGCGCCCTGCTCGCCGGGGACGATGGTGGCGCCATCGTATCTGAAAGTCACCCTTGGGGGAGAAGAAAGGACACAAGTGAGCTTGGGCGGGCGAGCGCGGGCGGGCGCGGGCGGGCGCGGCCCTCACCAGATGACCGCCGAGCCGTCGTCGCGCACCAGGTTGTACGCCTCGCGGCACGCCTCCTTGTCGATCCTGGTGGCCATCGCCGGGGACTCCACCCCGAGCGGCAGAGCGCGCCCCGGGCCGGCGGCGGGGACGGAGCGCAGCGGGGACGCGCGGAGGGCGGCGGGGCGCGAGGACGGCGAGCTCCGAGGGCGACAGCGGCTCCGACTGCGGGCGGGCGCGCGCGCGGGGACCCCGGGCCGCGGTCCGCCCCGCCCTCCACCGCCATTAGCTGCCAGTGCCGCGGTCCTCCCAGCCCCCAGTCGCCATTGGTCTGTAGGCCTCGGGGGCGGGGCGTCTTTGCTCTCCAGCGGCCAATCCCGGCCAGGGTGGGTTGCGCAACTCTGCGGAGGGGGCCGGAGCCGGGGTTTTCGCCTCCCTCCCAGCCCTTCTCGGTCCCCTCCCCCTCCCCCTCCCCTCCCCTCTCCTCCCCCTTCCCTCCCCTCTCCTCTCCTCTCCTCCCCTCTCCTCCCCTCTCCTCCCCTCTCCTCCTCTGCTCTCCGTCCCGCTCCGATTCTCCCTTTCCCTGGACTCCTTGTCCATCCCCTTTTCGTACTCCCAACCCATCTCCTTCCCCTCACCCAGCAACACTACTCTAACGTCCCTGTCCCTCCTCGTTTTTCCTCATTCTCTCTCCCCCCCCCCGCTTTTCCCCTCCCCTCCCCCTCGCCCTGCTCCCCCTCTCCTTCGCTAATTCTCTCCTTCCTTCTTCCCCTGCTCACCCCGCCCCTCCCCCTTCTTCCCCTTCCCCCACCCCAGCATCGCCCCGTTCCCGTTCCCCTCCACCTCGTCCCTCCTCTCCACCCCTTGCCCTGGCTGCGGAGCTCGGGGACCGCTCAATGGATGACCTAATGCAGTGGACAAGGACACGGGCTGGCCACTGCCCCCACCCCAGCGTGGAGTTGTGGGGGGCGGGTGGAGCATTTTAAATAGGAGAGGAGAAAGTGGAGTGCTTCCAAGACGCTGGTGGGAGCCCTGTTTACTTTGTCCGCCCTCCCACTCCAGCCAGAGCTGACTCAGGGTCCTCCTCCAGCCCCTCTCCCAAGGCAGCCACCCCAGGGCCAGGCTCACGGATTGCACCTGGTGCTGTCACAGTCCACCTCTGGCCCTGGACAAGCCTGAGACCTGTCTGGGTCTGCTTTCCTCAAACGGGATGGTGACAGAGTAGGTGTCACTGCTGTCTGAGGTGTAATTGAAATGACACGTGTAAACACAGAGGAGGCACCCGAGAAAGGCCGTTGTTAGTTATTAGTAATTAAAATAAATCCTGAACGCAAACCCAGTGGGTCAGGTTCAATGTATAATAAATGTTAGAATTCGTGCCAAGCAAAGGAAAAAGGAAACGAATGAATGAGCCCACCCATGCACGGGTGAATGGCTAGGTGGACAGGTTTACAAACAAGTGGGAGCAGATGCTGCTGTAAATAAAAGGACAAAACAAAGAAACTCCTGATGGATCTATGAATAAGAAACCCCCAAGGGCATCAGAAGAGGACTAGGCAGCTTGCTTGGTAAGCCTGGGATGGGAGAGGTCCTTCCAGCCAGAAGCCATAAAAAGATGGATATTTTCAAATCGTAAGAACCCTGCTTCAAAAAGAAAAAATACTACCACGTACAGAACGCAGGAAGAAAGGCCACAGCCGTGAGAAGTCTTTGCCACTCAGTTCACAAAGAATCAGTGTCGACGGCATATGGAGAGGCCCAACCACACAAAAGAAGAGCGGCACAGATGTGACTGGGCGGATCGAATGGCTCGAGTCCCCAACCTCAACCCCAAGAAGAGAGATGCAAACTAAAGCAGGACCAGGACACCTGCAAGATAATAATAGCAATAATATATCAGGTTGGGCCGGGGATTTAGCTCAGTGGTTTCGCCGCCTGCTGCGCAAGTGCAAGGACCCGAGTTCGATCCCTGGTACCAAAAAAAAAAAAAAAAAATAGCAGGTTGGTGAAAATCAGAAAGTTAGACAGGTATCCTTGGCAGATGTCGAGCCTATGGCATGCGTGCCAGAGCAGGCTGCTTGTCACTGAAAGCTGTAAAAGGTTCACGGCCACTGGGCTATGTAGCAATGCGCTCACACCTTCCTCATGGGGGCCATTTGGGGAATCTGGCAGAATTTCAAATCTGTGTGGCCACAGCCAGTTTTCCCTGGCAGTCCTGGCTAGACCCTGGGATGCCAGGTGAGGAGTGCCCTGGTGCTCAGATTCTTTAAAGTCCCACAGGTGACTCATTGCAGCTGGGGCCGAGAGTCACTGCTATAGCTCTCCTTTCACACAGGCAAAATACCCACAAGGTTATTTGTTGCTTTATTTCTGGCTGTGGAAGTGAGCCCTGAGTTCCCACCAGTAGGGGACTGGATGACTGACAGTGGAGTCCTGTGCCCCTGTAAAAGGAAGAAAGATGAGGACCTCCTGCTCTCAGTTGGGCTGTCCTGGCTGCCTTGATGTCCTGAAGCGACTGAAAACATTTCCCCTTCCCAGCCATTCCGACTTTGGGGAAGAGCCAGAAGTCGCACAGTGCAAACCTGGTGAATGAGGATGCACACTCGTGTGTTTGTGAGCCTGCCTTTCCGTCAGCCGCAGCAGTCACTGTGTTTTTATCACACCTTTCTGTAAAGACACGAAAGAGGACTTGTAGAGCTGGTTCAGAAAGTGACAAGGAGATTGCAGTGTGTTACTGTGAGTGTGTGTGCGTGTGCATGGATGTGTGCGCGTGTGCATGGATGTGTGCGTATTGAGAACTCAGAGAGAGAGAGAGAGAGAGGGAGAGAGAATCTGGAGATGAGGAACCCAGGTGGAGTGGGAGGGAGATTTCACTCTCTGTCTTTTTATTGTACTTTTATTTTGAACCACGTGAAGGCACAAGTTGCCAGGAAAAGGTGGAAAGGTAGAGTTTGAAGGAGGCGGCTGCCAGAGACCTCACTCCAGTCGCCCCAAGCGCGGCTCTCTCTTCATTGTCGCGGGCTCCCTCTGCTGGACAGAATACGTAAAAGTTTGGTTTTAAAGAACTGTCAATTTGCCCAGCTAAGGCAGGAAAAAAAAAAGAAAAGAAAGAAGAAAAAAAACACAAAACAAAACTGCACACCAGAAATAAATACTGTGTGCAAAGATTTGTTTCAATTGGGATCCACACCATATAAAAAGCAATCCAGGGCCGGGGATTTAGTTCAGTGGTTTTGCTGCCTGCTGTGCAAGCGCAAGGACCCGAGTTTGATCCCTGGTACCAAAAAAAAAAAAAAGAAAAAAAAAAAGAATTGGGGGAGTATGGCAGGCGCAGGGGTACACACTTGTGATGCCAGCTACTCCAAAGGCAGAGGCAGGAGGATTACAAGCCTGAGGCCAGCCTGGCTGACTTAGTGAGAGCTTGTCTCAAAATAAAAAATAAAAAGGGATGGCAGTGTAGCTTGCTGGAAAAGCACCCTTGAGTTTGGTCACCAGTACTGCAAAAAATAATGATAACAGTAATGGAAGCTGTGGTCTGCAGTCCCTCACTCACCTCTTCATCTGCTGATTCCTGGCTGGCCCATTGTGTGAAGGCCAGTTGCAAAGTCACCGGCCTGTAGGGGGCAGGCATGTGATTTAAATGCGCCCTTTGCTCAGCCTGGGAGGAGGAGTCTCTGGGGAAGGGATCTCTCTGCCCCCCCTCCAGGGGTCAGTTCCCTGCAGCGCAACTTCCACTGGCTCTCAGATCTGGCCCATTTCCCATGCAAGAGCCCAAGCCTTCCAGTTGTTTAAGAAAAGCAAAAAATCTAGATCTCTTATTCTTAAACTTTGGCAATAAAAATATGCCATATATGAGTTGGCTGTGTGTGAACTTGGACTAGGCAAATATACCCCAGCTCCTTTGGGGCTTATAGTCTAGCATAGGAGACAAGCACCGACTTCAGGGTGAATACTATGGGTTGTCAGCAACAGAAAACTTAATTGGAATCAGCTGAACAATAAAGAAAGCAAAGGCCCAGCAACTAAATGATCTAGACCATAGTGGGATTCAGGCATGGTTTGATCAAGGCGTTGCCTCGTTGCTCTGCACACATCTATTTCCCCTCCTTTGGGTATTAGTTTTATCTTCAGGCAAACTCTGCCCTTCTGCCTAGCATACCTAAGCCCACACCTTTGGAGTTGGTTTCTCATTCAGACTTCAAATGTTAGCCCCTCGGAGGGGCCCTCCCCAAGTCCCAAGCCGGAAACAGTCTCTTCTGGAATCTCCCATCAGGGAATCTATCACACAGCCTTTTGCTTTCCACAGCTCTTACTAATCGCTGTCGAAAATCGCCTTTCATTGCTGTCTTCTATTTTCTTTTGTTACCGGGACTGAGCCTTCACACCGAGCTCCAAGCTCCCCCACCAGCCCCTTTTAGTTTTAGTTTTAGTTTTATTTTGAGACAAGGGCTTACTGATTGCCCCAGGCTGGGCTCAAATTTGAGATCCGCCTTCTTCAGCCTCCCAGGTGCTGCGATTCCAAGCATTCGCTGCTACACCTGGCTTCGATTTTCCATTGATGTCTTATGGGTGCTTTGTCTGTCCACTCTTAGGACAGTGTCCTCTCCCTCACCACCTGGTTTCCAGCTGCCTGAGCCACACTAGTGCAGAGAGATGCCCAGGTCGCCGCTGTACAGACAGATGCATCCAGGAGGAGAAAGTGGCGGGAAGGGGTCCTGGTGAGAGCACAGACGGGCGTCAGTGACACAGAGCTCGGAATCCAGAAATGAAGTCCCACGCTCAAGGGCCACTAATCTTGACAAGGCCACCAAGACCATTTGGTGGACGAGGCCATCTTTTTAGCAGCAGGTCCTCAAGAATGATGCTGGAGCCCACCCCACGCCATGTACAAAACTAACTCCAGTGGATCGCAGACATGAACGGAGGAGCCGGCCTCAGTGAAAACACAGGCATAAATCTCCATGCTCTTGGCTTAGCAATGATTTAGATGTGATACAGAAACCAGAACCGACAAAAACATTTGATAAACTGAATTTCATCAAAAGTTAAAATTTTGGTCGGGTGTGGTGGCACACACTTGTAATCACAGCACTCAGGAGGCTGAGGCACGAGCATCACCATGACTTCCAGGCCAGCCTGGGCTGCATAGTGAATTCAAGGCCAGGCTGAACTACATAGTGAGACCCTGTTTCAAACAACCAAAAAAAATTTTTTTTTTACACATCAAGTTATCCTGTGACCCTGCAATTCCACGGCCAGGCACACACCCAGAGAAATAAGAGCACGTGTTCACATCCAAACTTCCCCGTGGACATTCACAGCAGCATTATCCATCGTGGCTCCAAAAGTCCTCATCAGCTGAGGAAGGGAAAGCTAAAGGTGATGCAGCCACACCACGGAGTATTATGGGGCTGGAATCGGGGGAGGACCCGTCTGCAC
Organism: Heterocephalus glaber; assembly: GCF_000247695.1. Next base: position 1,515,440 of record NW_004624746.1, read on the forward strand.
TTCCTCAGGAGCCTTGAGAACACAGAGGCAGGCTCAGAAGGCCCCGCAAGTGCAGCTGTGTTGATGTGAAATCCACAGATGCAGAAAGCAGCCTGGCCCGGGCGGAGGGGGTGAGGGGCTCCTGGGGTGTCTCCAGGGCCTGCGGTTAGATGGCACCGTGGCTGCACCACTGTGTGAAGGCCTCGAATTGTGTCCTCTCACGTGTGTGTTTGAACTGAGGAAGAAAAGAGTCAAAGGCAGCTCCCAGGTCTGGGGCCTGAGCCTGGGGGAGTGACATGTGGAGAGGCAGAGGGGGGACAGGTGTCCCTGGAGCGGCCCATGGGACACGGGAGAGGAGACGTCCCGCAGCCCCAGGTCTGGGTCTCAGTGCTGAGTGGCAGAGGGAGGAAGCGTAGGGAAGGTCTGGGAGGCAGCAGAGGGACAGTTCCATGTAGGCTGAGGAGCTGAAGGGAGACTTGAGGGCCTCCTAGGGTGGGAGACAGGGTTCGCCCCCAAACTCATGATGAAATGGGCCCCTGTGCAGTGTTGGGAGGTGACCTCCAGAGTGGCTGTGGAGAGGGCTCCTGCCTTCTCCAGGGGCAGCTCCCTCTCAGGAACCATTCGCCCTCTGCAGAGCCAGCTGTCCCCGCGCCCACGCCTGCTGGCCCTGCCGCGTCCAGCCCTGCGTGGAAGCAGCCCAAGGCCCCGCAGGACCCAGCAGGTGCTGCTGCACTCTCAGGCTTCCTGGGCCCTGAACCATGAGCCAGACAAACCCCTTCCTGTGTGAACTACCCAGGCCCAGCCCTTTTGCTCTTAGAGCCACAGAAACTGGACAAAGACAGGGCTATTTCCGGAGGTGGGGCAGGATCGGCACTGGACAAAATGAGGTCCAGGCCCGGAAGGAAAGGAGGCAGAAAGGGGGGAGAAGCCTAAAGAAATTGTAGGTGTGTGTATGTGTGTGTGCACACGCCCTGCGTGTGCATGCACAAGGTGATGTCTTGGATTGCACCCAGGGCCTGCCATCCACTAAGCATAATCATTATCACTGAGCTACACCTCCAGCCCCAAAGAAAATTGTGTTGTTGTTGTTGTTGTTTTGAGAAGGGTCTCACTATGTAGTCCAGGCTTGCAGTGGTCCTCCTGCCTCAGCCTCCTGAGTGCTCAGATTACAGGAGTGTTCATGCCACTGCACCTGGCTGGCTTTATGTATTATTGATAGCAATTATATACCACACCTATTACACGTTACAGTAGCTGTTGTTTAAGAGTGGTAATAATAACGTCCTGTGTGCGGTGTGCCATGCCAAGTGCTTCTCGGCTCTTTTCTCATTAACACTCACATCAGCCGGAGGAGATCCCGTCCCTGAACCAACACAGCCAAGGAGCCTGAGGGTTGAACACCACGAAGTCGCTGCTAGAGCCCAGGCTGCTGGCCTTGGGGGATTTGGCCAGGCTTGGAGATGGCAACTGGCCCGGGCCCTCCGAGGCCATTCCCCAGACACCGCCCTTCCACGTGGGCTCTCTTCTCAGTGCTGCAGAAACCCTGCAGCCTCTTTAAGGCCAGTGCCCAGGCCGCCACGTTTTCCCTGGGGCTATATGTTAAAAGAAGAAACAGTCCTGCCTCGGCTGTGATGGGAGGCAGAAGAAAACTGAAACTGAAACTTGCTTCTCACAAGGCGCCCAAGGCCCTGCAGCAGGGGCTACACAGGATGGATATTTATAGAAAATGCTATTTGTGGAATCTGAGCTGATCTCATCACTCACAGCTCCCAAGAAGAGGCTCCCGGGGACCAGGACCGCCAGGGCATCAAAGGGCTCCTGAGAGTCGATCCCCAGGCACCAGGCAGGGCAGAGGGCCCAGGGCTTCGAGGGGCAGGGGGCTCTAATGGTTATCATCAGCAGGCCCTCACCCCCGTCCTGGCTCTGCCAGACCCTCCCTGAGCTTCAGTGTCCTCTTGCTGGAAATGGAGTCCCCCACCCAGGTTGTTGAGGATCATATGCACAGAATATGTGCAAAAGCCTACTGTGGTAGCTGATATTTTAAATGCTAGCCACCCAAATCGGTACATCTGTACTCAATCTGAAAGTAAATCACTAGAAGTAGCCCATCCATCGGATGTGGTGGTGCATTCCTGAAATCCCAGCTACTCCGGAGGCTGAGGCGAGAAGCTGAGACAGGAAGATCTCAGGTTCAAGGCCAGCCTGGGCAACATAACCAAGTCCCACCTCAAGATACAGAAATAAGATAGAGTAGCACACCTAGCTAAAGTCCACACTGCAAACTGAAACTATCGTATTCGTATTCAAGTACCCAAAAGTAGGAAGAAATCGTTTGAGACAGAGCAGAGCTGAGAGGGTGAGTGTGTTAGTAAGGCCCTCGATGTGGGTCACAGCACAAAGATCAGGCACCAGCCCTGGGCTGGAGGGAGGTGGGAGGAGGGAACGCCTCAGCCCGGGTGACTGGCGCGTCACCAAGGGGAAGCTGGGGCTGCTGGAGGTGCTGAGAGGGGCGGAAGTGCCCGGCTTGTCTTCCTTCCTACCAGCTGATCTCCACCCTGCTGCCCACTGACAGGGAGCCTGGGGAAAACACAGCCCGTGGGGCTGGGGATTTAGCTCAGTTCCAGCGCCTGACTCCCAAGCGCAAGGTCCCCAGTTCGATCCCCGGGAAAAAAAAAAAAGTAAACAGCCCATGGGGTGCAAGGCCTGTCCCCCAGGTCAGTGCCTCCCACTGTGCTTCCCCCAGAGCCCCCCAGGACCTCGCTCCCCCTGGCGGACTCATCCTGCCCCCAGGGATTCAGACCAGGACTCACACCCAGGCCCAGGGGAGAAAGGGTTGCTCTAGCTGGAGGACCAGCAGGGCCCTGCCCCGCCCCGCCCCGCCCCTCGTGTGCCTGGAGAGTGGGAAGCCGCCTGTCCTGGGTGTTCTCTGTTCCCCCAGGGCAGGTGCGGATTTTACAGGAAGCCGCAGGGGCGTAGGACCTGTCTCCCAGGGAGGCAGTGAGTTCCGGCTCCCAGCAAGGGCTCCTGAGAATTCATCCGCGATGGAGCTGCTGCCCTTCAGAACTAGCTCCTGCTTCCGCCCTGGTCATTTCCAGGACAGCACCACCTGTGTCAGCCACTCACCGGTCACACCAGCTCCGTACAAATTCTCCTCTCTTCCCCTTTACAGGCTGCGCATTCCGCACAGCAGGAAGGTGTCTGTGTATCTGCCTAATTTCGGCAAACAAACGATGTGGGGTTTGGTGAAACTGAAAAGAAAAAGAAAAGCTTCCTGCAGGAGTCCCTTAAACAATAGTTTTCTCTAGAACAATTAAAACATAGTAGGCACATAGATGATTTTCTCTGAAATGTTTATCATATGCTGCTGGACAAGGGAAAGTCTTATCCTAGGAAGGCCCACAGAGAGGGCCACATCAATGGGGCAAAGAGACTGGTGTGGTGGTGCATGCCTGTTATCCTAGCAATCGGGAGGCTGAGGCAGGAGGATCACAGGGCTCCTGTGGGTGTTGGGGCCGCATCCCTTAGGCCAGTGTCTTCATCTTGGGCCTGAGGGCTTTCTCTCAAACCCCAGAAGATGGCCCTGTCCAGTTGCCCAGGCAGCTGTGGGCGGGGGGGGGGGGTTGTTGGACACCGTGGGCAGCTTTCAAGCAACACCTGCAGGGTGGACGTGGCACCCGGGGCGCCCAGCCCTCTGTGAGGCTCCGCCCCTGTGCACCCTGAGCACCCCTCGGTCCCCCTCCCGCCCAAGGCACCCCAGGCTTCCTGTGCTTGCCAAATTAACCACTTGGACGTGAACCCTCATTTCCGGGTCTATACTTGGGGGGACGCAGACTCAGGACAGAGGCTTGGTAGCAGCAGGGTCATCGCTGTCAGGAGGAGGACAAGGCCACAGCCCTGTCCACTCACCTCCCCCTGTGGGCACCGAGGTCAGGTTCCCAGGTGCAGCCCAAGACCCGCACCCAGCGCCCCTGTTTAAAGAGGCCCCTCGGCTTCGCGTAGCTCTGCTCTCCAGCTGGGTCCCCGCCGGCCTGGTGACCTCCACCTGGGCTGTCACACAAGGCTCTGCTGTCTCTCCCTTCACTCAAACACCCAAGCAAATTCACCACACCCTGGGGCTGCCAAGAAAGTGCAGCATTTAAAAAAAATTCTCAGAGTCGCCTTCACACCTACAGAGTAAAAGGGAAAATCCCTGGGACCGCAGGTGTGTGTGTGTGTGTGTGTGTGTGTTTGTGTGTGTGTGTGTGTCTGCGTGCGCACGCACACCCATGAGCCCACAGCGGACACTTACTTACAGCACCCCGGTCACTGTGCTAAGCTCTCTCCACGTGAGGACGCACTCGATCGGCCCCCAAGCCCTAGGACAGGCCCTGTTCTGACCCTCATTTCACAGGGGTGAAAGTCAGGCCCAGAGAGACTGTGCCACTTGCCAGAGGTCACACAGCTGCTAGGTGGCACAGCGAGAGGCGAACTCAGACCTTCCCCACACCGCATGTTATCACAGCATCCGTCACCCAGTGAAGGAATGCAACCTGAAAAACCAAAATGAAGCAAGGTGCAGAGGGGACAGTCCCTGGGCAAGGCCCTGCAGGGGCTGGAGGGGCTAGAACAGGAAGTTCAGAAGCTCTGGCAGCAGACAGTGGGGTGGCCCACAGGGCAGGCCCCTCCCATGCAGCAGGCTCCCAGGGCCTGCATCCCCGCCTGCCTTGGGCTCTGTGGCAGAGCTAGCCCTGACCCTAACTCACTGCTCTAATTCTGCCCAGCACCTGGCTCTCCCACTTCTCCAGCAGGCCCTGGGGGCCTCACGTGGCTCTTGTTGGCCCGGGCCACTGAGCCAGCCTAGAGACAAGCTGTGTTCCTGGACAAGGAGAGGAAGGTGACCCCAGGAGTCCTGTGGACAACACAGCCAAAGTCCACCAGGAGGCAGCCAAGCAAGGAGCCAGGCCCGGCGGCCACCAGGTCTCACGGGAGCAGCCTCCAGCTGTCTAGGGCTGACCACATGCTCACCATGTGGGCAGCAGGCTCTGAGCTTGAACTCTTCAGCCTGGACTGTGCCCCTGGGCTTGTGCAGGACAGGACAGGCAGCTCGTTGGGGACAGTTGAGGTACTGCTGGAAAGCGTGACTTTGAGTTCTGCCTGGTGCTCTGCTCCTGGAATCCCTCCACTACCTCTGAGCTCAGGGGGAGAGTGTGGCGATCGATTAGCAGTGTCTGCCACAGGCACAGCGGGGAGAGGGTCGCTTGTGCCTCGCTTGTACCGCGTGTTTACCATCTTGAGTTGCAGAGCTATGCAGGTGGGAGCTGGGAATGAGCACAGCACCTAACGTTTGTTAGGCACTGGACTGGGCACCACGTTAAATGCTTTTCCTGCTCTGTCTCACATAATCCTCAAAACAACCCTGGGAGGTAAGTCCTACTGCTATCTCTTCTATACAGGGCTCGCTCCATGCAGGCCACAATTGTTTAAAAATCTGCATCATTTAATGCTGTGTCCTCGGCTCCTCAAAGAGCAGCTGGTCTGTGGCAGGCACTCTGTATTTGCACCTGAGTAGATGAACTCCCATTTTGCAGATGAGGAAACTGAGGCTCTGCACAGTAAGTAGCTGGCTCAAAGTCATGCAGCCAGCAAATCCCACAAAACCTCTGTGAAGATGGAAATGCTCCACAATCTGCACCGTCCGATACAGCAGCCACTGCTGTAACTCTAGCCCTAACCCCAGCTCTGCTGTCCTCAGACCCACACTAGGCTGGCAGCCTTCAACCCCACATCCCGGAGTCTCTGCATTTCAACAGCTGACAGGGGAGCAGTGAAATGTCCAGTGCGCCTCAGCGGAGCTGGCTGGAGTGCTGGCAGCCTGCTGGGGACCTGAGCGGTGACTGACTGCTTGGAGCGGTTCTGACCAGGGTAGCACTGACACACGTGGTGTGCTGCTCCTCCAGGCCTGTCTGGGCTGGCATCGTCCCCTGCCACCTCTCAAAGTGTGACCGTAAGAAAACACCAGAAGCTGATGACCACTGTGCCCAGCTGGCGCCCAGAAAACACCCACTTCTAGACGAGAGACTCAGAAGCTTTTGCCAAAGAGCGTCCGCTCCCTGTGGAGCATCCGGTGTCATCAGCAAGAGCCGAGGTGTATGGAGCTTGACCCTACAGGCACTGTTCCGAGTGATGGTCACATATGAATTCATTTAACTCTCAGACCAGGAGCCACCCCACTCAGAGGTGGGGAAACTGAGGCACAATGGAGTTAAGCAGCTGGTGCAGTTTGTATACCAGAGGAGCAGCCAGGCCAGGGCTGAGATCCAAGCAGAGCTAGGAGAAAAACATTGGAGAGAAGGGAGGAGGAGGCGACAAGTGCTTGTGATTTATTATTTAGCTGTACTGCAGATCGAACCCAAGCCTTCGCACTGAGCTACATCCTCAGCCCTTTTTATTTTATTTTTTTATTTTGAAGCAGAGTCTTACTAAATTGCTAAGAGACTTCCCAGGCTGGGGTCAAACTTGGCAATCCTCCTGCCTCAGCCTCCCAGAATGCTGGGATGTGCAGGCATGGGTACCACCATGTGCCCTACTCCCAGCTTTCTTCTTTGACCTGGGCTGAGGGATCACCCCAGACTGGCCTGGGCACCCCAAGGCGGCCCTACTGAGTGTTAGTTACCCTCTGGAGGCCCAGTTGCTTCCTGACCCTGTGTCTCACAGCTCCAAACTCACGGGAGTGTGTGGCCGAGAACCCCGAGTGCAGAGGTGATGGGGACTATGGCCCTAGGCCTGCACTCTCATGCCAGGCTGTGGCTTTTCCAGATCACTCAGCCTTCGGGAAGCTGGCTGGCCCAACGACTAAACTCCAGCAGGCAAACAGGGAGTCTGGAGAGCCGGGCACTGCCGCCTCTGCCCAGCCTCCTCCTCCAGGAGCCTTGGAAGGAACAAGTGAGCTGCCAGCAGCAGACAGCCGGGCCAGTCCAGGGGAAGCTGAGAGGTACTGACCCCCAATCTCTGCAGTCCTGGGGCTCAGGGCATGGCAGGGCCAACACCAAAGCCCATGCTGGGCTATCCAGTGTGGTTCCCTGGGAACCACTGGGCGGCAGCAGAAGGGGCCTGGGCTCCCTGTCCCGGTTCATGCACTCACCAGCTGGTGATGCCACCGCATCAACAGTCACTCAGACCCCCAGCCTCCCCCCTGCAAAATGGGCATAACAAGAACACCTTGTGCACATTAGGCAAGCACTTAGCACTGAGCTAGATCACAGCCTGGACTTTTTTTTCCAGCGCTGGGGATTGAATCCAAGGCCCTGTCCTAAGCTACATCCCCAGCCCTTTAGTAATATTTCATTTTAAGAGAGCCTCAGTAAGTCACTCAGTTATGTGAGCTGGGCTCACAGTTGTGATCCTCCTGCCTCAGCCTCCCAGAGTGCAGGGATGGCAGATGTGTGCCAGCTCACGTGGAAACAGCATGCACCTCACTTGTGTGGGCCTCTTTGGTGACAGCCCCAACTGTCTCACCTAGGGCAGCTTCACAGGTCTGCAGCCTGTGTGGTGCTCAGAAAGGCCCAAACTTAAGCTTTAATACTCAGACACGGTTGCCTTGGAATTGGGAATAATTTCACCTTTGCATTTGTGCCATGCACTCAAAGCATGAGGCAGGGGAGCAGGTGCCAGGGGGCTTGGAGACTCAACTCACAACAGATACCGCCTCCCCAGGACACTAGGTCACTCTGCTCCCTCGCCCCTGCCTGGAGGTCCCTGTCACGTGGTGGGGGCCTGGGCACAGGTGCTGGGGGCGTGGGTGTGGCCTGGGCATGCTGCCCACCAAGTCACATGGATGCCGGCAGGTACCTGAGACTGTCCACCTATGTCCCGAGAGTCCCGTGCCTGAGGGAGTGCAGCAGGAAACCGAATAGAAAGCAGGTAGCAGGTGGAGAGAGGGCTCTGCAGAGACAGGAAAGACTTCCCACCTTTCGCACAAGTGGGGGCGCAGTTCCAATCTGCACTGGCCCTGCCTGCGTCTCAGTGGGAGAGCCTGGGGCCACTGTTGGGCGCACCTGCTCCCACCCTCGGAGACTCGCACCCTCTGGCCCGGAAGTTCCACTCTGTCCTCAGAGAGGTGCACAGGAGGCACTGCAAGGATGTTCACCTTGCTGTTACTGACGTTAGTAACACCAGTTGGATGCCCAGGGACAGGGAAAGCCACTGACACAGTCCTCGAAGCCCCAAGGACCATGTCAGAGAAGAAAATGCGTTGCTATGAGAAAAACTTGTGATGTTGGGAAAGGGAAAAAAGTAGGTTAATAAAGAGCACGCACCCGTGACCACATCTGCGTACCTGCACGGGGAAGGATGCACCCATAAACACTGACGGCTGACCAGCTCGGTGGGCCATGTTCCCCCCCGCTGTGCTCATCTGTTTTCTGGCTCTGAGCAAAGCATCTGTCACTTCATCGGTGCCCGGAACCACTGGCTGCCCAGTGCCGGGCCAGGTGCTGCAGGCTGACAGGATGGGTCAAGCCCAGCTTCACTGTTTCCCCGGCCCACCAAAAGATTTTTTTAAAAATTTTTTTTGAAGGTGAGGGGCTGGGGATGTAGTCCAGGGGGAAGACTCAGGATTCAATCCAAAATACTAAAAAAGGGCCAGGGATTTATTTAGCTCAGTGGTTCTGCTGCTTGCCTCAAAAGTTCAAGGTCCCGAGTTTGATCCCTGGTACCAAAAATAAAAAAAAATTTAAACATCCATATAGGGAGAGAGATTCATATGCACGTGCATGCAAGTAGGTGTGTGTGTGTGTGTGTGTGTGTGTGTGTGTGTGGAGAGAGAGAGAGAGAGAGAGAGTCTTTCACTATAAAAAAGAGTGTGTCTCAGAGCCGGGGATGTAGCTCAGCAGCACAGCACCTGCCTGGCAAGCACAAGGTCCTGAGTTCAATCCCCAGCACCAAAAAAAAAGAGTGAGTCTCATTCGAACCTAACTCAGAGCTGCCCACACTGTAACAACTACTGATCTGTTTGTCTCTCATCCTAAAAGCCCTGACAGCTCCTCCTCTAACCCCAGCACACATCAGGTGCTCTGGAGTCACCAACTGAAGGAACGGAGGGCATGAGTCCTGGTAGCAGGCGAGACAATGGCCAGGTTAGCTTCATTTAGGGTGGGAGGGCAAGTAAGGCCCCAAGGCGGGGCAAGTGAACTTCAGATAAAGGAGATGCCAGAATATGGCTTCAAAAGGTAACTGTGTTTGGCCCATAGAAAAGAAGAGAGAGGGTTTTTACCTAACTCGTGTTGAGAGAGATCACGTGTATACGTGTGAGTGTGTGTGTGTGCATGTGTGTTAGGGCACTCTACCACTGTGCTACCTCCCCAGCCTTTATTATTTTGAGATGGTTTCTCACTACACTGCCCAGGCTGGCCTCGAACTCCTGGGCTCAAAAGATCTTCCTGGTTCAGCCTCCTGAGTGACTGGGACTGCAGGCACACACCACCACAACAGGCTTTTATACTTTTGATTCTGAGAAAATTAATATTTCCTAAAATTTTATTGGAAGTAGCCAGGCGTGGTGACCCAACACTTGTAATCCCAGGACTTTGTAAAGCTGGGGCAGGAGGACCAAAAGTTGGAGCTCAGCCTGGGCAACTTAACGAGACCTTGTCGCAAAACTTTTTTAAATGGGGTGACGGTGTCTGAACAAAACCAAAAAGCGCTATAAATGCCAGGCCAGTGTGGGAGGAGCAGCGTGGAGTGGGAGTCAGGGGAGCAGAGGGGGCTGGCTGTTCCTGCTCCTACCAACCTCACTCCCGCAGGGCAACCAGGCTGGGGGGGGGGGGCGCTGAGCACGAGCTCCCCTGCGTCCGGCTGCCCCTGTGCGCCTCAGACCGCGCCCACGCCAGCACCCACAGCCCCCGCTGCACCCCACGCTGCGCCGGCGACAGCTGTGCATCCACTGGGAGCCGCAGTGAGGCCGCCCGCGTGGCACAGACAGCTCCCGCTTCCCAGCTCCCCGGCAGCCCTCCTAGGCTCCGAGCCCGCCCGCCGCGACACAAAGGTGGCGGTATAGGTCCCCTCGCGTCTGCAGCCTTGGGGTCGCTGCTGCTGGGCAACAGGGAGGCTCTCGATTGCCTGAAGGCCGAATTCAGTTATTCACTGCACAAATCCGGGGGCGCAGCCAGGGATAAAAGCGCCAGTACGCTCTGGCCTAGAGGACTCCTAAGGGGAGAGAAAACAGCCCTTAAAACCCACGAATGGCTCAGTGGTTTCGCCGCCTGCTGCGCAAGCGCAAGGACCCGAATTCGATCCCCGGTACCAAAAAAAAAAAAAAAA
>NW_004624746.1:1526116-1710944 GCF_000247695.1 Heterocephalus glaber
GGTCGACCCCGGGCCTCCCGCCGCCCGCCGCCAGCCACCCGCACCCTAGCGCCCCTTCCGCCGGTGGCCACGCTCGCCGTGCCGGGGCGCCGGGCGGGGGCGGCGGTTCGCGGTCACCGCGTTGCTTTGTGCGGCGGCCGCCGGTGGGCGTCGTCTCCGCGGTGGAGGTGAGCCTCGCCCCCACGGCCCGCGCCGGCGTCCCGGATCCCCAGCCGCCGGGGCCCAGTCGGTGAGTCCCGGTCCCGGCCGCGGGGCGCTTCCTGCTCCGGCGCCCCCACCCTACCCCCTGTCCCGGACGAGGCTCTGCCGCGGGCCTACGGAGGGTCCCCAGGGGTCCCCACCGCTCTCCTGCTCAAGAAGCCGGGCAGGCAGCTGGCACCCAGCACCCGGGAAAGACCGAGCCCCAGACCTGGCCGGGGGCGGAAAGGAGCCTCCAGTGCTGGGGACTCTGGATATCTCGGCCTGGAAAAGATTGCTTCTAGCGTTGGAGGGTAAACCTGAGGGGGATCCTGTGTTTTCTTCCGTGTGACCGTGGGCGAGCCCTTCGGCCACCTGAGCCCGGGTGTCTCCCTTGGGAATGCTGGCTCCCCTGTCTCTGAGGCCAAGGTGAAACGGGAAGTCATGTGCAGTAGGTACTGCAGGAATGCTGGTCCCCAGGGCGACCCAGCTGCCTGGGGCCACAGAGAAAGGCCTGGGTTCGGGCAGCTTGTCCTGATCACAAAGTGGGCAGTTTGTCCAGAGATCTATCTGTCCCTTGCCCGGAGAGAGTGGGACAGGAAGAAATGTGCCCATATTCATTCCTCCCAAGGGAACACGGGAGTCCCTTTCATGTCCCCATTTGTCTCAGAACAGTGCCGATTTCTTACCACATTGTTCTTTATTAGCAGAGACTTCATGGGTAACAGGTTGGTTCTTAGAGACTCAGCAGGAGAACGTTCTTCCGGGAGCCCTCAACCCAGTGTGTGACTTGTGCCCACCCTGCCCTCCCAGGCCTCTGATGCCTGGCTCCAGGTGGTGGATGAGCTGCTTGGCATTGCAGCACCAGGGGAAACCGTCACCCCAGCCTGTTCTGAGCGTGATGGTGAAGTCAGAGGGGTTAACACTCTGGCCCAAACCTGTGTTTAAGATGGTGCAGGGCCACAGAGGTGTCCTGCGGGGTGCAGCAGGCCGTGTCATTGAAAGCTCTGAAAGGTTTGCCAGCACTGGAGGGGTTAAGAGTAGCTGGAAGCCTCCTCCGTTGGAGCCCCAGCTCTGCCACTTGTTGGCTGAGTAAAGCTGAGTGGGTTAGTTCAGCCCCCTGCTGTCCCCTCCTTCTCTGTGACCCCAGGAGAATAATGTGCTGGCCCCAGGTGGAGTGTGGGGGCTAAATGAGGGGAGATGGGAAGAAGCCCTAGGATGGGGCCTGTGTCTGGAGCGCACCATGTAGGTGTTCATCATCACTGCATCGCGTCCTTTGCCTCCCGTATGGTCCCCACAAAGCCAGGACCTCGCTCAGTGTCCTCAGGCACAGGGCCTGAGTGTTGAAGCTGGACAGACCCAAGTTTGATTGTCAGCCATCTGCTAGCTTTGAGACCACAGTTTCGTTGTCCTTATCTGTGAAGCGGGCTAAGTGACGTCTCCTGCCCACATAGTTGTGGAATGAAAGGAGGCTGCATGTGGAAGTCCTTTAGCTTGGTTCCAGGGCCACGGTCTGGGCTCCAAAATGATCACTTAGCATCTAGCCAAGAGCCCCACTGCAGATGAATCCGCCAAGAGCCCCACTGCAGATGAATCCCCCAAGGTGGGTACGGCACACTGTCATCAGATTTTTAGATGGTAAAAGAATTTGAGTTAAGTGTTCACAGCGATGCTGACAACCTGATTTTCTCAACTCATAGTAGCAAAGAGTGTGTTGTAGTACTCTGTTCTCTCCCACTGTTCTCCAAGTGATTGTTTCCGAGCTTGTCCTGTCTGCCAGCGAGGCCCGCAGGGAATCAGTAACCTGGCGTTCATGCCACACACTCAGGATTCCCGTTCTGTTCCAGGGCTGCGGTCTCTTCGGCGATGGAGGCAAGCAGGCAGACCCGAGTGTCTCGGCCATACAGGATCAGCGAGTCGTCAAAGGTCTGTGGACAATGCTCACTGCCTATGTCAGGCTGACTCTGGTTATTGGTGTTGCTCATCTCCTTGAGGACTAGAAGAGGTAGAAACAGGCAAGGAGCATACAGTGCAGTAAAATCAGAGGTAGCTCGGGCCACAAGCCATTCGTGACATGATGGCTGGGTGTTTTCATTTTCCATTCTGGCATTTCAGAGCGTCCTCTGTGTCACAGCTTGGCCCAGTTATTCTCTGTATCAATGGCAGGAGGTCAGTGGGACAGGGTAAGAAGTCCCGATTGGCCATGTGTGCTAGCACAGGTCTGTCATCCCAGCACCTGAGGCAGAGGCAGGAGGATCACCAGGAGTTCAAGGCCAGCCTGGGCTACATAGTGAGGTCAAGGCCAGCCTGAACTGCAGAGCAAGACCCTGTCTTTCTCTCTCTCTCTCTCTCTCTCTCTCTCACACACACACACACACACACACACACACACACACACACAGAGAGAGAGAGAAAGAACTAAACATGGCCAGCTGGCTGGAGACCTGCTCAGCTGGAATCTGAGCAATCTGAGCTCAGGTCTGGGTAACCCGACCCCAGATGATTCTCAAGAGGATTCGGGGCTGTTGTGGTGCCCACAGCTGCTCCAGGTAGAGACTGGGGGTGTCACTACGGGGACAGTCCCCATTTTCTTATGTCTCCTAGTTACAAACACTCTTGGTGCCCTGTTTTCGGTAAAAGTGTCCTTTTGGAAGATCTTTTTTCAGTACTGAGGATTGAACCCAGGGCCTCTGCACTGAGCTCCACCTCCAACCCTTTTTATTTTATTTTTTAATTTGAAACAGGGTCTTGCTAAGTTACTCATTTCCCCAGGTTGGGCTCCTCCAGCCTCAGCCTCCTGGAGTCCTGGGACGTCAGATACCCTAGAGATTAAATGTTCTCATTCTTTCAGATCACACATTCTCAGTGAGGGGATACACTGTTCCCAGGGGGTGAAGATTGGTTCTTGAGGTCCAGAAGGAATTTTATCCTTTCTCCATAGAGATATACAGACAGCCCCTAGGTAGACAGCAGTGTGCTGGCAGTGGCTAAATTGGGGGGGATGGGGATGGTGGCTCTAAGGACAAAATATCTTGAAAGGCTTCTTAGTGCAAAATAAGAGAGAAACACTGTGCTAGAAAAAGGGAGTCATGAGCAATCGGAGGTTGAGAGGGGACAAGGCTCTGTGGGTGCAAAGAGAAGAAAAATGGGGCTTCGCTTGTGAGAGAGGCCGGTTCCCTGAGAACGCTCTCTGTTGCCAAGGTCTGCTTTATCTTGTGTGAAAACCCAGCAGCTCCGGCTGCACTCTCAAAGGGGCTTTGTTTCCGGCATCGGCCTCAGAGACAGTGTTGCTTTCTAAGTTTGATACCGCTGGAAACCTTTGTCCTTCGCAGCCAGATTCCGAGTTGGTTCCTCTGGGCAGAGCTCTTAGCAATAGGGTTCTCTAGCCCTTGGCTGATTGTGTTTCTGTTCCTAGCACTCTCTGGAAAAGTGTGCCCTTGCATTTCTAGACACAGAGCGCACCATGTAGCCAGCACCTAGATGGAAAGAAATAAGCAGGATGCGGTGGCGCAGCCCTGTAATCCCTGCACTCTGGGCGGCTGAGGCAGGAGGATCGAAAGTTCCGGCTCAGCCTGGGTAACTGAAGGACTTAGTAAGACCCTGGCTCAAAATAAAAAAGAAGAAGGTCTGGGGATGGAGCTCAGTGGGGAGGTTAGGGTTCAATCCCTGTACTGGAAAATTGCAGTGGGGTCAGTGGTGGCCTTGGGTGCTCCTGTCCCTGTCGCTAAGCATGCCCTCCCCCGCAGGTGTACCACTGGGCCGACCACCCCACCACGGTGCTGCAGCGGCTGAATGAGCAGCGGCTCCGAGGCCTCTTCTGTGATGTGGTGCTGGTGGCCGAGGAGCAGCGCGTGCCTGCTCACCGAAACCTGCTGGCTGTGTGCAGCGACTACTTCAACTCCATGTTCACGCTGGGCATGCGCGAGGCCTTTGAGAAGGAGGTGGTGCTGGTAGGTGCCTCACCCATCGGGCTCAAGGCCGTGGTGGACTTCCTGTACGGCGGTGAGCTGGTGCTGGATGGTGGCAACATCGACCACGTGCTGGAAACGGCGCACCTGCTGCAGATCTGGACGGCGGTGGACTTCTGCTGCGAGTACCTGGAGCAGGAGGTGAGCGAGGACAACTACCTGTACCTGCAGGAGCTGGCCTCCATCTACAGCCTCAAGCGGCTGGACGCCTTCATCGATGGCTTTGTGCTGAGCCGCTTTGGCACCCTGTCCTTCACGCCCGACTTCCTGCAGAGCGTGTCCATGCAGAAGCTGTGCCTGTACCTGAGCAGCAGCCAGGTGCAGCGCGAGTGTGAGCACGACCTGCTGCAGGCGGCCCTGCAGTGGCTGACACAGCAGCCAGAGCGCGAGGCGCACGCCCGCTGCGTGCTCGAGAACATCCGCTTCCCGCTCATCCCCAAGGGCGACCTGCTGCACCGCGTCAAGCCGGCTGTCTGCGCACTGCTGCCCCGCGAGGCCGGCTGCGAGGACTTTGTGGAGGAGGCCGTGCGCTACCACAGCAGCCTGGCGGCGCAGCCCATCCTGCAGACGGCGCGAACCGCACTGCGCACGGACGGCGAGCGCCTGCTGTTTGTGGGCGGCGAGGTCTCCGAGCGGTGTCTGGAGCTCAGCGACGACACCTGCTACCTGGACTCCAAGAGTGAGCAGTGGGTCAAGGAGACGCCACTGCCAGCCCGGCGGAGCCACCACTGCGTTGCCGTGCTGGGCGGCTTCATCTTCATCGCAGGTGGCAGCTTCTCCCGGGACAACGGAGGGGACGCGGCCTCCAGCCTGCTTTATAGGTATGACCCCCGCTGTAAACAGTGGATCAAGGTGAGACCAAAGCCCATTCTTTCTCTACTCCAGGCGTCTGGGGTCCCCTTCACCCAGCCCCGACCTCCCGCCTCCTCTGGGCCTTGCCAGCTGCCGGCTGTGTGCGAGGTGTGGCAGCCACCCACCTCCCGCCCTGGCTGGGGAGAGGAAGGGCGGCCGTTGCCCGTGGCTCTTGCTCCATTTCCGGGAGCATCCTGTGTTGGTGCTGCAGCACGGCAGCCACCGGCCCTGGTGGCACTGACCCCTTGACATGTGGCCAGTGCAAACGAAGAGGCACGTCTTCCGTTTTCTTTCATTTTAGCTAATTAACATTTAAGTATAAACAGCGACACGAGGCTCTTGCCTACCAGATGGTTGTCCCAGCAAGATTCCTTGTGCAGGGCCCAGGATGTAGCTCAGTGGTGCCGCCGCCTGCCTCGCAAGCGCAAGGACCCGAGTTCGATCCCTGGTACCAAAAAACCAAAGATTCCTCAGGCCTCATCTTCTGTGTGGAGCTCTGCTCCTGCAGGGGTTTCCAAGAGGCACTGGAGCCGGGCATGGTGGCACACACCTGTAGTCCTAGCACTCGGGAGGTGGAGGCAGGAGGTTGGCCTGAGTTCAAGTGCAGCCTGAATTACAGAGCGAGACCCTACCTCAAAAAACAAACAAAAAATGAAAAAGAAAATAGGCAGCAGAGCCTGAGCCTGGCCCTGGCTGTGGGGGGAGCCTGGGCCGGACTGGGACTCGACCCGTGATTGCACCGCAGCCCCTCCCGAGGGTGGCCGGGGCAGGGTGGCCGGGGCGTTGCTCTCTGTGCCTACGCCCTCACCTGGTGTCTATTCCACCCCTGGAGACTGGCGTGGCCTTGAGGTCCGGGGCTGTGGTACAGGTTGACTGGCATGCCCCTGGCTCACGGAAGGGCTCCCCGTCTCCCACAAACCCCTCTCCAGGAAAACCCTGTGTGAGCCTTATACTCACCTCCACGTTGCTGTGGACTGGGGGTTTTCCTGAGCTGAACACTCTGGACGGATTCCAGGTGACCTTTCCCTTTTATTCCCAGAAACCTGAGACAAGGGCTGAGTCACGTGCGTGGAGGAGGCTGCAGCCCCACAGTCCAGCCCCAGAAGCTCCGTGGCGGGGTGGATGTGTGGTCTTGTGCATGTGTCCTGCTGAGATTATTCAAAAAGCAAGAGAGCTGGGGTTGTCTGCTTTTTAATTTTCTGTTCAGTGCCGCTTTCTGCTGCTAACAGGGACAGCCATCATCATCAGTGTTTAAAAATATCTGGAGCTGGGGTGTAGCTCAGTGGTAGAGCATGTGCCTTGTACACACGAGGCCCTGGGCTCCATCCGAAGCCCCATGAAACAAATCTGAAGGAGTGGAAGAAGGGAAAGTTGTTTGTTTTTTTTTTAATTTTTAGAAAACTGCTAAGTTGACAGTTCTGAACTGTGTATCCTGCAGAAACTTAGTCCACGAGGTTGAGCACATGGCCAAACAAGTTTGGGGAACCATGTGTCTGTACCTCCTCCCAAGGCTGTGCATGTCCTAAGGACCCTCGGGGACTCTGCAAAGCCTCTCTGGAGACCCCATCTTTCCTTGGTTTAAGTCCTGTTCCCAAGCTTGCTTGGGCACTGTTACACCCTCCTGGGGCGTGGCTTCCGGGACACGGTTGAGGTCACAGCACCCAAGGGGGACATGTCCCCAGCTTGGGGGGAAGGTACAGGTGTCTCACCTCCGCAGGTGGCCTCCATGAACCAGCGCCGTGTGGATTTCTACCTGGCCTCCATCCAAGACATGCTGGTGGCCGTTGGTGGCCGGAATGAAAACGGAGCGCTGTCTTCCGTAGAGACCTACAGTCCCAAGACCGACTCCTGGTCCTACGTGGCCGGCCTGCCCAGGTGAGTGGGGGCCTGCCCAGGTGAGTGGGGGTCTGCAGCTCACTGTTCCAGGGTGATGTGGCATTTGTCCGGTCACCTCCCACATATTCTGGCTTCCACGTTTGGGCAATATTTCCTGGCTTCTCATGCATAGCAGTGGGTGGACCAGGACTGGAGCCGAGCTCCGGCTCAGACCGCCCAAGTGTGGGCATGAGCTCCGCTGCCGAAGGAGGCATCCCCCACTTTCCCAGTCTGCCCCACTCCCGCGGCCAGGGAGCCGAGTGTTGAGCTGTGACTTTAAGGCATTTACTGAAGGCCCCCAGTCTGGGCAGGAGTGGGGCAGTGAGCCTGTTTTAAAGTCACACTTGGGGCGAGTCCCAGCCCCTCAAGCTCTAGGTGACAGGTCCAGGCAGGCGTTCTGGGCAGCCAGGGCGCAGTGCTGCACCCCGCTTGCTGAGCCCTGACTCCCAGTTGGCGCCTCACTGCGGTGCTCCAGGCGATGACGCCCGGGTGGGCCCAAGGGTTTCACCGCTAAGCCAGGGCCGCCGAACGGGCAGGTCGGTGGGGTGAGTATCGGCCCACCTCCGGGTCCCCGCGGTCTTGGGGCTCTGTCACCCCACACCCCAGATGGAGGGGTGGAGCCTGACAGTGCGGTTCCTACACTGTGAGCGCATCAGAGTGAGTGCAGTCCATGTGTGCCCACTGCCGCACATGGTCCGTAGCTTTCCTCGTGTGTTGCCTGCACTGTAGAAGGGGGCGTCCACCACCTGGAGCCCCACCCAGCCCCTCTGTCCGCCCTGGGCTCGGCTTCCACGCACACTGCCCCCGACCCCAGCCCGATCTGTCCCCACCTCCCGCTCGGTCCCCACTGCCCAGAGCTTCATGATGTGCCTACCTGGGCTTATTTTAACCTTTAGTTCCCATTTATTTTGTTTGCCTTTTTAAAAATTCTTTTTTATTTTTTGGTTTTTGTTTGAACTTTTTTGTTTTTTTGAGACAAAGTCTCACACTGTGGCCCAGGCTGGCCTCGAACTCTCAGTGGTCCTCCTGCCTCAGCCTCCTGAGCACTGGGATTGCAGGCTGCACCCATGCCTGGCTGCCTTTTCATTTTTTTCTCTTTTCCTTTTCAGTAAACATAAGCTTTTAGAGGAGTCTTAGGTGTAGAGAAAATTGAGCAGAGAAAGCCCAGAGTTTCCTCACGCACACGTGCTCGCCTGCCCCTAGCGCCCCACATTGGCAGGGTCCAGGGCTTGTTGCTGGTGAGGGACACTGACTTGTTATTATGAACAGAGACCCCAGTCTCTGCACGTCAGGGTCCACCCGCTGTGCCACACGGTCGTGTGCCCTCCATTAGTGTCACAGAGAAGAGTCCACTGCCCAGACACCCGGCCCACCCCCACCCCCACCCCACCTCGGACCCGTGTGTGCTTTGTCCCTCAGTGTCCTCATGGTTGGACGTGTACTCCGTTCCTTCCTTCCAGAATGATGTCTGATCGGGTGTGTGTGCCTGAATAGCACTGTGTCTCGGTTCCCAGCCACTGTGTGAAGGGTCCCAGCCTGGTCCATGCAGGTGTCCTGGCTAGGGCGCTGGCCACCTGGAGCAGAGTGAGGGTAGGACCCTGGCCAGGTGTCCTGACCGCAGGCCGTGCATTCAGTGGCTGTGTCTGTAGAGTGCTCATGGGATATGGGCGTGGTGGCACACACCTGTAAACCCTCCACTCAGGAGGCTGAGGCAGGAGGATCACCACGAGTTCGAGGCCGGCTTGGACTACATAATGAGACCCTGTCTCAAACCCAGTAAGTGCCATGGAGCACCTGGTCCCTGCTTTTCCTCCTTCGGTCCTCGAAAGCCGGATGGGGCAGGTTGCTCCAATTTGCAGCAGATGAGACTGAGGCCCCAGCCCGGGCAGGTGGAGCTGGCCGGCACTGAGCCCCTGTGTCCTCGGTCCCTGCAGGTTCACCTATGGCCACGCGGGCACCATCTACAAAGACTTCGTGTACATCTCGGGCGGCCACGACTACCAGATCGGTCCGTACCGCAAGAACCTGCTGTGCTATGACCACCGCACAGACGTGTGGGAGGAGCGGCGGCCCATGACCACGGCGCGCGGCTGGCACAGCATGTGCAGCCTGGGCGACAGCATCTTCTCCATCGGCGGCAGTGACGACGACGTGGAGTCCATGGAGCGCTTCGACGTGCTGGGCGTGGAGGCCTACAGCCCTCAGTGCGACCAGTGGACGCGCGTGGCGCCGCTGCTGCATGCCAACAGTGAGTCGGGTGTGGCTGTGTGGCAGGGCCGCATCTACATCCTCGGCGGCTACAGCTGGGAGAACACGGCCTTCGCCAAGACTGTGCAGGTGTACGACCGCGAGGCCGACAAGTGGAGCCGCGGGCCCGACCTGCCCAAGGCCATCGCCGGCGTGTCCGCCTGCGTGTGCGCCCTCAGGCCGCGGCCGGAGAACAAGAAGAAGAAGGGCAAGGGCAGGCGGCTGCAGGACTGCGGCCAGTGACCAAGCCGCCTCCCGCACCCCGGTGTCTCCCGAGCGCCCCGGACGCGCCCACGCTCCTCACCAGCTTCTGTTTACTTCTGTGACTTTTGCTATTTCTACGCCGTCACAGCCATCAGTCACATGGACTTCATGCCGTGTCCTGCTTGAGCAGTCACACCGGGACCCAGGCAGTCAACACCCTGGGCGGCCGCCTTCCACCATGGCCGGCGCACGCGGGCTCCTGGCCACCCCGGGAGTAGCTTGCACCTGAGGGATGCAGTAGTTTCTGTAGTGAGACTCGGGGCCTTGGGGGAACACGTCATTTTGGCTTTGAAAAGTAAGATTCCTGGGCTCCACCTCAGAAGTGTCAGGTATGAAACCACCGGGGAAAGAGCCAGGCATGGCAGCACACACCTGTAATCCCGGCACCCAGGAGGCTGAGGCAGGAGGATCGCCACACATCCAAGTTCAACCTGAACTACATAGTGAGTTCACAACCAGCCTGAACTCATAGGGAGACCCTGTCTCAAAAAACCCAGAATAAGTAAAACTTCAGGGAAGCCCCAAGACTGTATTTCCGCCGGTTTCTTGAGCTCGGAGCACTGGCCATGTTTGGCAGCCGCTGACAAGGCCGTAAGCAAGGACCCAGACCTGGTGGACAGTCGGAGGTAGGACAGGGACTTCCCTCAGGGCGCTGCTGCTGCTGCTTCTGAACGGTCCTTTTTTCGCGGCTAGGAATCTTTCTGAATTCTAAAAGGTAACAGGCAACCAAGAAGGGAAGAGGGAAGTGACACGAAGCTCTTTACAAACCTGAGACTGTAACGTGTGCTTTCACTTGTCCCTGTCCCTAACCTACTCACACCACGGTACGGAGCTCCCCACTCGACATTTACTTCTCAGGAAAGGAAGAGTCCATGTGGCGCCCCCTGGCTGCAGCCCCCAGAGCCGTGAGGGCTCTGCCCACTGGAACAGGCTGGGCCCACAGGGTGGCCGGCGTCCTGGGCCTGTACCTGCTGCTGAGCGCTGCTGAGCACAGGGCAGACTCCTCAGCCAGCCTTCCTGTGTCGCTCCTTCCCTAAGCGACAGGGTCAGGGCCGATGGCCGCCGGGCTCCTCCAGGTGACGGCGTCCCTCCCTCTGCGTCGGCTCTGTTGCCGATGGCAGCTGCACCGCCTACAGAGCGGGCCTCCCCGCCCACCGCCCCTCCCAAGCACCCTGGACCGCGGTGAGAGGCCCCCGACTGACTGGGCACAACACGAGAGCCACGGGGAGGGGGATCGGCTCAGTCCTGAGCGGTGACCTGTACCTCAGCGGAGTCTGCTCACAGGAGAAGATTCGTGGTGAGCGCTGACACCCGAAGAAGCAAAGCCGCTTCCTCTTCCCCTGCTCCTCTGTCCCCCGCGGGGCTCGCTCGGTTTGGATCCTCTGCTGCTCCCTAAGCCAGAAGGGCAGCTGGGGAGACGAAAGCCTCCGTGCACACTGTCGCTGGTGGGGTGAGCAGCGTGTGGGAACCTGTGTCCCCTGCGTGTGGCGGCCCCCAGAGGCTTAGGGACCGCAGTGAGGCTCCGTGCGGCCGGGTGTGTCAAAGGCTCTGAGAAGGCCTGTGTTCACTGCTGGCTGCCTCGCCAGCCTTTCCAAAGGCCCAGCCTGCGCAGTTCATTTCATCCCTAGTCCCAGACCTCCGTGAAAGGTGTTCCGGAGAGATTGGACGGCCTGGAGCCCAGCAGAGGGTGCTGTGGTCAGGCCGTTCACACAGGGTGGCCCTGGCCCCAGGAGAGGCGAGCCCCGAGCTTCAGCCTCACCCGTCCTCCCCATTTTGCTGCTGGGCCTTGCCTGGGGCAGCTCTGGCCGGCTCCTGAGTCTCTGGTGCCTTGTGGGAGAGGCAGCTTGCGGGCCATGAATGTGGCTGGTGATGGGTCAGCTCTGCTACTGGGGCTTCGGAACTGGAAACCCACTGCACTGTGCCATCTGGCCGGGGCGAAATGGTGGGCAGAGTGGTGGCAGGGCAGAAGTGGATGGCCTTTGGGAAGAGGTTGGGCCACGGTGGCAGCCAACTGGTCTGAATGAAAACAGCATGCCACTTTTGGGTTAGACTGTCCATAGTCCCAGCACTCGGGAGGCTGAGGCAGGAGGGTCGCTTAGGGTTGGAGGCCAGCATGGGCTGTGTAGTGAGTTCAAGGCTGGCCTGAACTACACAGCGAGACCCTGTCTCCACAACAACAACAAAATAACCTGTCCGTGCTCTGGGGTTCTTGGAGCTTTGAGAACACCTGGATTGTTTTTCCTCAATCTTTCAAAATCAGGATGGCTTTTATTCAGGTTTTGCTTGCTCTTTTTTTTTAAGAATTAAGAGTACCAGCTTTGTATTAGTTGTGGGCTTGGTCCTCACCTAAGTTAGGACCCTGTTTGCATAAGACATAAACGTGATAATAAAAGGGACAGGGAATGGAAAGCTGAAGGGGGCTGGTTGTCCGCAGGGATCTGCTGCTTCAAATATGTATCAAGGGCCAGATGCGGTAGCACGCACCTGTAGTCCCAGCTACGCAGGAGGCTGAGGCAGAACGATCTGCCTGAGCCCAGGGGTTTGGGGTCAGCCTGGGCAACATAGCAGGAACCACCCCCCAGAAGCGCTCACCTGGCAGTTCCAACATTCTGCCCTTTTATCAAGGCTCCCACCCGGGCCTTTGAGGCCTGGATTTAGGCAGAGCCACAGGTGTGTATCTGTATTCCAAATGCTCGGCCTCCCCTGAACCATTCAGTGACCTCTGGGGAATTTGCAGGGACTCCAGAAGCTAACTCTGAGTTTGGGGTGTGAAGGCAAACGCCAGGGGGCAGTGGTATCCATCCTCTGAGGCCCAGGGCTCTGCCCTGAGTTTGAGGGAATTAACTGGTGGTTCCAGGTGCCCGGCCCTAAGCCAAGAGGGACCTTTCAGCGACATGCAGCGGTGGCCAGGCCTCCTGGTGTCTCCTGCATGCTGCTGCCCACAGGACAGTGGCTGGCATCGGGCCCCAGCTGAATCTTCTGCAGCATACGTGGGGTAGCTGCATAGATGCCTAGACACCTGACCCTGCATCTGCCACACCTGGCTGTTTTTAGAGTTTTTTGAAATGTTTTGATACTTTTTGATACAATTTGCTAATCACCATTTTGTAGTCGCCTGCCAGGGGCCCCACCTCACCCCCTACCTGCCTGCACCCCAGGCTTGTCTGGATGAGCAGTGTCCTGTGGCCTTGGCTTCAGGCATCTCTGTGACTGAGTCTGTCCTAGGCCTGGTGGCCCAGAGGACATGGGACCCCCCCTTCTGAGGGCCCACCCGTGGGCTGCCCACGTGTCCCTGTCTCTTGTGGGCCATTTCTCCATACGTGTATGGCCGGGCCTGGTCTGTTCCCGTCTGCCTTTCTTTTAAATAAAAGCGGCGAACCCCCTGGCACGTGAGAGACACACTGTCCTCAGCAGGAGGGGTTGTTCATTTCTTTTTGTTTACATGGATAAAATCAATGGTTTCTGAGGGGGCTGCGGATGTCAAGAAATTCTCCTTCGCTTGCCTTAAAGAGTTGAATGAGGGGCTGGAGATTTAGCTCAGTAGTTCTGGCACCTGTCTCCCAAGCGCAAGGTTCCGAGTTTGATCCCTGGTACCAAAAAAACCAAACTTGAATGAATGTACCCATCTCTGGTGTAGGGACAGACAGAATGTGCTCTTCCCTGTCAGCTCTCTAAGAAGAGCAACGCCAGCTTGTGGAAGTTACTGGAAAGCCGTGGTCCAGGTTTCTTCGTAAGCAAAGGAGAGTTAGATCCTTTGGTTTAATCATCAGCCACCGTCCCTTTCTAAATTAGTTAATTTGATGATTAAGTAACTCATTGTTTATGTTCTGGTTACTAATGTCACTGAAATCTGGAATTTCCATTTAATTTGTTGCTTTGTTGTATTTGTAATTTTATGACATTCAGAGTTTTTTTGTTTTCCTCTTTTAATTAATTTTCTGCACAATGCTTTTTTTTTCTTTGATTTTAATTACATACAGAATATTCAATTCTTGCAAACACATTAAAATAATGTGCCTGCTAGGGTATGGTTTATTTTATAATTACATTGCTAGTCTCGTGTGGCTGTTGTAATGACCTCTATCTTCTGTGCCTTTATGAAAATGAACCCCTTATATGTGAAGCCCAAATATCATTTTAAAAATGAATCAGATTTCCGTTTAGTTTACGGGAGGGTGGGACATTTTGGTTCTGCTTTTATTATGCTCCTAATTACTATGTTTATCGAGGAATTTCATTCAGATCTTTGATTGCAGCACTAAGTCCCTGTGACCTGAAATGCAAGTGTTGCTGAAATTTGTGTCAGTGGGGTAATTTGATTTGAGGAGGAAAACAGGAGCCAAAGGAAGCATTGTGTCTGACGGGCAATCTGTTTCCTCTGCCTGGAAGGAGCAGGAGCAGTTGTGTGGGCACAGAGGCGCCCTGCCCCCCAAGCCTCGGAGAGGGGCCACCTCCCTCCCTGCCTGCAGGCCTTGGCAAGGCCACCTGCAGACTGGAAACCCAGTAGAATTTGCCATGGGCCACCGGGCCAGGACACTGGCTGCCAGTTGCTAAATTTCTCACCTGGGTCCATTTCTGCTTCTGAAGACTGCGGGAGCGCAGACCTCGGGAGTCACTGTCCCCAGTTCCCTCGACCGTGAGGCCTGGCCCCAGTCGGCTTCGCCCTTGGGTTGTGTCGCATTCTCTGGAGAACACAGGACCTGCGGTGAGGCCTTGGACACAGGTGGCCCCTTTGAGGGAAGTGGCGACAGCACAGAAGAGAGCTGGGAACGAAGTGCTTTGTCCTTCGCTGAGTAGCAGGTTGGATGCCAAGCAGCGCTTAAAGCTTAAAGCGTGATTTCTGGTGCCAAGGAGCCCGGGTGTCAGCTGGGCCCAGCTGGGCACAGCTCTGGTCGCAGTGCAGATGGGACATGCAGGCGGCTCCTCTGGCCGACTGGGAGGACAGTCAGCTGCTCTCTGGCTCCAGCTCCTCGCCCTCCTCTCGGGAGAGACACTGCGCGTGCGGTGGAGAGTGCACTGTGACAAGGGGGCACTGTCAGCCCAAGGCCGGCCGGAGCCTGCCCCGGGGGAGGCCACTGTGGCCTTGGCTGGAGTCCTGAGGCCCAAGGGCCTGCTTTGGGACACCAGAGACGCAGCCACCCTGGCGCTCACCGCCTCTGACCAACCCTGGAAAGACTGGGCCAGGGACAGCAGCGCACAAGCCTGACCCGGGGTCCAGCTGAGCCTGCACCCGGAACCAGGCTTCTGACCCAGGAACTCACCGAAGCTGGCACTTGACATTGGCCTCTAGCGCGAGAGCCAGTGGGGCCACCTGGGTCAGCTTTCAGAGAAGACGTGAAAGGACAGCAGCAAAGGCCTTTTGGGCCACTGCCCTCTTGTTCCCGCAGTGATAGGTTCTGCTTGCAGGACTCATCCTCTCTTCCCTCCAAAGCACCCTTTTCCCCTTGAGCAAGTCTCCTTTTTCTTATTTCTGCCCTAAAATAAATGGTAATTTTTCACATCCAAAAAAAAGACTGCATCCAGACCCACCCTGGGTGGAGGAAGGCAACCCAGGGAACCCCTTGGCCTGGCTCTTTCACCTTGGCCAGACGGAGAGCTTGAAGCCTTGAAGCCACAGTCACCTGCAGGCAGGTGGAGGCCACGCCCACTTCTCAGGGCTCCGCCCATGGCCTTCGATCCCGACCAATCATGACACGCCTCTGCGGAGCCTAGCTGGGTGCCAGGCCCGACACCTAGCTGAAGTCCTGAAGTCCGGGCCCTGCTCTGAAGGCCCCTGTGCCCTCCCTGAGGGTGAAGGCAGTGTGTGTGATATCTACATCACAGGGAGATTTTTTATTTTTAACTGCATGGGCAGAGGAGCAAGAGGCACAGAGAGGGCAGAGAGGCTGGGCGTGGGGAAGTGGGCGAGGTGCGCAGAAGGGCCCGGGTGCCCCAGGGGTAAGGAGGACAGAGCCCGAGGGAGCCACCAGGAATCAGCTACACTCAGGTCTGGTGGCTGAGGGCTCAGCCTTTTCTTTATGTCTTCTGCTTTCGTGGGGAGACATTGGGTCACCCGTGGCACCACTTCTTGTGGAGGGGAGGCCACTGCCATGGGACCTGACACCTGGGGTCAGGCACCCAAGGCCGCATGTCAAGGGCGAGGTCCCCACCTTGCCCCTGCGGGGAAGGGCTGGAGCCTTTGAGCCTGGTGGGAAGGTGAGGTCACCAGGTCTCACCTTAGGAGGGGCTGTGGGACACCAGTGTCCCCTTCCAGCCCACCCCCCAGCCCTGGAGGGGGGATCCCCTGCCCACATGCTGCTGCAGTGCTAACCACCCAGGGACTGAAGCCTCAGCACCATGAGCCAAAATAAACATTTCCTTGTGCATGGGGGTGAGGAGGTACTGGGGATCCAACCCAGGACCTTGGCCCTGAGTACACGCCCAGTCCCCCTTTTTTAAATTTCTGAAACAGGGTCGTGCTAAGTTGCCATAGTGGGATCCAACTTGTGATCCCCCTGCCTCAGCCTCCCAGAATACTGGGATTACAGATGTGCCACCATGCCTGCCACCAGTTCCTCTCTTTAAATTGATTTAACTCAGGTATTTGCTACAGTAATGGAAAGCTGACAACACAGAGCTTCTTTGTTCTTTCTCTTAAAAATTAGCATACAAACTGGGCAGGCGGTGCACGCCTGTAATCTCAGCACTTGGGAGGCTGAGGCAGGAGGATAGCTGCAAGTTGGAGGCATTCTAGGCTACATAGTGAGTTCAAGGCTAGTCCGAACTCCATAAAGAGACCCTGTCTCAAAAATCAACAAAAAATTTAAAGCAGTATCTCAACCCATCTTTGAGTTCTGCTGGTGTCCTGAGAGCTACAAGTCAGACTGCCCTGCCTGGACTCTACTGGGCCTGGAAGCTGGGGTTCAGGGCGGCCTCTGTGCAGGGCCCAGGGTGTCCTCCAGGGGGTGCTGTGGAGCATCTGGCTCAGCGGAGGCAGCCACTTGGCCCACCCTGGTGGACCTAGGCAGCCACTCGGGTGAGCTGAGCTGTCGTGCTTTTGCAAGCCCTCCCAGTGACTTATGCGTGCTGAAGTTGCACACACACTGCTCTCCAGAGGTGGCTGCCCCCCCCCCCGCCTGTCTGGGCTGAGTCCCCGCCCACCAGCCTGCACAGTTTGTTCTGGCCAAGTCTTGAACCTGGGGTTCCCCAAGGTCAAGCACAGGCTGCTGCTGATACCAAAGCTCCCAGCTGGGGAAGGCAGGAAAGGCTGGCATCTCCTCGGCAGGGCCCAAACTGCCCTGTCCCATTGAGGAGGCAGGAAGCCCGGGCCCCTGGAGGAGGCTGCAGCATCTGGGGCTCCATGGCCTCACTGTGTCCTGGAGCGTTTTACAGCCCCACTGTGATAGGGATCCATCCCTCAGGGGGCCTGGCATCCAGGGTGCTAAAATATAGCCTCGCACACAGAGCCTGGTTTCCAGTGCAGCGGTGTCTGGGCCTCTTTCATTCCAGGCTGAACTCAAGAGCCCTAGGTTCCAGCCAGAGCTCATTGCTTACCAGCTTCCAACAAGGCCCCGTCCAGGGCGTCCTGTCAGGGACTGGGAGCTTGGTGATGGGAGCAGCCCAGGGCCGTGAATCAGGGTCCACAGCCTAGAGCTTTCTTCCACTCTGTCACAGCCTCCTGGGCCAGAGGCTTTGCCCGTAACATTTCACCTCCCTCGGCCCTGGCCAGCACTGGCTGGAGGCTGCTCTCTGCAGGGTCTTGTTCCCTAGGTGGAAGCAACCTCAAGAACTTTGAGGTCACAGAATGTCTGGGGATCTCAGGAAGCAATGTCCACTGGGGGACGGAGGGTACACATTTGTGTAACACGGATGCTCCAAGAGTCCCATTTAGAACCAAGCGTAGGGCACACACCTGTAGTCCCAGCATCTGGGAGGCTGAGGCAGGAGGATTGCCATGAGTTGGAGGCTAGGCTACACATGAGTTCAAGACCAGCCTGGATCACATAGCAGGACCCTGTCTCAAAAAACAAAAACAAAAAAACACACCCATTTCACTTTGCTGAAACCAGGATCTCCTGTAGTTCTTTGGCCCTGGACTCCTCCCTGTTTCCTATGTCTGTAACTCGAGGCAGTTCGTGGACATGCAGTCCTGGTAAGTGGGAAGCTGGGGGTTTCTGGGTCCCCCCAGCTCTGATGACTCGGTGACTGTCCTGTCACCCACACCGGAAGCTGCCTCAAAACAGCCAGGGGATGCTCGATGGACTCTGTAGCCCAGACCCCAGGGCCCAGCAGCTCGAGCGCTCAGCTGTCGGTGCTGCAGGTGGTGAACCCTGATCCGGCCGGGGCATCAGCCCGGCGGGGCCACAGCCCTCACTCGGCACTCAGTCCTTACCCCACGGTTCCTGAGTGCGTGTTGCTGGTGGGTTGGAGTAAAGTGGCCTTATCCTACCTGAGAGCCCAGCCTGCCCCCACAGAGTGACGGGGGCCTCTGCTGGGAGCTGCTCGAGCCAGAACGGCCATGTCAGCTCTTGGCCTGAGTCACCAGCCAGCTGGGCAGCAGACAGATGCCAGACTTGCCAGGCTCCATAGTCGAGGGAGCCGTGTGTGTTTGTGTGTGTGTGTGTGTGTGTGTGTGTGTGTGTGTGGCACCGGGGGTTGAACCCAGGACCTTTGCATGGAGCTACATCTGCAACATTTTTTTTTTTTTAGAATTTTGAGTCAGGGTCTCGCTAAATCATAAACTTGCGATCCTCCTGCCTCAGCCTCCCATAGTGCTGGGATTACAAGCGTGCAGCACCACACCCAGCTCTGAACCGCTTAAAACCAGTTTATCTCTAAATGCATATCTACATCTGTGTTAGCTTTCCCTCACTGTGGCAGAATACCTGAGACAGATGATAACTTCACAGTAGGAAAGGGTTACTTGACTTACAGTCCCGGAAATCTGCTTTTGGGCTGGTGCCACAGCAGCCTGCTGGGAGCATGAGACAGAGGAAGCCCAGCCTCCGGCAGCTGGAAGGCAGAAAGGAAGAGAGGGAGGCCGCAGGGGCCCGATCTCCCTCCGCGGCCACGCCCCATGGCTACGCCCCTGAGGCCACGCCCCTGGACCTCCCAGGGGTGCTTCCGGCTGCAGGCCAAGCCTTCTACACATGCACCTTGGGGAACAGCCAACGTCCGAACTACCAGCAGGGCAGGGGAGTGCACACCTGTAATCTCAGCACTGGGGAGGCTCAGGCAGGAGGACTGCTATGAGTTCAAAGCCAGCCTGGGCTAGGCAGGGAGACCTTGTCTCCAAAAAAAGTAAATAAAAATAAATAAATAAATAAATAATATTTAGAAAAAAATCTAGAGGTTCTACCCTAAAAAGCCAACAGTGGGGCGGGGATTTAGCTCAGTGGTTCTGGCGCCTGCCTCTCAAGTGCAAGGTCCCAAGTTCAATCCCCAGTACCAAAAAAAAAAAGCCAACAGTATTCATCTTTCAGTAAAAGTGCTTTTTCCTACTTGCCTTACCCTCTCCCCACATTGAATCTCTTTTCCCTTTGTTTTGGGACAGAATGAACCAAACTGGACTTTTTCAGCAGGATAGAGCCCCAGGCCCCTGCCTCTGGCCCCATCCAGCTTTGGAGGCCCTGACACTAACAGAGCAGCAGCCTGCAGGTGGCAGTGCCCAGTCCTCGCCCAGGAGGCTGCGGTCTCTGGAAGTCAGCTCTGAAATGACCGGGAAGCCCACGCAGCATGGCACCACCAGCAGTGTGGCCTCAGATGCGAGTCGCTTCCACAGCGTTAATCACACAGCAAGCAGAGCAGGGTCATTACTCACCCCATGGCAACTTCGCTTTTGTTATTTCTTTAAACTTCCATTGAAAGACAGCATCTTAAAGTAGAAAGAAACGAATTGTGCCGTAAGCAAGTTTGCCAACAGATGCCACCTGTTGGGAGGCCCCCGAGGGACCGAGGTCCCCCCACCGCTGATTGAACACTCCCGTGCCTCAGGTGACATGCAGGTACCCTGACACCTGCCCTCTCAACATGTATTCTTCAGAAAAGTGCCACTGCTGGCCGAGGGGCAGAGCGAGGAGTGAAGCTAAGGAGGGAGCAGTTGGCACAGAAGCCAGCGGACCTCAGCCCCACGCAGCACCACCATTGGAATAACATTTCCTGTCCCCACCTTTCACATCAGCTGGCGCAGCCCACGACGAAGCACCCCAGCTCTTTCCTGCCTGCCTGTCCTCCGTGGCAACCTATTCAGGGAGGCTTATTCGGAAAGCTCATGCTGTTCTCAAGCTTCAGGTATGGCTGTATCCAGGAGAGCATGTTTCTCCAGCCCGGGACTCAGGGACAGTCTCTTACCTGACCACACATTTATGGACTGATGCCAGAGAAGTCCTGACAACCCAGCCGGGCGAGGTGGCCCATGCCTCTAATCCCAGCACTTGGGGCCTGGCACAGGAGGAGCTCCATCCCCAGCCCTTTTTTATTTTTTTTTATTTTGAGACAGGGTCTCCCTTGCAACCCTTCTGGCCTGTGCCAAAGACTGGTCGCAGGAGGGTGGCTTCACCCCCTGGCTGGGCATGATGTTCCATCCCCGTGTCCCTCTGTCTTACCACCAGTGTTTCCCCCAGGTTCATAGAAAGGAAACCGATCTCAAACTTGGGCTCCTGTGGCCTTCGGGCACCATACCAGCACACTAGAGTGATGTCCTCAAGCTGTCCCAGAAGGCACCCATGCTCCAAGTTGGTGGTTCGGGAACTCAGTGACCCCTGCCCCAGGTGGCTGCACCAGACCTCTGCCCTGCTCCCGAGGTCGCCAATCCTGTAGCTCTGGCTGGAGCCCAGGCACTGACCTTTCTAATCCTTCCAAGGGATGAGGATGACATTCCAGGCTGGGGGCCCAGCCAGTGCAAAGGTCCTGGGGCAGAACCTCCCGGCCCGGTGTGCCAGGAACATGGGGGAGAGGAGGGGAGGAGGAGAAAGCAGAGACAGTCTGTGGGGCCTTGAAGGCCACCTGCTCCCTCCCTGTGCTCTTGAAATCAGCAAGCATGAGCTGAGCCCTGGGGACGGGCCAGGGACTGGGCTGGCATGGAGTCTGCAGTGACAGTGAAGCGCATGGGTGCCCTCCTCGCAAAGTCACCAGCCTCAGGGGGTCGCAGGAACCCCTCTGTCCCCTCCTCTGTGTCATCTGCATCAAGTGCCCTCCTTCACGGGGACCCTGGGGTGACGGGGTAATGCCCCCATGCAACACGTCGTGACAGTGTCTTGTGGATGGTGAAAAGCAGGAACCAACCATACACACTGAGTTCGCACAGCCTGGCCCAGGGCAGTGAGTCCCACTTGTGCACCCAGCTGCTCAGGAGGCTGCAGCAGGGGGATCACTGGAGCCCAGGAGTTCAAAGCCAGCCTGGCCAACATAGCAAGACTGTATTTCAAAAAAAATAAGGGTATCTAGAGTCAGCACATGTGTGCACCCCTGAGTATGTTTCCTATGCAGTTGATGCTCCTCATCCTCATACATCCTGCATCTAGATTAATGCTTGCTTGTGGTATGGATTCTGCCTTAGCTACTTTTCCTGTTGCTGAGACAAAGCACCCAAGAGGAGAGGTTTATTTCAGCTCACAGTGTGTGGAGGGCTCAGTCCACAGTCAGCGGGCTCCCAGGCAGGGCAGCGTGGCAGAGGGGAAACAGTCCAGGGCAGGGCAGGCAGGAGGCAGGGAAGCAGCAGCCTCCCTTTCCCTTTCCTCCCACCAGGGTGCACATCTGTTGGCCGCTGCCACCCACATGCAGGGTGAGGCTTCCCATCACCCACACCCAGAAGTGTGCTAGACCAATCAGTGGTCTTATCCAGCACTGCACACCCATGGTCCCAG
Source organism: Heterocephalus glaber (assembly GCF_000247695.1). The sequence continues at coordinate 1,547,343 of NW_004624746.1, forward strand.
CATCACATCCTTAATCCACATTCACACACCCATGATCCAGCCACCTCTGAAAAGCTCCACCTATGAGCATGAGGCTTTGGAGGGACATCTGACACAATCCACAACAGGTTCCTTTCACTTCTTTTTTTTTTTTGAGACAGGGTCTCCATATGTGTTCCAGGCCGGCCTTGAATTCCTGGCTGTCCTCCTGCCTCAGCCTCCCCCATGCTGGGATTACAGGCGTGTGCCACCACACCAGGCTAGGATTCCTTTCATTTCTGTCCAGTGAACACATAAGCAAATCCATGAATGAGGGATGCATGTAGGGGGTTATCCAAAGGCAGCATAAGGGTCCCTTCAGTACAGACCTGCCCGCTGCTGTCTGTGCCCGAGTCCCATCCCCAGGCCCCGAGGGCCCCATGCTGGGTGTCCAGGCGGCTCCTCGGCCCACCGTGCCCGCCACCCCAGAGGCCCAGCCAGCTTGGCACCTGCCTCGGCTTCACGGGAAGGCTGTGTCACCCCCACATTTGTAGGTGAGAGGAGACTGAAGGAAGGGCCTCACCTGTGTGGCAGAAATGCATGTTCTGCGCCCGGTGACCAAGGCTGAAGAGCGAGCCATTTTCTATGGGCAGAAAGGAGAGGTTGCTGGGTGAGTGGCCGAAGCGTGAGAGGCGAGCGCAGCAGAGTGTGGCCTCCCCTCATCTCCTCACTGCCCCAGAAACAGATGGGAGGCGAGCGGGCTTCTTCACACGCCGGAAACTGAGCCCCAGAAAATCAGCCTGTTCCCCCAGGTCCTGACTGAGTTGAACACTGAACAAAGAACGGAATCCAGACCAGCGGTGTAGCTTACATTTTCCTTTTAAAATTTTCTTTCTGGGGGCTGGGGATGTAGCTGAGTGGTTCCACCACCTGCCTTGCAAGCGCAAGGACCCGAGTTTGATCCCCAGTACCAAAAAAAAAAAATTTTCTTTCTTTTTTGAGACAAGCTCCTACAGTGTAGCCCAGGCTGGCTTAGAATTTGCAGGGATCCTCCTGCCTCAGCCTCCCACGTGTGCCACCTGGCACAAGATTTACTCCCTTTCTTTAGCCGCCCCCCCCATCAGAGTCCTAAAGTGGCTGCATCGGAATGGGATCTGGCGCCTGGCAGGGACGGGATCTGGGAGTTGAAGGAGGCTCACCTGTAACACGTGGACTCTGTGTGCTCCGTCACCAGAAATGGGAGAGCGAGATAAAACAAAAGGGCAGGGCCAGGGATTTAGCTCAGTGCTGCCGCTGCCCGCCTTGCAAGTGCAAGGACGCGAGTTCCATCCCTGGCACCAAAAAAATAAAATAAATAAATACAAGGGCAGCTGGTCCCTCTAGTGCCCTCAGCCATCTGTCCCAGTGCAGGAACGGGGCTGAGGGGTCTTAGTTGCTTTTGCTTTTATCACTAGTTATTATTATTTGTAGTGGGACTGGGAATTGAACCCATGGCCGTTGCATTGAGCTACATCATCCCCCTCACTCATTTTCTTTCCTTTTTTTTGTTTTTGGTACCCAGGATCGAACTCGGGACCCTGTGCTTGCGAGGCAGGTGGCCAAACCACTGAGCTAAATCCCCACCGGGACCCCCCACCCCGTTTTCTTTTGAAACAAGGCCTTACTAAATTGCCCAGGCTGGGCTCAAACTTGTAAATCTTCCTGCCCCAACCTCCCAATCCCAGCTGGGATTACGGCAGTGTACCCGTATACCTGACATCCAGCTGAGTTTGATGTCAATGTTTAAAAATAAACATATTAATGTCTGGGTGTTGTGGCACACACCTGTGATCTCAGCACTCAGGAGGCTGAGGCGGGAGGATCTCTGTGAGTTCCAGAGCAGCCTGGGCTGCACAGTGAGGCCCTGTCTCAAAAGACCAAAAAAAAAACAAACCCAATACAGAACAACAACAACAAAAAGAGGGGCTGGGGATTTAGCTCAGTGGTTCCGCTGCCTGCCCCACAAGCGAAAGGACCCGAGTTCGATCCCTGGTACCAAAGGAAAAAAAGGAGGAAGGAAGGGGAAGCAAGGCCAGGGCCTGCTGGCTCTGTCTCCCGGTTCAGCCTTGGGGAGCCCGAGCTCTGGGAACCGCTTTGCTGAGTCCCTGGGCCTCTGGTTCTCATCAGTCCACAGACAATGGTTGAAGATGCCCTTCGGGAGCCTGGTCCTGCCGAGCCCTGGGCTGTGGACTCGGCCCGCAGGATCGTGAGGCGCTTCCAGTGCTTCTTGTGCCTCCCAGCAGCGGAGGGAGGCTCAGCTGGCTGCCTCCGTGTCTCTGAGGTGCCTGGGACTCTGCTGCTCCGAGTTGGCCTGGGCGTCCTCCCCTCTCAGGAGCTGTGGAGTTGGCTCCGCAGTGCGGTCTCTGCCTGCTGAGCCTCCGGGCTCAGGCCTCCCCTCAGGCCCGCTGGAGTCACCCACGCCACCGAGGTCCCCTCTGCTTCCTGCTCCCCCACCAGCATCTCTGCCTCCAACTTCTCCAAAATTCGTGCCACTCCATGGTTACCAGGAGCTTGCCAGATGTGCTTCTTTTTTTTTCCTCTTTGTATTATCCTCAAATATTTTAAAGCAGATCCCAACATCAGGTCATTTCATTCTCTACATCTCTCAGAACAAGAAGGGGGCCCAGGTGCAGTGGCGCACACCTGTGCTCTTAGCATTCTGGGAGGCTGAGGCAAGGGGATCTCCAATTCAAGCCCAGTCTGGACAATTTAGCAAATCAGTGGGACCCTGTCTCAAAATAAAATAAAAAAGGGCCAGGGATTTAGCTCATTGGCACCTTGCCTGCCTCGCAAGCGAAAGGTCCTGAGTTCAATGCCTGTTACCACACACAAAAAATAATAATAAATAAATAAAAAATAAAAAAGGACTAGGGACATAGCTCAGTGCAAAGGTGCTGCATTCGATTTCCAGTATCAGAAACAAACAAACAAACAAGAAGTGGTATTTTCTTATAAACCCCAATGCCTCATCACACCTAACACACTTATTGTTAAATAATTCCTTGGTGCACTCTAGGCCTTACCTAGCCTGGGGCAGATGCTTAGGAATCCCTTTTTTTGGGTACTGGTTTTGACTCAGTGTCCACATAAGAAATAGCCTGCATTTGGCAAGTCTTTTTAAAAATTCTGACAGCTGGGCCAGGGATTTAGCTCAATGCTGCCGCCGCCTGCCTTGCAAGCAAGGTCCTGAGTTCGATCCCCAGTACTCCCCCCAAAAAAATTTCTGACAGCTGTCATTTACCTCATACTCCCCATTTTGTTTTTTTGTACCGGGGATTGAACTCGAGTCCTTGCCCTTTCGCAGCAGGCGGGGAAACCACTGAGCTAAATCCCCAGCCCACATTCCCCCTTTTGAATACGATGTGCTCTGAAGATACTGCTTGCTGATCAGCCATCTGGTACATGTCCGTTTACTAGAGGACCAGGTTTAATATAAACATAGAAGATGGCAGAAAGGATTCAGTAGGTGGCCTACAGGGGCTGCTTAGAGAATCTTTTCTTTGGTACCAGGGATTGAACTCAGGACCTTGCACTTTCGAGGCAGGCAGTGACACCACTGAGCTAAATCCCTGGCCCTTGGTAAATCTATTTTTTAAGTCTCACTCTGTGCCCCTTACAAAGGGCACAGTCTCAGTCTCACTGGCTTCCTTCCGTTCCAGCCTAACGTGGAGAAGCCAATAGTGATTGCCTTGCTGGGATTTGTGAGAATTGAGGAGGATGTTCATTCAACAGATGTTTTTTGAGTAGCTGCTGAGTACCTAGCACTGATCTAGGTGCTGAGAAATTTCAGGAACAGGAGTACGAAGTGGCTCCCCAGAGCTTGGATCCAGGCGGGAGGGCAGACCATACACTCATAAAACCAGATCAGTGGCCGAGTGTAGCAGCACAGGCCTGTAAGCCCAGTACTTTGGGAGGCTGAGGCAGAAGGATGCCAAGTTCAAGCCCAGCCTGGGCCACACTGCAGCTTAGCAACAACATATCTCAAAGGGGGTGGAGCGGGGCTGGAAATGAGCCAGGGCAAAGGCCTCCCCTGTACTGCGAAGAGAAACAAATCTTAAAGGAAAATGACAAAGTTGTATGTGCAGTCAAATCAATGGATTTTTTGGTGGTCTTTATACATTTGCCAGTATTTATGTTTATTGATTTATGGGGCTGCAAGCGCAAGGACCAGAATTAGATCCCTGGTACCAAAAAAAAAAAAAAAGAATATTTAGGGACCTCGGGTCAAACTCAGGGCCTTCCAGTCGCCAGGCAGGCGCGGTGCCTCTGAGCCACATCCCCGGCCTTGGCCTTGAAAGCTTGAATTTTATCCGTGGCAACAAACCTTGTGGAGTGCAGAACTCTCCCTGTGCTAACATCGCCTTCCTTCTAAGGGTTCTGGGAACAATGATGGTGGCTTCTACCATGAAACCCTCGGTGTGTGCCAGACTTCTGGCTAAGGGACTGACACAAATCCTCGTTACCATGCTTGTTTTCACTAGAACCGCCCCCAGCCGTTCTTGGTCCCATTTTACAGATGAGGAAAGCGAGGTCCTGAGAGGTTAGATACCCACTCCAGGTCACACTGCTGTGCCACTCCTCTGTATTGTCAGAGTTCCAGAAAAGAGTTTTCTGGGTACCACAGGCTAAACTGAAATACTCTACCATCTTGGGCCAAGAACTCCCGAGGGCATGATTGTAGTGTAATCCTAGCACTTGGGAGGCTGAGATAGGAGGATCACCTCAAGTTTGAGGCCAGCCTGAACTACACAGTGAGACCCTGTCTCAAGAAAAAAAAAAAATTAAGAGTAGGTCTTGTGGTACAAACCTGTTACTCAAGCACTGAGGAACGCTGAGGCATGAGGATCACAAGTTCTAATACTGCCTGGACAATTTAGAGACTTTGTTTCAAAAAAAAAAAAAAAAAGTGGGGCCAGCGTGGTGGCACATGCCTATAATCCCAGCACTCAGGAGGCTGAGGCAGGAGAATCTTGCAAATTCCAGGACAGCCTGGGCTACATTGTGAGTTCAGGGTCAGCCTGAACTGCATCGCAAGACCCTGTCTCAAGAAACAAAAAGTGGGGAGAGCTGAGGATATAGCTCAGAGTGAAGGCCCAGTATCACCAAAAAAGGGGGGAGGGGGACTAGGTCTTGTTTATTACAATTTTTATTTTTCGCTCAAGCAACATTACGATAAAGTCAGAATGCAGTACTGAAAGTCACCAGTCTCTGTCGTGTGTGGATCTTATTTTTCTGTGGTAGTAACCACAGCGGGCCAGAATGATATAAGACAATAACAATATCATAATAATAATAACATAGTATTTGCCTCATCTTTTTGCTGTAAAAAATTTCGGACAGAGAAACCTTAGCGGACTGTTGTTAACCTTTTGCTACATTTGCACCTGCGCTCTCTGTCCCGTCCTGTGACAGTTCATTTTTGTTGAGTCACTAAAGGCTTGGCAGGCATTGTGAGATTCACTCTTTAATTTCCGGCAAGCACATTCTGACAATAAAGACACAGTGTCCTGTTTACACTTTTAAGTTGCCCATAATTCACTAAGCAGCTATATCCGATCCACATACGAAGCTCTCCAAAAGAAATAGGAAAACGGCCTTAAAAGACAGCGAGAGCTGGCATGGTGGCTGACGTCTGAGATCCCAGCTGGCAGGAGGCTGGAAAAAAGAAAAGGCAAAACAAAAGCCAAAGAAGGAGAGGCTAGGGACAGCAGGGTGCCGCCTCGCAGGCAGGGACCTGGGTCCCAACAAACCGAGAACCACAGCGGTCCTCGGGGCGGCTTTTCTGGGAGGGAGAGCCTCGGGCAACTGCGGGGTCTCGGAGCTGCAACTGCAGCTTTAGAACCTCGAGACCCTTTTCCTTCCTCCCTCCTCACTGCCGTCGGGACGGACGCACCGTAATTCCGTCCTTTTGTCCTTCCCACTGGAACAGTCGCTCCGGTTCTTGGAGTCCAGGTCTGCGGCTCCAGAAGGCGCTCGCGGACCCGCGCGCGGTTCGGTTCAGTTCAACCTTGCAAGAAGCCGAGGTCGCACACATCTCCCGAGCCCCTCACGGCATTCTCGTGCGTGGAGCACCTGGCTCCCGACCCTCGCCCGGGAGGACACCAAGGCTCGCTCAGAAGTAAGCGGCCCGGGCCGGCGAGCGCGGGGTCGGCCGCCAGCCCCTCCCCTTTCCTTTGCCGGTGGGGGGACCGAGCTGCACCGCGCTCCTCCTCGCTCCTCCCGAGGCAAGCTCCCTCCCGCGCCGCCCGGCCGGGCTGCACCCAAGTAGACGGCTGAAGGAAGCGGCGACGCGAAGCTGGGCGGCTCCTGCTGAGCGCCGACCCCGGCCCGGCTCCGCGCGCTCTCGGGAGCTCTCTTCAGTCTGCGTTTCCTTCCCGCCGTCCGTCCGGCGAGAGGCTGGGCCCACACCCGGCGCCCGCAAGAGGGCGTCCACGCGAGCGAATGAATGAGCGCGTGAACGCGGGGGCACCCAGCACCTTCAGGTCTCTCCGGCGGCCCCCGCCTACAGGCCCTGGGAGGCTCGTGGGCCCCGGGCCGACCCCCGGAGACTGCTCCGGGCTCCAACGCCCCGGGACAGGACGGCGGCCGCCTGGCGGGCTCGGCCTGGGGCTGGGGATGGGCCCATGCAGCGCCGCGGGGCGGGAAGGTCATGCGGCCGGATACGCCCACTTGCTGGCACGCAGGCGCAGAGCGCGCCCCTGCCCCACGGCGCCGCCAGTGCGCAAGCGCGGCGGCCGACGCGAGCGTCTGTGCGGCGAGAAGATGGCGGCGGCGGGGAACGCGGCGTGAGGAGCCGGAGCAGCGCCGAGTCCCATTGAAACGGGGCGCCATGGCCCTCCACGGCCCGCAGGTAGCCAGACCGTGCTCCGGCCGCCTGGCCCGAGCTCCTGGCGGCGGGCGGGATGGCGGGGGTTGGGATGTGGGTATGCTGCAGGCCTAGGCCCCTGCCGCGCCCCTCGCTGCTGCTCGAGCGCCGCCCGCCGGAGGCCTCGGGGTCCCAGGGCGGCGGGGAGAGGTTCCGCGTCCTGCGGGCAGCGGCTGAGGCCGGACACGCGCGGGCCGGGGCGGGGGCCGCGGGATCGGGTGCAGGCGCCTCACGCCCCCGGACGCTCAGGCCGCGTCTCCACGCGGGGTGGCGCGGTTCCTGGCGTTCAGCCGAGTCGCGGAGTTGCAGCCTGAGGCTGCCGTGCTGGAGAAAACTCTAGACGACTCGGGGGCCGCACTCGCACGTGCACTGGTGACAGCGTTCGCGCAGATGCGCCGGGAGACCGGACCGGGCAGGCACTCAGGCCTCAGGGTCCTCTAAGGCAGCCCCCGGGCAGAGGAGCCGCCGGGGAGGCGCTGCTAGTGGAGTGGAGCTCCCGCGTCTTCCCCTCCCCAGATCGCAAGGGTTCTGGAGGAAAGTCCGCATCATGCGGTTATTATTACTAGTCGGGTTTGCCTTACTGTAGGTTTGTGGACGTCGAATCCCTAGAAACTGTTGCACACTCTTATATACTGGAGAAATAAAGTAGCTATTTGGAAAACTGGTGGCGGGTAAAACTAACCTTTCACACGTACATTGTTTTTTTGTTGTTGTCAGGGCAGATAAAGCTAACCTGATCAGATGTCTTCTAAATAATGATTTTAATATCTAGCTAATGCATGTTATGAAATCTAAAACTCGAAAGCAACTTTTAAAAATTTAGGTCTTACAGGAAATTACAATGTTATTAAATTTGTGGTACTTAACCTTAGTTTGCATACGAAGGTCTCCTGTCTTTGTTCACTTGTACATTTACTTAAGTGTTTAGTGTAGAGGGGTTTTTTTGGATCAGAAAGGCACTTAGTAGTTGTTGAAAACTTTTTACAAATGTGTTACTGAGAGATTTTTTCTTTTGAGATTTTTGCTTAGCTTTTTAATTAGCTTATTTTATTGCTATAAACAAGTATAACAGTCTGTGAACTAATTTGCGATTGTGAGATGAAGAAAGCATTTTTAGGCATAATTCACCTTATTTAATAAGCACAAGTTACAAAGAAAAGTGGTTTGAAATGTTAGTGGTGATAATATGTACATTTTATGTAATTGTAATTTCTTTTGTGTTGATTGTCCCAGTATTTATTTTATACAACCATATTGCATATACACATTTTTAGAAAATTGGGTTTTGCCAAATGTTAGCTGAACATTATTAACAGCACTTTGTGTTTAGTTATTTAGAGTGTGATTGGAAATGTTTTTAAAGTCTAGCATGGAGAAGGGAGCAAAGAAAATAGTTTAGTTTCTCACAGTTTTACTCTTAAAATAATATTGAAAATATAATCGAATCATATATGACAAACTTGGCTCTTTTTTTTTGAAACAGGGCTGATTATATAGTCCAGGCTGGCCCTGAATTCACTGTGTAGCCTAGGCTGGCCTCCATTCCTGGCAGTTGTGGTGTCTCAGCCTTCTGAGTGCTGAGATTACAAGCCATGCCACCTGGCCTGGCTGGGCCTGAGCATTTTAATAAACTTGTGTTATCCGGTTGCACGGCGTCTGCTAAATGTCTTGCAGTGTGCCTCTCTATCTCTTTTCTGTCTTCCTTCTTACTGGGGGTTGAACCCGAGGCTTTGGCACTGATCTATATCTCTTAAAGTTTATTTTGAGACAGAGTCTTGCTAAATCACCTAGACTGGACTCAAACTGGGGGGCTGCCTGTCTCAGACTCCCAGAGTGCTGGGAAAACAGGCTTGTGCCACCACACTTGGCCAGGTCTTGTTAGTCTTTTTTTTTTTTTTTTTTTTTGGTACCAGGGATCGAACTTGGGACCTTGCGCTTGCGAGGCAGGCGCTGGAACCACTGAGCTAAATCCCCGGCCCAAGTCTTGTTAGTCTTAACAGGGCCTGATTAATTCTCCAAGCATTGACTCTACTGTGTGCTCAGTGCAGTGATGTGCAGCCTGCTTGTTCACTGTTGGAAAACAAGGTAATAGTAGGCCGTTTTGTCTGGACACAGGGCCTCACTGTGCAGCCCAGGCCGGCCTTGTCCTCCCAGTGCTGTGATTATAGATGTGCACCCAGCTGGGCTCTGAAGGCCCCATTTTAGGGTTAACTTGCTAAGGTTATGATTTGCAAATTTTATTGTTTCCATATTATTAGAAATGATCAGTTGAGTCCCATTCCCAGGGCTGAAGTGCTGTGGTAAAAACTGGTAAGGAGCTGGGCATGGTGGCTCACACCCTAACTCAAGCTACTTGGAAACGAGGCAGGAGGATCACAAGTTCCTGGCCAGCCTGGACAACTTAGTGAGACCCCCTTTTCCAAAAATACAGGGCCGGGGGTGTGGCTCATTGGTACAGTGCCCTGGGTTACATCCTCAGCACCACATGGAAATAAAACCCCCCAAGTATTTCAGATGCCCTTCTCTTTCATCATTCTACACTTGATCTTAGCCAAAAGGCCGAGAAGCGATTCTTTCATCATTCTAACCAACACAAGTGGTGGTCTTTGGCAGTTGAAATGTCACTACATTGCTAATTTATGAGGATTTTTTTCTTTTTTTTTTGGTCAGAAGGGAACTCATTAAATGATTTGGGATAATAAATTTGGAGCTACCAGTTTTGCCTTATGCTTGGGAAACTAGTTGAGATCATTGAAGTCATTTACAATCTTTTTTTGTTTTTTTTTTGTTACGGGGATCAGACTCAGGACCTTTTGCTTGGGAAGCAGGCGATGGAACCACTGAGCTAAATCCCCGGCTCAAAGTCATTTACAGTCATTGCAGGCTCCACAAGACTGCTTCCTGCACCCACATTGGGTGTCAGCGCACTGGGTTCTGTCCTCTCTTTCCCCAGACGCCCCTTCTGTGCGGGTTTCAGTGGAGTGTTACTGTGTCATTGGATGGCTAAGCCATGGCTCAGCTTGGTCCTCAGGAGACACCAGTGAGCAGCTGAAGGAAATGATTGGAAACAATGACAGGATCATTGGAGACAGTGTTCTTTTTTTTTTTTTGGTACCGGAGATCGAACTTAGGTCTTTGCGCCTGCACAGCAGGCTGCAAAACCACTGAGTTAAATCCCCAGCCCTTGGAGACAATCTTCTTTTCTATAGTGACAGTAAAATATTTAAACAGGTCACAAGACCATGTGTAATACTAAAAATAAAGGTCTGCGAGCTGGTGGTCATCGAGTGGCTTCCTGAGCTCAGCCGGGCAGGGCCGCTGTGTCCGGGGCCCCATTCACACTCCTCAGCCTGGCTCAGGGCTGCATAGCACCTGAGCCCCACCAGGTCCTGAGCCCTTCTCCAGGGAAGATGTTAGCACACGCGTATCAGCTTCTTTGTGCAGGGCTATTGGGATTTAAACAGCAGTTTTTCTGGGGAAACTCGGGGAAAGGGGTTCCAGAGCTTGGTAATGGTCGAGTGCCAGCCCTAAGTGGCATGTTTACTTTGTGCTGCACTGAGAACACTGTAGGGCTCAAGTCATTGAGAAAAGTTGTATCCTCTGCACTCGGATCCGTAACGTCAGGGTTACTGTTGTGCTGTACAGATTTCGGGTATGCAAGTACATGCTGCTAACAGGTGTGGGCTGTCAGGTGGCACAGTGAATGTGGTTGCGAGGACACTTCTCACCAGTGTGTACTGAGTTGTGAAGAGTAGTACTCTGGGGACCTGCTTTGGAATTTGCAGTTAGGCTGTTTCATCACTGTTTCCTCTCACAGGCGTGAGAGTCACTGTCTCCAACGAAACTCAGTTCTGTTTGAAGTGGAATTTGCTGGCCTTGGGCTATTGGATCACTGCCATTCGTCACTGTAGTGCCCTGCAGCAGTGTAGATGTTCACTTCCAAAGACATGCCTGTGCTTAGCCTGCGGGTCTCCCAGAAGGCCCTTCTGTCCGCTTCTGTCAGTGCAGGTTGGGTGGCCTAGCCTGGGATGGAAAGGGGGCCCAGTGGGCTTGCTTTTAGGGCTTGTTTCAAGGGCCAGAGCCTATAATGTGGTACAAGTCTGGATGCAGAGCCTGTGGGTGCAGGCTTTCCCGAGCCCCTGTCTTCTGCTGTTGGAGAGCTCCTGGGCAGTGACCTCTCTCATCTGCAGACCTGGGAGGCTAGAAGCAGCCTGCCCCACCACGCCCTGCCCCAGAGGCCCTGTCTGGCAATGAGAAGGTGGGTGATGCCCCAGCCGCCCCTGTTCTTGTGCGGACCCTCATGGCTTGCCTTCTGCCCTCAGTTCGCTTTCTTGGCATCTGCTCATGGGCCACGCTGAGCCATGCCGCTGCCTTCAAGGGTCTCATGCCTGTGAAAGGCAGGTGCTCCCGCTCTTGCACTGCCGTGCCTGCTGTTAGACCTGGCCGCCCCATCTTCTTCATTTCTGTTGTGTATGGACATAGCGATAGGCCCTTGCTTTTTTCTGGTAAAGTAGTTGTAAAATTATCAGAAGGTTTACTGTGATAGTTCAAAACTATATTCTCATAGGAACTATTCTGAAAAAAATGTTTGTATGTGAATCGAGTAATATTGGATGGATTAGGTGTGCTTTGCTGTGAGAAACTGGATATAGAGAAAAACAAGCATTAAAACTGCACAAAACATAGGCTAGACTGTTGCCCAGTGGTAGAGTGCTAGTCTAGCAAGTAGGCCTTGGGTTCCATGCCCTATAGGAGGGAAAAAAAGAAAAAGCTGAGCATGGTGGCCCAAACCTGTCATCCCAGTACTCGGGAGGCTGAGGCAGGAGGATTGCAAGTTTGAGCCCAGCCCGGGCAGTTTGAAATGCAGCCTGTCTCAAAATAAAAAGGGCTGAGGGTGAAGATCAGTTGAAGGCCCTGGGTCCAATTCCCATTGCCACCCAAGCAAACAACGACAAAAGCCCAGGCCACATTTAGACCTGCTACCCTTGGCACTTTGGCTGGGGTGGGAGAGGAACTACCTTGTGACTAGCTCACCCAGGCCCTTGGGTCTCTGAGGTCTGGCTGGGTGAGGCGTGGGCGGGCAGCTTTACATTCACAGGGATGGAAGTTTACCATCGCTGTAAGCACTGCTGTAAGCACCCCTGTAAGCACTGCGAGGACTTTCATGTTTTCAATACGGAGTAGCCGTGATGCACGCATGTAATCCCAGCACTCAGGAGGCTGAGGCAGGAGGAGCACCCTGAGTTTGAGGCCAGCCTGGGCTACATAGCGGGGCCCTGTCTCAAAACAAAAACATGGAATAAAGTCAAATTTACGTTTTGCAAGCCATGGACCTTATGAACTAGAAGTGGCCTAAGGAGTTAAGTTTGCATTGTTTAATTGTTCTCACATAAACACAGTAATGTCCTTTGCTGCAGATACGAGCAATACATTTGAATTTTATTGTATTAATTTAAATTTGGGACCAATTGTGAATATATTTGGTATTCTCATAGCTGTCAAGAGGCTTTCTAGCACCCCCCCCCTTTAGCATTTTTCCTTTATGAGGCAGGCAGTTTATAACTCAGAAGCAAAGCAAGGCTTCTCCTAAGAGACTTCTATCCTATATCATTAAAATACGTACTTGGCGGGTGAGGGATTTAGCTCAGTGGCGCCTTGCCTGCCTCACAAGTGCAAGGTCCTGAGTTTGATCCCCGTACCAAAAAAAAAAAGTACTTGGCCAGACATGGTGGTATATACCTATAATCCCAGCACTTGGGGGGCTGATGCAGGAGGATCTTGAGTTGGAGATCATCCTGGGTTATATAGGCAGTTAGTTCAGAGACAGGGTGAGCTACATAGAGAGACCTTGTCTCAAAAAATCAGAACCAAAAGCACATACTTTCCCTATTCTTTTTTTTTTCTTTTTTGAGCCAGGGTCTTGCTATGTATTTCAGGTGGGCCTTGAACTCACTATGTACCTCTCAGGCCTGCCTCAAACTCAGAATGATCCTCCTCCCTCAGCTACCCTTGTCTGAGATTACAGGGGTGCATCACCATGCTAGGCTTCTCCTTGTACTTTTTTTTTTGGTACCGGGGATCAAACTTGGGTCCTTGTGCTTGGGCAGCAGGTGGCGAAACCACTGAGCTAAATCCCTGGCCCCTCTCCTTGTTCTTTTACAAGATGTCAGCCTTTTTTCTTTTCATGGGGAATGTTGAGGCTTTGAAGTAAATAGAACAGAGCTTAGAAATAAAGTTTAATTTTAGTTTTTGGAGTTTCTTGCACAATGCTGTGAAAATACAATTTCTTGATATAAAAATTTTTTTTTTTGGTACTGCAAATCAAACTCAGGGCCTCTTGCTTGCCAGGCAGGCACTGTGTTGCTGAGCTACATTCCTGGCCCTCTTGATGTAATTTTTTGTCATGCTTCTGGGATCAAACCCAGGACCTGCAACACACTAGGAATATGCTCTGCTGCTGGGCTACACCCCAGCCTGTCTCTCGATAATGTCTTTAAATTTTTTAAGACTATTTTTTAGACTAGCAAAATTGAGAGGAAGATGCATTTTCCAGATACCCCCCTTCTCTTGATATTTTAAGTAATAATTTTTCTTAGCTGGCTGCCAAGACCATGTATGTTGAAGACCCGAAATAGGCCTTCTGGATAGATCTGATTGTCATATTTACCCTAAACACTGTTGCAGTGATTAGCACTTGCAGACTGCTGCACTGTGTACAGACTGCGCGTCTGTACAGTGCCGCGGTTTGACTCTGAGGGAGCCTGTAGTGTGTGGTCACCACCATCACAGAGCGAATAGGGTGAGGGACACCAGGGCACATCCAGGACTTAGAGCAGGGCTGGCGACGTGTAGAGCCTGTGCCTTTTCTCCTTTGCTGAGTTGCTTTCTGTAAGAGACAGTAAAGGACACAGGGTTTGTACTGTGATTTCCTTGAAGTGGTTTCTAAGTGAACATCTGTCAAGTGGAGGAATGAATAAAAGACTTAAATGTTTAAAGACTAAGGTTACTATTACTCAGTCCTGTGTGGGGTACATTTTGATAAAAGTCCTTCCTGATTTTATTCTTAATTGAAAAATAAAGACAGCCGGGGATTTAGCTCAGTGGTTTCACTGCCTGCTGAGCAAGCACAAGGACCTGAGTTTGATCCCCGGTACCAAAAAAAACAACAAAAAAAAAAACCAAGAAAAAAGACATAACTATTTGTAAATCATGCAAACAATACAGAACATTTGGAGTAGAGAGAATCAGTTGTTCTCTGACAGCCCTGACTCCCCCGCCCCACCTGCCCGATGTGGCTCTGCTGCGTTTGGTTGTCCCTGTCCTGCTCTTCCACAGTCTGTGCTGACAGCCTCTGCCTGGGGCTGTTCAGATGAGTCTTGTTTTCAGAATGCCTACGCCATTTACCCAAATGGACAGATACTCTTGAGGTTAAAGGCTTGTGAGTGGCAGGAATACAGAGGGTGTGGAAATGCCATCAAGACATTTCTGAGTAATAAAATGTTATTTAAATAATTAACAGTTGGTGGGGATTTAGCTCAGTGGCACTGCCCGGCACCTGGCTCGTACATGGGAGGTCCTGAGTTTGATCCCCGGTACCAAAAAAAAATTGTGACAGTTTTTTTCAAAGACTCTCAACCCCGTGGCTGAGTTAACAAATCTGACCTCAAACTTGCAGTCCTCCTGCCTTAGCCTCCCAGAGTGCTGGGATTACAGGTGTGACCACCATGCCGGGTATCTGCTCTGATGCTTTTTTTTTTCCCCTTCTGTACTAGGGATTGAACTCAGGACCTTGTGCTTGCCAAGGCAGGTGCAGCACCACTGAGCTACATCCGAGGTCTGCTCTGATGTTTGTATTGGACAAGAAGGTGATTCCCATTCAAAGTTTGTTTTTTTTTTAAGAGTCATTGAACCTTTGCTAGCAAGCTCTCTACCACTATCCCATTGAGTTATATCCCTAGCCCCCGCCCCCCAATTATTTTGATTTTGAGACAGGGCCTCACTAAATTAGGCTGGCCTTCAACTTGAGATCTGCCTGCCTCAGCCTTCTAAATAGCTGAGATTACATGTTTGCAATACTGCTCTCAGTCCCTTCCAAATTCTTTTAAGTCCATTCCCTAAAGTGCCCGAAGGAAGGAACTTTTATTGGTTGGAAAGATTGATAGATCATGTGATGTTTCTCTGTCTTCTCCACAGCCATGTTTTCTTCCCTCACTTTGATTATGTCAAAGTGCTGCAGTGGCACAAAATATATTGCCCAACTCAGGTCCCTCCCCATGTTTAACCACCTCTGGCTGTGGCACATGCAGGTCAGGTGAGGTCTTCAAGGGTAGCATTCTATTTTGTGTGGAATTTATTTTAACTGTTTAAAGAAAGACTTTTTCATGGCTGTGCATTAGGAATATAGAGTCAGAAAGAGTTCTTATGCTTCAGTAGTTCATTAAAGTAGTAGGGAGAGAAACAGGCCAGTGGGTGTGTGAATCCAGTTCTAGGGTGGTAGTTCCTGTGTGAACAACATGGTCAAAAAGTCATTCAGTGGCTTGTCCATCCATCCGTCCATCTGTCCGTCTGTCCATCCATCCATCCGCCCATCTGTCCATCCATCCAGTAGTTCCTTCAGGGCTTTGAGGGTGGAGTGATGAGGAAAACCAGGCTTTGTTTCTCATGCGAACTTATGGTCTGGCAAGGTGAACCATTGCTGATCCTGTAATCACAGAGACGCGTTCCACACTCAGAAATATGTTCTGAAGGAAGGAAGGAAGTGCCACTTGCTAGTGTACTCCAGGGAAGAAGAGAGGCACTTCCCTGGGAGAGTGTGCGCGTTGGTGCCAGGTCTTGGGGCTGGAGGGGACTGTGGTGCTGCAGAGTGCTCAGGAGAACCTCTGTGTCTCTAGCTCTGGGCTGGAGGGGAGGGCCAGGCTGGGTTGGTCCTGATCCAAGAAAGACTCGGAAGAGCGGATGGCACAGCATTTTCGAGTTGGCAGTCAGATTGCAGTTTGGGATGGTTCTGTGCCAAACACAGGCTGGACTCCAGGAAGGTCACAGTGTATCAGGAGACCAGCGAGGAGGATTCTTGAACTTCTAAACTGGTTGTGTATGGCGTGGTGAGCAGCTGGGAGCTGTCTCTTATAGAAAGGTGACACTTGGGCAGAGTCTTGTGGGCGGAGCCCTGGAGGAGAGTGTGCAGGGGAGCGGGTGTCTCCCGGTCTCCTCATTCGCCTGCGGAGCGTTTGGGAAGCAGAGACCAGTTTGGGCTGAAATGCTGCACGCTGCACGAGTGAAGTATGAGACTGGAGGTGGACAGGAGTGGTCGGGAGCCTTGAGAGATAAGTTTTCACCTGTTTGCAGGTGGGGCTCTGTGGGAAACCACAGATTGGAGGAGCCAGGTTGGTTGTGGGGCTCTTACTGCGTGAAATGATTGTGAAGGGGTCGGATTGGGGTCTTTGGTGAGTTGTCAGGTGCTTGCTTTTTCAGACCCTCTTCTAGATCGAGAATCTGTGCTGCTCACCTTAGTACCTCTGACGTCTCGATTCCCATAACTTTGAGGAAAGAAAGTAGGGCATTTCTTTTGATGATTTCTAGATTGATGCAAGGTAAGTGGCCCTTGCATGTCCTCCGGGGTAATTGGATGAGTAGATAGGGAAGGTGGGTTTTTTTTGTACTGGGGATCGAACTCCAGTCCTTGGGCTTGCAGGGCAGGTGGCGGAACCACTGAGCTAAATCCCCGGCCCTGCGGTGTTTTGAGACATTATCCCTCTTTGTTTTTTGGAAATCAGAATACCTTAAAGGTAAGAATTTCTTCTCTGTTTTCTTTTTGTTTTAATTTTAAAATTGTTTATTTATTTATTTATTTTGGTACCAGGGATTGAACTTGGGTCCTTGCGCTTGTGAGGCAGGTGGCAGAACCACTGAGCTAAATCTCAGGCCCTATTTGGTTTTTTTGAGTCAGGGTCTTGCTGTGCAGTTCGGTCAGGCCTCAAGCTTGTGGTGATCCTCCTGCTTCCACCTCCTGAGCGCCTCCCCTGACTATTGTTCTAGAAAACAGTGTTAAGAAAAGTGTATCCCTGTAATATCCCATGACTCTGAGATGATTTCTGTTAATATTTTAAAATGTTTCAGTACTTTCGGAAGTAAATTTTTTAAAAATTGGAGTCATTGTATATAACTTTTAATGTGAGGTCCTTGGGCACTGTGGCCAGCATCAGCATTGGCACCCATGTCCTGAGTAAGAGGCTTGGGAACCGCACCCCAGGTCAGTGCTGGAACAACTCCCAGGTTACCTCATCCGGACGGAAGTTCCAGGGCCTCCGCGTGGCTCTGGGTACAGCTTCTTTCCTCTAACCTGCTGAGTCCTTTCCTCAGGAATAGGGATAAGTGAGCTGTATTTCAGTCAAAATGTTTTAAAGTCTCCAGTCTAGATTAGCAGTGAACAACAGCAACAAAAGTATATAGGGTAGGGCCGGGGATTTAGCTCAGTGGTTCCGCTGCCTGCCTTGCAAGCGGAAAGTCCCAAGTTTGATCCCTGGTACCAAAAAAAAAAAAGTATATAGGCTTATCCCTCTGGGTGATCTGTGATTTAACACTGAGTGGAGCTGTGGAACGGTTGTAAGCAGAACCAGTGTGAGAAACCTGAGTTTGCCTGTTGAAATCCAACATGCTGGTTCTTCAGCGTGGGATTTCAATTGTTTGAAGTTAATTAGGTAATTGATTAATGAATTCTTTTTCAGCAAATATTTATCTACCACTTGCTTTCTGCCCGGGCCTGTGTTGGGGTTTATAAGTTGCAAAGCGCGTTAAAAAACAAACACAGATTTGTTCCCTAGGCCTAGCTAGTTGGTCGCTCTGTCCTCATCTTGAGTAGGACCCCAGACCTCACCCTCGCTCACGGTGACCATGACATTGCAACTAACCTTTCCTGGAGCCTTGTGGTCACCGTCTCCAAGGATGTGTGCACAGCACTAAGCCAGTTTGCCATCACATTCTCACCCCCTTTTTTGTTGCTTATGCTGGATTTGTCAGCTAAGGAATTCTCCTCTCTGTGTTTTCACAAATTGGTGCTAAAGTGATTGCTCTTGGTCCCACTTTGCTTCCTAACTCTGCTCTTCCCTGCCATGATGACACAGTGTAAATTTATGCCAGGAGTGCAGACTTCCGTCTTCATCTGGGATTATAGTTCTAGTCAGTGAGGAAAGAGAAGCTCTTTTCTTGTTTTGAAAAGTGTTCTCTCCAGTTTTGACTGGCAGCTTCTTTGGGGAATGTGGCTTGAACTGGGCCCCCAACAACCCTACAGCAGTAGCCTGGCATTCACTAGTCTTGGACCCACTTGCTGTGTTTGCCAGGGCACCTGTTAGATGTATTAGCTTTCTTTTTTCTTTGGTACGGGGATCGAACTCGACCTTGTGCTTGTGTGGCAGGCACTGTGCTGCTAAGCTAAATCCCTGGCCCTATTAGTTTTCTTTTTTTTTTGGTACCAGGGATCCAACCTTGTGCTTGTGAGGCAGGTGAGGAAGGCAATGAAACCACTGAGCTCTTTTTAAAATGGACACAAAGTAAAGTACATCATTGTTTTGTTTCTTTGAAGTGGCTTCTTTTTAATCACTTTTGTATGAAGAAGGGAAAGGAATCCCATGAATTGGGTGTGCCTGGCTTCACCTTTGCCTCCGGTCCTGTGGACTTCAGCTCCCCATGCACCCTGTCTGGCTTTAGCTGCTGGTGCTGGCCCTGCCTCAGAGATGGGGCATGCGCCAGGCAAGCAGCTGTGGACAAGCCTGAGGGATCCCTGGCCTTCGGGGTCTGGTTGGTGGGCAGGGAGTATTCTGGAGTCTGGCGTGGTCTAGCTCCTGCAGCATCCCATCTGCCCAGCACAGTGGGCATGCAGGGGTTTGCCCAGCATGTGAGCTGCTTGACACAGGGACCAGGGGAAGGGAGTAACAGACATTTGGCTGTCTCCAGGTCTGTTTCTAGGAATAAGGGTCAGGACCATGGCTTGCACAGCTGTGGGGGACAGCGAGGCTTCTGTGGGAACTTGCAGTGGTGTGAGCTGATGAAGAGGTGACTGCTTTCTGTGCGCATTCTGTATTAAGGGCAGCTCTCTGTCCTGTGAGGTGCCTTGAAGCCAGGTGATAAGTTCCTTAGACTGATTCCTCTGGCTGTTTCTTTCTTTTTTTTTTTTTTTTTTTTGGTACCAGGGATCAAACTCGGGACCTTGTTCTTGCAAGGGAGGCGCCAGAACTACTGAGCTAAATCCCCGGCCCAAAGGCTTGTGTGAAGGTGGCCACACAGATTTCTGTGTAAGACTCCAATGCCCTGCTCAGAAGCTGGCCACTGACTTTTTCTTTTTGTGGTACCGGGAATCGAACTCGGGTCCTTGCGCTTGCAGGGCAGGTGGTGGAAGCACTGAGCTAAATCCCTGACCCCCTCTGGCTGTTTCTCCACAGTGTAGACCTGAGATCTGAGGCAGGTGCTCTAGGAGAGGGTGTCAGTGCTGGAGCCCTTGTGGGTCCAGCTGGTGGCACAGTAGTGGTCTGAGCTGACCTGGCTGGAGCAAGTGCAGTTAGCTCTGCATCTGGACCACGGAGTTGTCGCCTTCCAGCGAGCAGCCCGATCACACCAGTGGTAGCGTGCTGTTCATTTGCCCTCACCCTTGGCGCTGTAGGTAGCTGGGTCATCATTCTACTGGTTGTGTCCTGAGCTCAGCTGTGTGCCAGGGCCGACGCAGGAACAAGTCTGCAGCGTGTGGCTTCTCAGGGAGCCCTTAGCAGCCTGTCCACTGCACGCTGCTCACACTTGCTGCCCTCTTGCCTTGCTTTCTCTAGAGTGTGTACCGCCTTCTGCACCCTGTGATCTCTTGTGCTACCACAGGTTTTCCTTTGTTGTTTGCCTGCCCATAATGTGTTTAATGAGGGCAGGGATTTTTGTTTGTTCTGTCCACCACTATGGTGCCAGGCCTAGAGAAGCTAAGTGCAGTACTTTTTCATTCATTTGCTTTTGTGCTGCTGGGGCGCCCAGCCCATAGTAAGTATTTATGGTCGAATAAGCTTAAGAAAGCTATACCACAGTTGGTGTTTCCAGAAGCCCCACGTGAGTCAGGTATAGGAAGGAGGTTAGATAAATGCCTCACGGTCCACATCCAGAGCGAGTGTGTGCACACTCCTGTTGTCCCACCACCCTGGGAGGCTGAGGCCCAGCCTGGACAGCTCTCTAGAGGCCTGGTCCCAAACCAAAGGGGCTGGGGATGGAGCTCTGTGTGGAAATCCCTGGGTCATTTCCCAGCACCCACAACAAAGACAAAAAGCCAGAGTGAGTAGTGCCTTAGGAGAGTCCTGGGGAGAGGGAACCTTAGCTCAGGTTTGTTAGGAAGATGGTGCACCCAGCCGAGCCTCTCTCTGTGCACACCTCAGCGAGAGAGGCTCGAGCCGGGCTCAGGCCCAACTCAGGTGGAGCAGGGGCACTCTGGACAGTGAGCCATCCCAGGGAGGCTGGAGGGAGCGCCGGTGGGCCCTTGAGAAGTGAGGTGGGTGGTATCCAGTGCGGGGCGGGGGGGGGGGGCTCAGTCCCCTGTCCTTGGAGTGATGCCTTTCCTCGGTAACAAGAGGGGGCTGTACCACACGTATTTAGGGAAGTGTCTTCCCTCACTTTTGTATTGTGAATATTTTTCTATCAAATGTTTTCCTTCAGGGTTTTTTTGTTTTGTTTTGGTTTGGGTTTTTGAGATCAGGTCTTGCTGTGTAGTTCAGACTGGGCTTGAGCTTGCAGTGATCCTCCTGCCTCAGTCTCCCAGGTGCTGGGATTGCAGGTGTGAGTCACCACACCTGGCTCTTCAGTATTACTTTTAAGGACTGCAGAGTACTCACAAATTTATTTTAGTTTCACGTGCTAAAAACAGATGTCTGGGATGTTTTGCATTCATCTTTTAGTTGTCTCAGAATTATTTCACAGAATATTAAGACATCATTGTAAACTGAAATTTATTATTTGTGGAGTAAAGGGAGGGCTATATTTTGCTAAATGATATTAACAAAGTAAACAATCAAAAACAAGTTATACATATGAAATACTTGAAAAATAGGGGGTTCCATTTTTGAAATACTCCAGGGTGCCAGGGATTTAGCTCAGTGGCTCCGCCGCCTGCCTTGAAAGCACAAGGTCCCAAGTTCAATCCCCAGTACCAAAACCAAACCAAACAAAACTCCACTGGGTGTGTTGGCGCATGCCTGTAATCCTAGCCCGTGGGAGGCTGAGGCAGGGGAATGACTGAGTTTGAGGCCAGCCTGGGGTACTTACTTAGCAAGACTCTTTCTAAAAACCAAAACAAAGAAACAAAAACTCAGTGAAATGCCTTGTGTTTGGTGAAGGCTATTTTAACTACCACTATAGATATTGAGGAAGTAAGCAAAGCATTCCTCCCCTGAGTATGGCAGTAACTCAGGCGTGAGAAACAGTAGGAGCACCTTAGAAGATGTAATTAAGTCCTGAATTACGAGGTGCATTTGGGAAGTTCTAGTGGTAACTTAGAGAATGGACGTGGCCCAGATGCCAGCTTTGAGAAGGCAGGAAGATTTGGACAAATGGTATGAGGTTAGATTTCACATTAACCTGATCTTGCTTGTGTGGTCCTCAGGCTGCTGCTGCTGAACTGTGTTAGATGCTTTAAAATAAAACAACCCTGGTTTCTCTCTGGGGACTTATTGGCTCATGAAACTAGAATTCCAGAGGTAGGTCAGCTTCCGAGCTGGTTTGGTTTAACCGTTTAGTGGTGTCTTTGAGGACCTGATTCTTCTCATCTTTTTACCTCTCTTATGTTGGCTTTAGCAGTTAGCGGCTTCACCACTCTTTGCAGCCTCCATCACACCAGCCAGCCAGAGCAGGAGGTGAGCATGTGTCCTAGCCCCCTAAGTGGCAGGTGTCCTGAGCTTTGTGCACTTTGGGTCCCTCTTGGTTTTCTTTCTTTCTTTCTTTTTTTTTTTTTGAGACAGGGTCTCACGATGTAGTTTAGGCTAGCCTCAGACTTCCTGCCTCAGCCTCTCGTGCTGGGATTACGGGCGTGTGCTGCCACGCTCAGCTAGGAACCCCCTTGAAGTGAGCCACATGGCTGGGAAGGACTGCCGGTGGCGCCCTCTGCCCCTTGACTTGGGTGACCGCTGTACGGCTAGGGGGAGGGGAGGCGGCTGCACTCCAGCACCACCCCTCCCCCGTCCTTGCTCCTCAGCTCCTCAACGAGGCGTCCTGTGTGGTGATGCCTTGCATTGGCTCCAGTCCTCCTCAGCGGTTACTGCTGCTGTTCTGTGTGTGCCTTGAGCCAGTCCCTGCTCCAATCCTGGCCTTCCCATTTTCTGATGGCTTTTCTGAATCTCAAGGGTTTTTACCCTCATCATTCAGTTAGTAGGTGTTTATTAGATTCTACATTTTGTGCTTCCTTGAATGAGATCCAGAACAGACACAGGTCCGTCCTGTAGGTGGTGAGAGTGAGTGTGGGTATGAACAGTGCTCCACAGAAGTAGAGCGTGGGAGGCTTCCTGAGCAGGGATGCCTAGATTGAGTCTTGTGTGCGAGGTGTGCGTTTGTGAGCACGTGTGCTGTCTGCTGAGGTGTGAAGCGGAGTAGTGAGTAGGTGGAGAAACTGTGACCTCAGGTGCCCTAAGAGATGGGCTGGGTGGGGAGACTCCCTCTATGCTATGTGCCTTACAAGTAGGAGTCACCGATGTCCTTCCTGCTCTGTACCCATTGTCCCAGAGTCATCAGTGGGGATCTTGTCGCTTTGAAATGTACCCCAGGTTTGGGTGGATATGTGTTCAGCAGCTCTCTGATAGCAGTGTGCCAGGTAATATGCTCACCTTAGAAGGACCCTAGGGTCACACAAGGTAGAGCATAGTTACACTTCTCAAGTTTAAAAACTGTCAAGAACTAGATGTTTGGGCTGGGATGTAGCTCAGGGCAGAGTGCTAGGATGACGTGCGGGAAGCCCTAGCTAGGTTCCATGTCTGGCAACTCCTCCCCCAGAAGGAGCCAGCTGGAGGTTAATAGGCACTTAAGGGTTGAATAGGTCTGGGGTGGGCCCGGAGAGCTGCACACCTCGCAGATTACGCCATCCTGGTGACCATACCCTCCAGAAGCAGGTAGTGCAGGGCTCTGGGAACTTATGGTCTGACATCATATTCCAAAATGCTGTGTGTAGTGCATTTTTCAGGTAGTAGGCCTAATTCTTTTATGTCTGCCACCACCCAAAAATGATTAGGAATTATTGTCTTTTAGAAAATGGTGTGAGATGTGTATTAACTGCCTTTGACATAGTTTCTAGTGGTGGCAAACCTAGGCACACGGCAGGCGGCAAGCTGTTTGTATCATTGAAAGCTCTAAAAGGCTCTCTCCCCATCACTGGTCTAGACCATGTTAGACTTTGAGGATGCTGTAGATCTCTGTCCTCCTTCCCCTCCCCCTTTCCAGTTCTCTGAAGGGAGGAACGTTGCTTTAACGTCTTACATGTACAGAGGACTGTAATATTGATTATGCCCAAGGCAGCTGTGAAGAGTCAGCCCCACCACTGGTTGTTTATAGCAGTGAGTCTGGCTGAAGCCTATGTGCCGAGGTCAGGCTAACTCGCACCCAAATTACGTTCCCACCACTAAACCTTCAGACTAGAAGGACAGTGTTGTAATTACAACCATATATTTTGTCTATTCTGTTCCTAATTTGAGAATGCTTTGTCTTGTCCTTTATGAGCCTTGTTTACGTTAATTTCCATAGAAACTGCACATAGCTTGCCTTTACCCCAATTGATTGTCAATAAAAGTCAGTGCCTGATACTGGCCCAGCGCCTTTGTCAGTTGCACCGGCATTGGTTGTCCTGGGGGTCGCGCCCCCCCCCCCCCCCGCTTTTTTCCCTGGATCTGTCTTCTCTTAGTGTATTCATTTCTCAGGCCTGCGTGGTGTACTGGGCGGGTGGGTACTGGAACCTAACTGAAGGGGTCTCCAGGATGCATGTCTTTTAAAAATTCTTTTTCAGCCTTTGGTGTTGAGCATATGTCTGGTGTGGTGACAAACCGTGTAGGTTCATTAACCATTCTGTCAGCACTTGGGAGTCTGGCCAGGGCTGGGCATTTCTCTAGGTAGCTGCTGCACATGTCAGGTGTGGGAGGTGTAAGCAGAGCTTGGGCTGCATGGGTCCCGTCCGCGGGACTGAAGAGGAGATGGATCTGTTGTTTGACTTTTTAAGTGAACTTACTGAGTTCTAATACATCGTCAGAAAGCTGCTTCTCTTGCCTGTGATCTGTAGAGATGTTTTTCTTTAGTCTTCAATTGCAGGTGATTTTGGTATGGATTAATTAATTATATTCTTTTCTTTTTTTTTTCTTCTCGGTACTAAGGTTCAAACTCAGGACCTTGTGCTTGCAAGGCAGGTGAGGCACCACTGAGCTAAATCCCTGGCCCTGGATTAATTAATTATAATCCTTATTTCAGTTTATTCAGTTGCTGCTGTACTTTTTTTTTTTTTCTTTTTGGTGCTAGGGAAAGAACTCAGAACCTTGAGCTTCCAAGGCATGTGCAGCACTGCTGAGCTAAATCCCCAGCCCAGTTGCTGTTGTTCTTGCCAAATATATTCTGGAAAATTTGATATTTCACTGAGACTGTCCCAGCAATTTGGGATTTGTGATTGTCTTAGCATATTTGGAATGGAAAGAGTATACAATTCAAGACATTTTCAAAGTTTCTCACCCAAGAGATTGGAAGAAAAACATAGTGTGCCATTGACACAGTGTAGAGGCTTGTTTTGAGACAGTAGTGACCCTTTAAGGTTAGACTAGAATATAAATGTGAAAGTGTTGTGGGTTTGACGGTTTGAAAGATGGAACTGGAATATAATTGAGCAGTCCAAGCTGAAGAGTTGAGTTTGGAATTAGTCATCGTGGTGGAAGCTGCGAGGGTAGGTCGGCTGCACGCCTGCGTGCCAGCCCAGAAGAGGTTAGGTGGCTGGGTAAGGGACCGACTCGGGTGCTGTGGAGTTGCGGAAGCCACCAGAGGGAAGGGCATGTGTGCAGGTGGTCTTGTCTCTAATGCTTTAGGGAGAATGACAGGCGTGGGAAAACAAGAGTGACCTTGGATTGGGAGGTTATTTTTAGAAAGGGCATTGGTGGGTGTCCAGGTGAGATCTCAGTGAATAGAAGCAAGTAGGGAATGAATTCATTTACAAACGAAGTCTTTTGTGCAAAAGACAGTCCTGAAAAGTTGCATGGGAGTTTTACTGTCAAATTATTTCTAGTTGTATTGTAGTTTCTCTTCAGATTGACATTTAGCTTTGATATTCTTTGTCTTTGTTAAATTGTTATTTGCAACCCTTGAGAACCCTAAGAGAGTTCACATCTTATTATTTTTTTTCTCCATACCAGAAATCAAACTCGGGACCTTGTGCTTGCCAGGCAGGCACTATGCCGCTGAGCTACATCTCTAGCCCAAGAGTTCACATTTTTTTTTTGGAACCAGGGATCAAACTCAGGTCCTTGTGCTTGGGAGGCAGGCGGCAGAACCACTGAGCTAAATCCCCAGCCCTAAGAGTTCACATTTTAAAGATGTCTTTTTGGATGTTGCTCATCAGCTTATAGAGTGAATAATTATCTCGGATTGCTTTCTAATTTCTTTTTGTTTTGGGGCATAACTGGATAGAGAGTGGTTCTGTTCCCCTTCCTGCTTTTGGCTTTGCTTCTCCTACTCACCCCAGGCCCTGTCGGGACAGCTTTCTTCTAGGTGGGTCAAGGAAACACCCCTGCCCAGCATTCTGAGTCTGACTGCCAGCTGCAATCCGCTGGCCTGGGTGAGGCCTGGCTTCTGCCTCAGCCCCTGACCCAGGCCTGCTGCAGGGCTAGCTGGGGCTGCTCGGCTAGGGTTGTGCATGGTCCCGGCAGGCTCCTGCCCTGGTGCTGACCTCCTCCCCAGCCAGGTGGTCACCACGTGGGTCAGGCCTGCTGCTTCTGTACAGAAAAGTCTTGAGAGCTGATGGGGTGAGAGCCCTGCCCTCCTGGGTGGGAGTTCAACTCCTGAGATCCACATACTCACCTGAAGGCCCACTTCCTGAAGTCCCAGGTTACATTTTTATGCTACACTATTCTCTTTTTTTTGGGGGGGGGTACCGGGGATCGAACTCGGGTCCTTGTGCTTGCGCAGCAGGCGGTGAAACCACTGAGCTAAATCCCTGGCCCTATTCTCTTCTTTAAAAATATTTTGTATGCAGATATTTATTTTTAGGGGTTGGGTTTGATGCAATTAAATAATCATTTCAATCTCAGTTTTATTGGTTTGGACTCTGGTTCCATTCAGCTCATTATAAATGAAATCCTTATGAATTAAAAAAGGATTTAAGTGAGAATAGTGAATTTAAATTAATAAAGAACAGAGTATGGGGGGGGGGTCCTTAGGTCAGTGGTTCCACTGCCTGTCTCAGAAGTGCAAGGACCCGAGTTCGATCCCCGGTACCAAAAATAAAACAAAACAGAAAAGAATGGAGTACAAACCGCTGTGTTATACTTTGGCCAGTAAGCTAAACATGCAGAATTAAAACCTGTGAAAGACATTTTTCATCAGATCATTAGGTGAAAAATTGAGAAAGTATATGACGAACTGTTTCCTTAGGGATTTGGGCAGAACACAGCTATCCGAACCCTTTTTTTGCATTCTTTTATTTTCTGCAAACAGTGATTTTGCAGCTTTTTACTTTTTTGACTGACCCATCTAATAAAACTTTGTTTTCATTAACAACCAAAGCAGGGCCGGGGATTTAGCTCAGTGGTTCCACTGCCTACCCTGCAAGCTCAAGGACCGGAGTTTGATCCCCGGTACCAAAAAAACCCCACAAAACAACCAAGGCAGCTTATTAAAGCAAAAATGCTATGTGGACTTATTTCATAAATTGGAAGGGGAGGGAACTAACTATATGTAACAGCTCTTACTGGTACTGCCCATTAGGCAGCTCTGGATTTCCAAGGTATTGAAAGAGGCCGCTGGCAATGCCAACACTTCAGAAGGAAATCATTTATGTCATCAGACTTCTGTGTTCATGGGTGCCCTTCAAAATGAAGCTCTGCTTTGGCCATGTGCTTTCCTTCCTGGCAGGTACCTTTCAGGAGCCACGCTTGTTGGCTTGGCTCCAGCATATTTTATTAAGTGACAGGTCTTGTAAAATAGATGGCACTTACAAGTATCTGTTCTCTTAGCATTGTTCAGTGAAACACTAAGGTTTTGCTTCAGTGTTTTGTCAGTAGTTGTCTGTGTGTGGTGTCGGGTTGGAGGACATGGGGAGCGGGTCTCCAAGGCAGTCAGGGCTGAGCCAAGCAGGTGTGATTTGAGATGGCTGAGTGATGAAGGGACACAGGCTTAACAGTGTGTGGGCACCACTGATGTGAGGCAGGTAGCAGAATACAAATACGGTGTACAACATTTTTAGGTGTCTTTAAACCAAGCAATGCAAAGTCTTTTAAAAATCTCAATATGTGGATGCTTACTAGTTCACAGATTTCAGAATTCTACTTATGTGAAAATGAAAGATTAAAATTGCTCCATGGCATTTGATTTTATTTATTTATTTTGGGGGGGGGTACCGGGGATCGAACTCTGGTCCTTGCGCCTGCGCAGCAGGCGGCTAAACCACTGAGCTAAATCCTTGGCCCCTTGATTTTATTTTTGAGGCAGAGTCTCTATTTTGCAGATCTTTCTGCCTCAGTCTCCTGAATAGCTGGGATTACAGGTATGCACCACCTCCCTCCCACCTCCCTGTTATTTTTAAATTCTAAAAGCTGCCTCATCCACCTTGCCTGTCCATCAGTCGTTTTTAAAAAAACCTTTCTGAAGTATAATTTGACTCAATAAATATATCCATTTTAATGATCACCACACTCAGTGCCTAAAAAGTTGCTTCATTACTCTTTATCCTGAAGCCCTACCTCTATCCAGGCAGCCAGTGAGGTCACTGCCCCTTCAGCTCGGGTCTGAGCACAGACAGAACTGTTTCTGCTATGGCTTCTTTTTTTATTCGTCTTCGATTTCTTTTTCATTTCCTTTTCTTCTCTCTTAAGATTGGCATCAAGGGGCCAGGGATTTAGCTCAGTGGTTCCGGGACTTGCCTTGCAAGCTCAAAGTCCTGAGTTTGATCCCCAGTACCAAAGGAAAAAAAAAAAAAAAAAAGATGGGCATTAAGGTGATTGTAACAGATATGAAAATAGGAGGAATCTTGAACCCCCACTAGGGCTGTCCAGAAAGTGTTTCCTCATTCACTTCCTACCCTTACCAGCTGCTCTGCTCCCTGTGAAGAAAACTCTTTATAGAAAGGAAGGCCTTGGATAATGAAAGTCCTTGTAGTGTCCTGTTCAGTACACGTGGAACAAGTTAAAACTTAACTCTCATTCAGTAATTTAGCTCAACCATAAACACAGGCCTGGTAAGCTGGTAAAATTGGGTATCTAAGTGAATCATCTTTTCTACTTCGGAGATGCAGTCTGTGGAAACCAAGTTTAGCTCAGAATCTCCGAGAAAGCACTGAAAGAATGCAGCCAGCCATTTAAAAACTGCATTTTAGAAGGTGAGAGGATCCCTTTTTGGCAGGACAATAGCAGTCCAAGGAAACACACGGATAGGGAGAGCAGACCGAAGTCTGCAGTGCTTGGTTCCGAGCAGGAGAGGTGCTGTCCAGGAGTGGCACTGTGACGGGATTTGTCCACTTTGTCTCTTCTTTCCAAGACCCTCTCTGTACCAGGAAAGTGAAGCAGAAATCTCCAGGAGCTCAGTCAGTGGAGGAACATAACTTTCCTTTGTCTGCTTTTGCAACTGCTGTTCACTTGCATTGTGCCAAAGCTGTAGCTGTCCCGACCCCTGTGTTTATTTAAAGATTCATTCTCACTCTCTCCCACAGTGCAGTGTGGATAGTTGGCACTCAGTAAATCCTGCTGTGCACTGACCATTTGCAGTGTCTTCAGAGCCCCAGGCCCACATGCAGCGCTTTCCAGAGCTGAAAGCACAGTTCGACTGTTCAGTCAGTTAGCATCCATCCCGTGCTGTGCTGTGAGCAGTAACTTCTCTTTTGAGCCACATACTGACCTGTTTTTCTCTTCTTTTATTTTATTGAAACACTCACCTGCCGTGCTATTTCAGTGGGTTTTAGTATATTCACAATTGTGCAGTTATCACCAGCCAACTATCACCATGTCTTATCATCCCTGAAAAACTCCATGTCTATTGGCAGTTGTTCCCCACTGTCCCTGTCCCCTAGCCCAGGCACCTCCAGCCTGCTTCCTGTCTCTGTGGATTGGCCCCTTTGGACCGATCCTTTGCAGCTGGCTTCTTTCAGTTAGCAGCTTGCCGGCCAGGTTCATCGAGCAGCGCACGTTCCATCTGATGACAGTTCCAAATCTGTGTCTTAATCCTTGTCACGACCAGGAGGTCCTTTTGGAACTGGGAAGAACTCTAGAGGTTGTCCATTACATCTTCATTTTATAGTTGAATTAACACTTTCATCTCAAACCAGTTTAGATTTCTTGTTTCCTCACGCCTCCCAAAAGGAGGTACTCAACATCAGCAGGAAGCGAGAGGAGAATCATGTGCTCTCTTAGAGTGGGACCTGGTCACACTCCTTGCACCACGCCTGGTGTTGGGTCTGAGGATGGGAGATTATTCTAGAGCTTGGTGATGGCTGTCCACCCACATGCAGAGTATGACCTGAGTGCCTCACAGCCAGCTCTCCTATTGCCATCAGCCGTTTTGAAGGCAAAGAGCGTGAATTTATTTTATTTTATTTTATTTTTTGGTACCGGAAGTCGAATTCGGGACCTTGCACTTGCAAAGCAGGCTCCAGAACCACTGAGCTAAATCCCTGGCAAAGAGCGTGAATTTAGAGGCAGCCTGCATATTTATTTATTTGAGTTTCTAGAGATGAATAAAGGGCTCAGCGTGCTGTGCTCTGTCGCCCCCTAGTGCCACGCTGCCGCAGTCGTCTTCGCTTTCCTGTGGCTCCCTTAGGTCTGCAGAGTAGAGGTGCGGAAGTGCAGGCCGGGGTAGACCTCTCCCTCCCCTTCCGTGGGCGGGGAGTGAAGAATTTCTTTCCGAGTGCACTTTGCTTTTCAGCTAGTACAGCCGCTGGTGTGTCCTGTTTTGCCCAGCCCCTTCCCCAGGACCCTTTAATACTGAGATGACCCCAGTTTCCTCCAGAAGATGACGCCAAAAGTGGCCCGGGCAACCTATGCTTTGGCCAGGTGTCTTTTGTTGCATCCCATCTGTGCAGTGTGCCTGCTCTGTCTTTCCTGAAGTGTGTGTTTCTGGGGATTGAACCCAGAGGTCCTCTTCCCCCAGCTACATCCCCAGCGCTTTTCATTTTTTATTGTAAGTTTTGCGACAGATCTCACTGGGTAGCCCACGCTGGCCTCAAACTTAGGATCCTCCCACCTCAGCCTCCCGAGGAGCCAGTTACAGGTATGTGCCGCTGCACCTGTGTAAGTGTTTCCTTCTTGTCCTTTCTGGAAGGGTCAGGAAATAAACAGATGAACAGCGAGAGTCTTGAAGGCAGGGAGCGGGGACGGGGATGGGGATGGGGATGGACTCAGCTTTGCTCCCAGTGCCGGTGGGCAGCAGCTGCCCCGATGAGCACTGAAGGCAGTGCAGATGCCGGGCCCTGGTGGCACAGTCCCGACTGTGACTGCTGACGTGCACTGTGAGGTCACAGCACATGCCAAAGGCCCACTCGATGCTGATTTCTTGTTCTGTCTGTCTGTCTGTCTTGTCCTGGGGATTGAACCCAAAGCCTTTGCACTGAGCTACATCTCCAGGCTCTGTGTGTGTGTGTGTGTGTGTGTGTGTGTGTGTGTATGTGTATGTGTTTTGGAGACAGAGCCTTACTAACTTGCTGAGTTCCTCAGTCTGAGCTCTAACTTGTGATCCTCCTGCATCAGCCTCCTGGAGTGCTGGACTTACAGACATGTGCCACAACACCTGACTGATGGTGCTTTCTTGTTCAGCCCTTTGACTAATAATTCTTCCAGCTCTGGTGAGGCTTGCATAGGGTCCAGAGTGTTTCCCTGCGTTTACAGCATGTGACAGAGCAGTAGTTACTGCTGGCAGTGTACACACTCTGCTGGTTGCAGAGGCCTTTAGGTGCTCTTGTATCCTTTATGGCAACCACACATGGCCTCGGCCCTGCGGTGCACTTTGGAAAGGCCAGAAAGCCTGGCCTTTGCAGTTCCCTGTGCTAACTTCATTGTTTTTTTTTTTTTGGTACCAGGGATCGAGCTCAGGACCTTGCGCCAACTTCATTGTCTTATGTTTTATCTCTGGCCTGTAGGTCAAAACTAACTTGTTATTAGTGGCGTCTCCTTCCTCACTAGATTACAAATCCTGCGTCGTTGGGTACCAGTCTTTTTCATCTTTATTTTATGCAAACACCTACAATATTTTCCCCCACACATAACAGACTACAGGCTTTAACATAAATTTATTAACCCTCCAGAGAAAGGAAAATATTTTACTCTAAGTAGAGAGGTGAATGTGATTTTCAGTTTTGTTTTGCTTTTTAATGATGCTAGGGATTGAACCTTGGCCCTTGGGCATGCTTAGCTTTCTCTTTGTTTGGAAATAATTTTCAAGTTTACAAAAGCTGTAGAAAGAAAAATAGCTCTTACCCAGATTGGTCTGATACCACCCACCTGTTTAGTCCCTTAGTTCTGTAAACAAGACACAGGTGGAGTGGACACCTGCTGAGCGGCACTGGCACACCTGATTCCTGAGCTCGGAGGCTGGATTCTGTGCGCCATGACCTTTCCCCCAGACCTGGGCTTGTGGGTCTCCCGAGAACGGGGCCGTTCTCTCACATGGCACAGCCACACTGTAGTCACTGTCTTCAGACGTTCGCACTGTGACCAGTGCCTCCCTCCTGCCGCCTGTCCTGTCCGAATCTGATGCTGTCATCAACCTTGTGATGGATGTCCTTTCCAGCAGAGCTCCACCCCGTGCAGCACAGATCCCAGCAGGGAGTGGATTGAGTGTCCACTTCAGTTTTCTATGATTGATGCTATTCATGTGAATGGGTCTGCATGCCCTTCCCTACCCCACCCTGTGACAGTCCTCATTTGGCCAAACACATACACTTTCTTCTTTTCTTTGGTGCAGCTGGGGGTGGAAGGGAGGGCCTCTTCCATGCCTTTTCCATGCTGGGCAAATGTTCTGCCACTGAGCCAGGCCCCTAGCCCCTAAAATAATAATTTTTTTTTTTTTTGTAGTGCTGGTGATCAAACCTTTAAAATAATTTTTGTTTGAAAGCACAGAAAGCTTGTAGTGAAGTTGGTAAAACCTGAACTTTCTTTTTTTTTATTTGAGATAGGGTCTCACTGTGTTCCCAGCTTGCCTTGAACTCATTATTCCAGGCTGGCCTCAGACTTGGGATCATCCTCCTGCCTCAGCCTCCTGAGTGCTGAGATTACAGGTGTGTACCACTATGCCCTGCAAACTGAACTTTTTTTGGTACCCGGGATCGAACTGGGGACCTTGCACTGGCAAGGCAGGCAGCGGAACCACTGAGCTAAATCCTCAGCCCTAGCTGAATTTTTTTGGTACCAGGGATTGAACTCGGGTCCTTGGCTTGCAAGGCAGGCGGCGGAATCACTGAGCTAAATCCCCCGCCCAAGCCTCAATTGTTCTCCATGTTGGTTCCTTGCTGTGTTGGCTCCTGGAGGGCTGGCACCTTAAGGGAGGTCCTGTCTACCTGCCAACAAGATATCTAATTAACTTACCTATCTATAATATTCCCCCCTCTGAAGAAGTACCCCTAACTGCTATGAGGGGGCAAAGGGCGAAGACAGTTCTGGCTACTTCGAGCTAAAGAGGGTGGTAGTTGTAATCAGCAGTCAGAGTTACTCTACAGAGTCTTATCTAAAGGCCCTCGATAGGTGCCAGGCATTGTCATGTTGGTAGCCATATAGCTTTGAGTCTGGAGGAGACAAAAGCCGAAGAAACAGTTAAGAATATATGGGCTAAATAATAAGGTCAGCGGGACTGCTATGAATATAGCCAACAAAGGTTTGCACTGGAAGTAATAGCCTCCAACAAAGAGGATAAGGAGAAGGTCCAGGGGACTCAGAATCCAAAATAGAAGTCATTACGTAGTTTAGCAGTTATGAGCTGTTTATAAGGTCGACCTAGTGGATCCTGGTAAAAGAAGTCTAGCAGGGCCGGGGATTTAGCTCAGTGGTTCCACTGCCTGCCTCGCCCAAGCGCAAGGTCCCGAGTTTGATCCCCCCCACCAAAAAAAAAGAGGAAGTCTAGCACATTTGTCCTTGGCTCCATTTGTGTGACTGCTTGGAGTTGGCAGCCTCTTTAGATACTGGAATAGTGATTGTAACCTGCTGACTCAGATTCTTTCATTGATAGAGGTTATATATAAGTCTGATACTTTGTCATAAATCTCTCTAGTTTTAGCAAAGATGTAGGATCCTGGAGGAAAGGTTCCTTCATGTCCTGGATTCTTTATTGACCTTGAGGGGCCAGGGCCTAAATATTGGCTGTCCTCTTAGCCCAGTTACTTTTCTAGTTTTGATCTCCAAACTTTAGTTGTTGAACACCCAGAAGAGAAGATCAGTGACTTAAGTATTTCAGTAGGAGCAGTGAGCTTAACTATTATAATTTCATCTGGATGTTAAGCACTTTTAAAATACATTTTATCAACCGTGGTCATTTTAGTAGTTGAATTGAATCCATGTCCATCTTAGTATGGAATAGTCTTTCAGTCAAACACCTCCATCTGATCCCAAGACATTAAATGACATAAAGAAAACTCTTATTTGTTATCCTTAAGTAGGATGCCATCCCTGAC
Source organism: Heterocephalus glaber (assembly GCF_000247695.1). Next base: position 1,581,035 of record NW_004624746.1, read on the forward strand.
CAGTAATCTCAGTGGAAGACCTCCAAAATGATATAGGGGTAAGAGATGTAACTCCCAAACCTACTAGATATCCAAAAAGCGAGTTCTTGTTCTCTAAAATTGAAGAATGAATTCTAGGAACAAGAGAGGTTAAGAGTAGGAAAAATTTATTGGGAGAGGCCTGGGGATGTAGCTCAGTGGTTCTGGCGCCTGCCTCGCAAGCGCAAGGTCCCTAGTTCGATCCCCAGTACCAAAAAAAAAAAACAATTCCAACAGCCTTTTTAAAAGAGAGCAACAGAACACATTCTAAAATTTATTGGGAGAAAGAAAGCTTCTGCCTGAGACAGAAGGGGGACCGGAAAGTGGGTTGTCCTGATAATGGATAACTTTAAATATAGCATTTCTACTATTAGATAATGGATAACTTTAAATATAGCATTTCTACTATTAGTGTTAAACAAAACAACGTAATTCCTGATTAGCGATTCTCAACATTAAATAATTTCACAGCTACGATATTAGGGTTTTTTTAGATTTTACTTCATTGTTCACCACGCTTGTGTCTCTTGAATTCGTTTCCTAGGATTTATAAGCAGGGCTTCTCTTTTTCAAGAAGAGGGTGCACGTGGAGCCGGAATGTCCCTTTTCTCTCTGGTGCTGGAGATGGAGTCCAGGGCCTCACACCTGCTACATGGTGCTGTACCCCAGAGCTGTGTCCCCAGCACCACAGAGTGGTGATTTTCCTTATGCATTTGAGTAATAATCTAACTGTGGGATAGAGCTCTGAAAAAATACTCTAGAATTCTGGGAACAAAGTACTTTTTCATTAAACTTTCAGAATATTGCCCTGTTGCTTTTTGTAGCTTTGTTGATTCTATTAAAACTTGTTGAGGGCCCGGGATTTAGCTCAGTGGTTCCGGTACCTGACTCGCAAGCGCAAGGTCCCGAGCTTGATCCCCAGTTCCCCGGTACCAAAAACTAACAAGCGAACAACTTGTTGAGTTTTTAAATACAGCATTTTAAATTTAGTAGCTTAAATTGCACACTTTGCTATTCTCTAGAGCTCTTCTCATGGCAGCCTGTGTTTTCTGCTTCCTTTTCACTTGTGGACTTCCCCTTCCTTTGCTTAATGTGTGCCGAGTGGACTGAGTCAGACTTAGTTACCAGGCAGCCTGGAGCTCCTGCCTGTACTCGCCTTTGAGTCAGAGAGGGAGGGAGCTGCACAGGCCACCTCACCGTGCCCGTCCTGCTCCGGTGCTCGCGCTGCGGGCTCTGAGCAGACGCTGACCAGGGACTGTCGCTAGGGAAGCCCATTCTTACCGGCTCCCCTCAGCACTGGCTTCTACTCCTGCTAGCTTCTGAACTGGTAGGCACTTGCCAGACTCTCGCGTCACCTCGCATTTTTCCAGACTCATCCAGAGTTCTGTGAACTCAGGGCTGTGCCTTATCCAGTGTGTGTGTGTGCATCGGGTTTAAATGATTTTCAAAATAAACGGCACACGGGGCTGGGGTGGATCGTTGGTAAGGCAGGTGCTGCTTTGTGTGCAGCCCCAGGGCTGAGCCCATAGGACTTTTATTTTTTAAAAAAGGACACACACATGTTTAGAGAGCATTAATCTGGATCGTGAGCTCTCCTGTCTTTCCGCTTGTGCCGAGTTTCCCACCTTTCTTCAGTCTGTGGTTTGGCAGGGAAGACTGCGGCAGAGGTAGCCCATCTGGGTCAGCGGTGGGCATGGAGGGAGGCACGTGAGTCCCTTTCTCTTGCAAGCAAGACTTAAACTTGTTGTAACAATTGACATATTTCAAAACAAGCTTTGTAAGTTTCAGAGTGTTCTGTGACAATGTATGGAAAAGGCCATTTTGTTTTTGAAATTGGAAAATAGGACCCTTAGAGATGTCAGCTGAAACCCTCAGGGGTTGATTGAGAAAAGACTTGGGGGCTTCCGGCCTAACTGCTTCATAGAGTCCTTGCTCTCTGCAGTGTTATGGGCAGGGGGCATACATAATTTGTATATTTTATGTGATGGGTGACTCTTCTTGTTTTTTTCAGTATATTTTTGGAGATTTTAGCCCTGATGAATTCAATCAGTTCTTTGTGACGCCTCGCTCTTCAGTTGAGGTAAGACAAAACTGTTTCAGTGAATACATGAGATATACTTACGATTATGCTTCCATTTAACTTTCTAAATTTGTTTTTTAATGAAGAATTCTGATATATAGAAAAATACTGAATCTGATCTACAAATGCCCTGAACCCATCAGCTAGATTTGCTCATTATTAAGGCTTTGCTGTATTTGCTTTAGACTTTTAAAAATAAATCAGACTGCACAGGGACAGTGGAAGCCTCCTTTGCAGCCTCTCCCACCTCACTCCTTCGGGAGTGCATCGGGGCTGTGCTCAGTGGGTGTCGGCTCCTGGCCGAGGTACTCACCTTGTAGGTACTGCAGGACAGCTACCACTGGTGTCTCCGCCTTTAAAATGCCACCTAGATGACAGGTACTCTGTATTCATCCTTTTGTGGTTTAATTAAGCTAATGTTATATTCTTCCTGTTTATCTACTTTTGTGTATTTGTTCTTGTCCTTTGATTTTAGTACTCTCTGTCAAATGAACCATAATTTCCTTGTTTTCCTATTGAGAACCCTTTAGGTTTTTGGTTCAACTTTTTAAAAATGTGGCAGTAAACGTGCTTTGTCCTGCCTTCTCATACTGAAGAGTTTTCTCCCTCACACTTTTTAACAGATTTTGCTAGTTCTCAGCATTGGCACACCCAGAGTTTTTGTCACTGTCCTGTGTAATAAGTGGGTTCTCATTGTTTACACATTTCCCAGATTACAAACAGTGGGGCACGGTGTCAGTATTTTCACGTCTGTTGACCGTACAAGTTTTCTCTTCTGTGAATTACTTGATCTATATCTCTTGTCTGTGATTTCAGATCATTTGGCTTAGTCTTTCTCTTCTTGATTTACAGGGTTAGTAATCTTTGGTTTTGCACATTATAGTTGTCTCTTTCTACCACCAGAGAATTTCAACTTTATATATGCTGCACTGGTTGGGGTATTTTGCTGGGAAAGGGGAGTATATTGATTTTTCTTCTTCCTCATGGTTTCTATATTTTTAGTTTTTAAAAAGTCATTAAGAAATTTCTCCCTTCCTGAGAGAATAAGGATGTTTGTTTGTTTTTCAGTGTGTGATATGAAGCAGAGGCACTGATCTGTGTGTGTGTGTGTGTGTGTGTGTGTGTGAGAGAGAGAGAGCGGAGTCTGCTCCATTTCCTGGGACCCTAGCAGGTTGTGTCAGTGTCCCACCAACCTGCTCGGGACACATCTCCCCTGTGCTCATGGTTTCTGCCCTGCTCCGGGGCTGGCACACATGTCCTCCACTGGAGTGCTGAGCCGGCCTCGGGGAGTGCTCACTTGCTCCACGCACCCTTGATCTCCCATGTCTTTAATTCTTCGTTACAAGTACTTGAGCATGCCAAGTCCCATGAAAAATCTTACTGAAATTTTATGAGAATTGCATTAAAATTATGACTTGGTTTGTAGGAGAATCAATACCTTTATGGGCGTGAATTTTCCTAAAATGATTCTTGTAGATTTTATTATTCATTCACATTTTCCCCCTTTCTCCTCTATAGTGCTGGGGGTGGAACCCAGAGATGCGGCCACATGAGGCCTGAACACTGCCATTGAGTGCCAGACCTTGCCCGGGCTGTTCAGATTCCCCTCTGATTAGTTATTTCTGCTTTAGCTTAATTAAAACTTATCTGGGACCTTTTTCAAATGCATATTTATTTATTTATTTTCAGACAGGGTCTTGCTGTGTAGTTCAGGCTGGCATTGAACCCTTAAATCTCTTGCTTGTGCCTCCCAAGGGCTAGTATTCAAGTGTGTGCCACCATGCCTGGCTCAAATTTATATTTCAAATATGAAATATTGAAAATACAAAAAGGGAAAAAAGAAAAGTGTATATAAAGTAAAATCTATCTATCTATCTATCTATCTATCTTTTCTTTCTTTCTTTCTTTATTTTTGAAACCTAGGGGTTTATGCACATAGCCAAGTGCTCTACCACTGAGCTATATGCCTGGATCGTTTTAGTTTTTCGAGACAGTGTCATGCTAAGTTACCCAGGCAGTGCTCAAACTTGTGATCTTCCTGCTTCAGCTTCCCAGGCTTGGTGCTATAATTAAAGGCATGTGCCACTAGTACCTGGCCTTAGTTAACTTTTAATAATGCCTAACTAGCTCTTCAGGTTGATAAATACTTATGTGTGAAGAGTTTTTGTACAGAGGAGCTCACCCTTAGAGTGAGATCAGAGGCCAGGCCCGGGGTCCCACTGAGCCACTGTGTGTGGCTAACGTCTGAAGGTATAGCGGCACTTGCCAGAAACAGCAGAATTGCTCTGCTCTTTGTGATTAAGGATGTAAAAAATTATAAAGCCTGCCTTCTGTACTTTATAGTATTTCTTACATTTGCACATATGCGTGAGTGCGTGACTGTTTGCAAGTATTAGAATAAAATTTGGGTTTTCATCTGATAGAAAAGTGGAAATGCACCATATTTCTAGTTTGAAGACCTGGAGTTGGTCCAGCTCTGCCACTTCAACAGTTTCCTAGGCAGTTTCTTCATTTCTTCTTGCCTCTTTCCCCTGCTGCCTTTCCCCTCTTAGAAAAATGGAAAACCCTCACTGACTTTATAGAAATGTTGGGAAATCGGCTAATGTGTGGTCTGGTACTTGGGGGATGACAAATGTCAGTACAGTAGATGTAAGTAATGGATATGGTAAAGTTAGGCCAAATCTTTTATTTGGAGAACTAATGGCTGTCACCAGTCATTTCTAGGTTTAGAAATCTTAGTATAGCTGGGCGGAGTGGTGCACACCTGCATTCCAGCCCTTGGGAAGCTGAGGCAGGAAGGTCACCCCAGATTTGAAGCCAGCCTGGACTACATATTGAATTCAAGGGTGGCCTCAACTACACAGTGAGACCTGTCTCAGAGGGAGGGGGAACACAGAGAAAGAAATCTTAGCATGTCTGAGTTCTCTTTCTCTTGTTTTTGAGCATGCATTAAAGTTTGAGAGGGCACAACAAATGTCTGTCCCCCAAAGGGAAACACAGACTAACATAATTGGACTGGGTTCCTCTCAGTATTATAATTTCAGAGTCTCTGTTACTACTGTTTGCTCTCAGGGGTTCCTGGCTGGGTGAGTGATGGCCTTCACTGCATAGTCAGTCATTTGGAAAGAGATCCAGTCAACTTATTAATAAGTATGTGGGACCTCAGCCATAATAATGTCATTGATGCTAAAAAACAGGGAGGAAATGCTCATTATTCCTGAAAAATATACAGACTCTCAGTACTGGAGACAGTACTCGTACCTCAGCAATTACTGAATAAGTACAAGGAAACGGAGTACACACAGACTGTAGGTGTCTGTGCTGAGAGAGAGGAGGAGAGAGAGAGAGAGAGAGAGAGAGAGAGAGAGAGAGAGATTGAGAATATGGGCAGTTAAGGGATTAATGCGAATTTAAGACAGTTCTCACTTTGGTGTCCTAGTGGGATTTCAAAAGTAGAAAGTCCTGGCTGGGCACACCTGCAATCCCAGAACTTGGGAGGCTGAGGCAGAAGGATTGCCTTGAGTTTGAGATCATTTGGGGTACATGGTAAGTCCAAGGCCAGCCTGGAATGTATAGCAAGACCCTGTCTCAAAAACAGAACAATCGCCACCTGCCTGGCAAGCACAAGGACCCGAGTTCAATCCTCAGTACCAGAAAAAACCCCAACAAAGACAAAGTAGGGAGTCCTGGTTCGTGGGTCTTTTCAGTGGAGGGTGAAACAGTGACAGCACCAGGAGGAGTCTGAAACACCACTGTTGCTTGAACGCTGGCTTCCTCTGTCTGATGTCCAGGGAAGCAGTACCCCCTCCCCGAGGTGTGGAGCAGAATAGGAGGGGCTGGGCCGTGGCTCTGAGCGCGGGTGTTGCTGTCTGGTGTGGCTAGTCGGCATAGGCTGACCTTCGGTACCATAATGAAGTACGTGTGGCAGGTTAGCTGTGAAGAAAGAGATGGATTTGGGCTCCCAGTTACAGAGGTCCAAGGTCCAGGGCCCGGTCAGGTTCTGGCCTTACTATGGAGCTGCAGGGGAATACAGCTGTTCTGTCTCTGTCCCTCTCATGAAGTCACCAGCATTCAGTCATGAGAGCCCCGTGCTAATGACTCGTCTAACCTTGGTCACTTTCCAAAGGCCCCACTAGACGCCGCGGTGCGTCAGGGTCTGAGCGCATTAGCACACCCTTTGGGTTACACTGCATGATTGCAGGGGGCAGACCTCATTTCATCACGCTGTGCCCTCCCCGGCTGTCAGCCTGGTCTGTCGTCCCCACATGCTGCCCAGGGCTGGAGGCTTTCCTGTCTTTCCTTCTCCAAGTGGAACAGAATACAGTAAGTATGAAGAAGCCATTGTTCTGATGCATGAGGTTATGAAAGCCAAAAAGAGGGTTTCTTTTTTTTTTGGTACCGGGGATCAAACTCGGGAGCTTGCACTTGGGAGACAGGCGGTGGCACCACTGATTTAAATCCCTGGCCCTAGGGTTTCTTGATGTTACAGTGATTTTGTGTGAGTAGCCGGTCATTCAGATTCCTTTTTGTGCCTCAGAATAATTCAGATGGCCACCTTCAGGGGCCCAGAGTGTTGTGACAGGAAGCGCAGGCGCTCTGGTGACAGCGCAGGGACCTGCTGTGCGTTGTGCTTCCCAGACCCCTGTGCACGTTGTCCTTACAGACGCACTGTCTGCTTTGGCTCTGTGGTGTGAGTGCCACTCTGCCAGCTAGGGGCTTGGCAGGGTGGAACTCACCCCATCTCAGGCTTTGCGGTCCTGGATCTGTGCTGTGTGCTGGGCTGCCCCCTGGTGAGGGAAACGCACAGCTCCAAGTCTGCGTTCTTTCCAGTCACTGTTTTTTTCTTAGCTTCTCTGTAATGACTGAATTGTCTTGCTAAGAGTTCATAAAACAGCAGTTTCCAAGCCTCGGAAGGCATGAGAAATGCTTGGCTTGGAGAAATGCTGCCCCAAGGTGTTGCGCTGTTTTTGTTTTCTTCAGGTAGCAGTGATTTTTCTGCTTACCTCATCCCCTTTCCTCCTATACTTTCTCGTGCCAAACATGTCCGCGTCAGGTATTCCCAGTTCTTGAGTAAATACGGAATAGCTAGGAGGGAAAGTATTTGAGAGTTTCACAGAACTTCTGCTTTTTACAAAGAAGCCAGACCTGTGCCATTGCCTTCTCTCTTCCAAATCACAACTGTGATGTTAGATATTGATTCTGTTATTTTAGTACGCCGTGTTGGATAGGGAGTCTCAGTTCCAAGGCCCCTTCCCCCTGAGTGTGTTCTCAGCTCTGACCTGTCCCGGCCCTGATGGCGAAGAGGAAGTGCAGATGGCCACTAGTGGGCAGAGAAGAGTCTGCTCAGCCAGAGCAGCCGGGAGAGGGAAAGCAGGCTGTCAGAAGCACTGTGTTATAGCTGATTTGTGTACCCATGGAGCTCATTTTCAATTCCTTAGCCTCATTTTTGGATCTGTGTAACAGTGATTATAAATATTTGAAAGCATTCCTGTAGTGCTTTTCCCCTTAGGGTAGTTGAAGGTAATGCAGATTTTCCTGACTTGTGTGGCATTCTGGTAAAAGGAGTGTCCTGAGAAGTTGCATGGGTAGAGTTTTAATGCAGTGTTGTCTTGATGCAGTAGCACGTGTTGTGTGTTAATATTCTGTTGAATTGAAATTTTTTTTCTGATTCCTCATGCAGCTCCCCCCGTACAGTGGAACAGCTCTGTGTGGCACTCAGGCTGCGGACGAACTGCCTGATGGTAAGCTGGTCTCCTCCTCCCTTATGAGCTGGTGTGTGCCGGGTGGGCAGGCTGCCAACAGACGCTGTCTCTTGGCTCAGACTTTTGGAAGCAGCATTTCCTTTCAGCATGGAGTTCTTGCGGTGGACTGTAGTATATTTAATCCCTGGAGCTCTCTGACTGTTGGGATTGCTTTATACCTCAAAAGGCCAGGCATTTAAGATTCAGTGAGTTCTTTTTTCTTAGCAGTTCTCAGTGCCACAGGTATGTCCCTTGCCATGGCTGCGTGTGCGGGCTCTGAAGGACTGGCCTCTTTCTTTTTTTTTTTTTTTTTCTGGCACTGGGGATTGAACTTGGGACCTTGAGCTTGCCAGGCAGGTGCAGTGCCACTGAGCTTCATCCCCAGTCCTTGATGGCTGTCCTGTCTTGTTGCTGTTCTGATGCCTGGGCCCGGGGTGGTTGGCCTGGGATGGGTGTGCTTTGTACATCTGAGCAGCCGAGCCTGCCTGGTTTTAGCAGCTTACACTCCCTTCCCATCTGTCACAGGCCCCCTGGGAATTCAGCTGCTGGCCTCACCCCCTGGGCTGGCACTTATCCAGGTGTAGCCCTCCTGCACTGTGTCAGCTCCAGTGCCAAGATGCCCTGGCAGTCTGGCTCACAGGAAGGGCCCTTGAGGGCTGCAGAGAAGCTGGAGGAAAGCATTTTCTTGGAAAGCCAGGATTTGGAGGCTGTGTTTAGTTAGCGTAGTCAGACTTGGGAGGAGGGGGTTAATTACAGTTTAGGGTTAGATATGAACTTAAAGAGACTAACCAAGCGTTTTATGCAGTAACATCGTTTTATAAGAAGCAGTAATACGGGGGCCCAAACAAGACAGAACAGATTTCACAGGCGCTTAGGATGATTGATACAGTAAGCAAAACTCTAGGGACCTACCACCAGCTGCTCAGCCTCCTGGCTGCCTCTTCCGCTGCTGGATCCGGCCCTGACACCTGCTCCTGCGCCTGTCCTCGCTGTGGTCTGTGCTGTGCTCTTGGGCGCATGCTGCACACGTGTGTGCTTGCAGGCAGCACACTGCCTTTCCTTCCCTTCCTGGGACTCCTTCTTCCAACTCCCAGTCCTTGGTGTTGCAGATCCCCACCCTCAGCCCTTCCTCCTGCTAGGCTGTCGCCCCTTCTCAGTCCCTGCCTCTTGACTCATCCTTCATTCTCTCTTCTCTTCCACCTTAGTCCATCTTTTACTCTGTTGGAAACAGCTAGGACTGTGCCACCTGCTTGCATGTGCAGTGACAGGCCCACTGGAAGGCCCTGCCCCCCAAGCCTCTTTGGTCCACCTGCTCGAGTGCTGTCACTGTCTCTCTCACAGGACCTGCCCACTCACTGTCTGGTAGCGACTCTCCTCCTCTCACACTGGACCCAGCCATGTTAGGATCTGTGTCTGTCTCCCCACTACACGCTGTGCATATGCAGTTCTGTGACCCTCGGTGCATTTGTTGGAGAATGATGTAAAACGCTGTCTTGTGCTCCATCCCTCCAGCACCAGCACCAGCAGCCCGCCTGCAGAGGCAGTTCACCATGGCATCCACCTTTTCTACCTCTGCCTTTTCCAGACAGTTCTGAGAGCTCATTTTCACCCCCACCCCATCCACTCATCTTTCAGGTCCCACTGGCCTCTCTCGATGCTGATTGAAATTGATTCCCTTTTCCTGACTGAGTCCAGAAAGAAGTCCATTCTCTCTATAGAGATGCTCATGGCCTTCTCATGCCCCCTCTTGCTTTGTTATCCGCAGTCACTTAGTCAAAATGAGCTCCCTGAGCAGAGGTCTCGCCTTACCAACCTCACCCTCCAACCCGCCACCTGCCGCCCAGGCTTTGGCTGTGTGTACTGCAGTGAGCACCCTTTGAGAAATGATGCCCTCGGGTGCTGTTTTAGCTCAGCTGGTTCTCCTTCCCTGACAAACCTGCTGCCCACAGGACCTGAATGCTGCTTTCCAGAGTATTGTCTGGGCTATTTAAAGCCATTTGACAGGTGTGGTGCTGTAATCCTAGCACTTGGGAGGCTGAGGCAGGAGAATTGCTGCAAGTCCAAGGCCAGTATCCTGGACTACATAGTGAGACCCTATCTCAAAACAAAAAAGCAACAGCCAAAAAAAGCGGTGTTTATAGGGCTCCCACAGCACACCAGCCTCCAGATGGGGCTGTCGAGTTCCCACTGTGCAGTCCGGGGGTCCTCTGTCCTGGCTAGGACTCTGCTTTTCGAGATACGCCCACTGTTCCGGGTAGCGTTTTGGAAGTGGCCGTGACAGTGAGAAAGTTCTGTTAATGTCATTTCACTTTCTAAACATTTCATGCTCTGATAAGATGGAGAGTCAGACTGGAAGCCCTGTGCACATGGGAAATCATCCGTCTTGCAGAAGCTGCTCAGCACATGGCATGCTCATTCTTAGTGTGATTTCCCAGTGTCCCCTGTCCCAAAGGCAGCCCCCAAGTGGAGCCCTTGCTTCTCAGGCTGCATCTCTAGACCCCATGGGCTAGGAGTGCCTGGAGCGGAGAGACCGCCACCCTAGTTGTACAGGCCTCCCTGGCCTAATGACCGAGCTGTTCCTGCAACCAGGTCACTAAGCATATTGGTCACGGACTGAGGAGTTGTGTATCATATGTATATCACAACATTCAGGACAGTGAAATAGTCAAAGAAAACTCCAGCTTGGTGACTTCGCTTTGATTTGTGTCACTCAGTACTGTAATGTATAGCAGATCACGGAACTAGAGTTTTGAACTGTATAGTACATTCAGCGGAATTTGCAGTACTGCATGAACGGTGTACAGTACAAAAATGACCTTGAGGTTCTATAAACAAGATGTACGGAACTTTACAAAAGAAAGTCGGGTTGTTAAGCCTGAACAGGTAGGTTGTTAAACGAGGAGTATCCATAGTAACAAGTTTGCTTCTCTTTGGTGATTCTTTTCAAAGTAAACAAAAAACAGTGTCCAGATGAATCGATGTCCTGTTGGTGCCATTGTGTGTCAGCTTGCTGGTTAGCATAAGCACGATCTGTTCTCTTCCAAGAACTTTGTGTTGTTTGTACCAGATTGATCTCCTGGCCCCAGCGAGGGCATCCAAATGAACAAAGACTCACCTCCAGGGTCTGTGTAGGTCCTGTCCTCCTCCTGTCCGCTCATGGCACATAGCCGCCCTCCCCCGAGGAAGGCTTCTAAAGGCCCCTTCAGGGTGCAGTGTGTTCAGGTCTCTGTAGTAAAGGCTGTTCGTGAGCATTATGATTCTTTTCTTGAAATATGTGCCTGAAAAAATAACTGGAGCCTTATGGTACACCTGAAGGCATCTTTATTTATGCACTAAAAATGGATCCCGAAGTGTGTGACCTTTCCTTAACTTCAGACTTAACAGCCTCTTCATCAAATAGGAAATAGCGTAGTTGCTTCAGGTCTGTTGAAAAACAGGACTGATTCTGGAACATGCGCCTTGCCATGAATGATATGTGTAGATTTTGTTTACTGGGAGGAAGTATTGAAAATTCCCCAGAGAGGTTTTTTTTGGTACCGGGGATTGAACTTGGGTCCTTGCGCTTGCACAGCAGGTGACAAAACCACTGAGCTAAATCCCTGGCCCGCAGAGAGGTTTTTAAAAGTTTATAGTCCACATTTATCTTTTGGTATTTTGGGACCAATGGGGGTTTTAATCAGGCAAAAATACCATTTTTTATTTTTATTTTTTTGCGGTACTGGGGACCTTGTGCTTGCAAGGCAGGCATGGTGCCACTGAGCTAAATCCCCGGCCCAAAATAGCATTTATTTTCATTACAAATTTATTTTAGTTTCTATCTTCTGAAAGTCTTCTTTAGCTTCGCAGAGAGTTGAAGATAAGGACAGGCTTCTGTTTTTTATAACCCTAATTAAATACAGTTTTATAGGTATTATTTATTTTCAGCAAATTATCTAGCATAGAAATGATAACTTAGGAAAAGAACTTTTTTCAGTTTTCAAAGAGAAAATGAGTAATTATTTATACTTTTATAGTCTGTAGATTTAGTCTTAACAAGATATTTACTAACCATTTTGTTTCTAAACAGGACAAGAGTATCAGAGAATTGAGTTCGGTGTCAATGAAGTAATTGACCCCAGTGACACTCTGCCGAGAGCCCCCGGCAACAGTATTTCAAGCACATTGAACCCTCAGGCCCCTGAATTTATTCTTGGTTGTACAGCTTCCAAAAAGACCCCTGATGGGCTAGACCAGGAGGTGAACTCCAGCTCCCTTGACCACCCATACCCGGGCCCAGCCCTGGCCTTGGACAGCAGCTCGCATGCTGAGGCAGAGGCTCTGGAGAACACTGGTGGCCCAGGTGGCCTGGGACAGAGGGAGCGGAAAAGGAAGAAGAAGCGGCCCCCAGGGTATTACAGTTACCTGAAAACTGGGGGTGACGAAAGTATTTCCACAGAAGCTGTGGTCAACGGCCATGCCAACTCAGCTGGCCTCGGTGGGGTGGGCGCCGAGGATGCGGAGTTTATGGGTGACATGCTCCCGCCGGTTTCGCCCAGGACTTGTGACAGCCCTCAGAACTCCACGGACTTCATCAGTGACACTGTGCCTGATAGTCCTTACCCTGGAGCGCTCGACAGCGCCGCCAGGACTGTGGGGCAGCCCGAGGGCTGCTGTGGGCCTGACTTTGAGCAAGCCTGCCTCCCCGCAGACCGCCTGCTAAGGACAGCTGTGGCTCCGCCCTGTGCTGCTACCGATACTACTGAGAACCTTGGCATCACCAATGGACAAGTACTTGAATCCTCGAGTGTGGGCACAGCTGCCAACGGGGAGCTGCACACTGTGGAGAGCACAGACTCAGACGTGGCCAAGCTGGAGCGTGCGCCACCTCCCGCTGACAGCGTACTCCCTGCACCCATTCCCATTAACCAGCCTGCCAAGTCCTGGGCCAGCCTCTTTCATGATGCTAAGCCCTCTTCCTCCTCACCCGTGGCGTATGTGGAAACTAAGTGTTCACCTCCTGCCCCATCTCCCCTGGTCTCTGAAAAGCAGGTTGAAGTCAAAGAAGGGCTTGTTCCAGTTTCAGAGGATCCCGTAGCCATGCAGATCGCAGGTACAGTGAACCAAGTACAAGCTGAGCACAGAGCTCAGCATCCGGAGGCGGGGCTTTGAGGCAGATGGGGCTCTCACAGTGACAGATGGTGCCATAGCGACAGATCACTGGGGTACAAATGGGAATGGCTAAGGAGTGCCTGTGTCTTAGACTTTGACTAATGGGGAGGTAAGGGGTGTCATACCCTCACGATAAGAAAAGAAAAGTCCAGGCCAGGGGTTTAGCTCAGTGGTTTCGCAGCCTGCTGCGCAATCGCAAGGACCCGAGTTCGATCCCTGGGACCAAAAAAAAAAAAAAAAATCCATTTTTATTACAGGTCCTTTTGTACTTATAATTCCATTTCTCTCTCTCTCTCTCTTTTTTTTTTTGTACCGGGGATCGAACTCGGGCCCTTCCACTTGCGAGGCGGGCAGCAGAACCACTGAGCTAAAGCCCTGGCCCCCATTCTCTTTCTTGCCTTTGTTAAGTAACTGTACCACTGTTCATATAACGAGCCTGTCCCGTGTCGCAGCTGTTGTCTGCTTTTGGTGTGACAGTCCCTGTTTGTATTCACTTGTACTGTTGCTTTTTTATATTTCTCAAGCTTTAAGAAAGCATTTGTGATTCATGTAGGTTTTTCCTTTATTTTTAAATTTTTTTTGGTACCAGGTATTGAATTCGGGACTTGGTTCTTGCGCAGCAGGCGCCAGAACCACTGAGCTAAATCCCCTGGCCAGGGTATTTCCTTTTTAATAACTATTTTGGGTTGAATACATGGATTTTATTCAGTATTTTAGTACACCAAGGTCAGCTCTTGACAGGAAAAGGAAAAATTATAAAATTTCACCCTAAAGTTAACATCTTGTCTTAATTAACAATAAAAAGGCAAAGCAGCATAATGCATAGGTTGTGTTTGAAGTGAAGCAGGGAACCAGCTGCCCAGGGCTCCGTGCTTATCTATACCTAAGAGGTGAAGGCTGGGCGGAAGTGAGCTGGAGTCAGCTCTCGAGCTGCTCTCTGATTCATGTGTGCCAGCAGCCACCTGCAAAAATTGCCTTTGTGAGTGGGCAGTTTCATCAGAAATAAAACACATTCTTCATTCTTCTGGTGGTGGTAGGATGACAAGTACTTTTTTTTTGGTGCCAGGGATTGAACTCGGGACCTTGTTGTGCTTGCGAGGCAGGTGGTAGAAGCACTGAGCTAAATCCCTGGCCCTGACAAGTACTTTTTAAAAAACATTCCTTATACAAAGTATGGTATTTTGAATCTTGGTTTTCTGGGGATCTTTTAAAATGAGGAAATAACAGGGCAACCATTGTTATTTTGAGTCATATACACATTTAAAGCCAAGTGGTTTCCTCAATAGTATGTAAAATAGTTTAGAATGTATTTGTTACAAGGCCCACTGTCACAGTTAGGGTAAGACGGTATATTCGTCCGAATATGGGTTAATGTGTCACAAGTTTATTTTTGACTTATAAGGAGAAATTCATGGAGGAGTATGTTCACAGCCATGTGCTTCCAGTTCCCCCATGAGAGCATTGTAATTATACTTCTCTCCTGAAAGTTACTCTGCAGAGGAGAGCTTTACATCCCTAGGAAATTTTTTCTTTTTAAAATAAGAAAGAAAAACTTCCCTTTAAAAGTTTTAAGACATTCTTGTATAAGCCTAAGTGTGGTTTTCTGTGTCCTGTGTGCATTAAAGTCTAATGAGGCTGAAGTGCGTGTGCTGGCACACTCCTGTGATCTCAGCACTCGGGAGGCTGAGGCAGGAGGATCACAAGTCTGAGCCCAGCACAGGTAGCTTAGCAACTTAATGACACTCTGTCTCAAAATTTAGGAAAGGGCTGGAGATTCAACTCAGTGCTGAGTCGCCATGTCAGTCCCCAGTACCACGCGCATGTGCACACACACACCCCGACAGAAAGAAAAGGGTTTTGAGACACTAACAGTAGGGCTTTCTGCTGGCTGGCGCTGTTTCGGAGCCTCACCCCCAGCCCCGCTGCTCCTGGTGGGTGTCTCTCACGGCCTCCGCATAGCTGTGTCACTTCCCACCGTGCTGCCACGAAGCCTGCAGAGGTGATTACCCAGCACAGCTGGGCTCTCCTGGTGGGTGCCCTGACAGCACCCTTTGCTGTGGGCCGTGTAGGCTGAGGGAAAGCAGTTCTGTTGGAATTTTTCCCTGTTCAAATTTTCTTATGGATTTACTTTATTAAAATGATAAAACATGTCCTTTGTTCTAAGATGTACTAACTGCACAATCCCTTCGAGGGGCATGTTTTTAAGTATGGACCTACTTATTTTAAGCAGCAGTTAGCTGAGTGAAATTCTAATTCCACTGAAAGATCTTTGATGTTGGTTACAATAGAATTTGACTTGCATTGGAGTCTAACTGGTTCTACTGAAAGAATAAGTTTTTTGTGTTTTTTTTGATGGTGATGGTACTGGAGATTGACATTTTTATCCCTAGTCCATTTTTATTTTTATTTTTTAAATTTTGAGATAAGAGTCTCAAGTCACAGAACTTTCCAGGCTTGGCTTGAACTTCCTGAGTGATTGGTTGGTTGGTTGGCTGTTTTTTTTGTTTTGTTTGTTTCAGTTTTTTAACAGGGTCTGGCTGGATAGTTCAGGCTGGCCTCCAAACTCACAGCGATCCTCCTGCCTCAGTCTTACAGAGCGCTGGGATTGCAGGTGTAGGGCAGCAGCAGTGTCTGGGCCGCGCATGTGCTCGGGAGGATGCACGGCATGCCATGCAGTGCGTGGTGCCATGCTGTGGCCTCCCCCACACGGTCCAGAGTGGACTACAGCCGCCATGCCTCATGTTCCCGATCAGTACTGGGGTTTGATGGACATGGAGGTTCTTCTGAGTTTTCACTAAGGAGCGTACATTGTATTCCAAACCAGACTGTGTCAGATGCTTTCAACATGCAAAAGGAGCTGTTTTGTATCTGATGTTTTAAAATCATGTCAGTGTGGCTTGTTTTAACAAAGTTAAATAATGCTGGACATGAGGGGAGACCAGGCCAAGTGCCCGAGTACAGTAAACTGCAAGAGAACTAGGCAAGCAGGCCTTATGGGGTGCTGCTGAGGACTGTGCTGCCTGCTGTGCGGTGTCAGTCTCCACACCCACGTGTGTCTGCGTGTAAAGGGAAACGTGTCCTAAGTCTGGTCTTTTTTTTTTTTTTTTTTTGAGACAGGGTCTTGCTGTGTAGTCTAGGCTGGCCTGGAACTCACAGTGATCCTCCTGCCTCAGCCTCCCGAGCACTGGGATTACAGGCGTGTGTTTGCAAGACTTGTTTGGTTTGGTGGTTCGTCTATCACATAGGTACTTGCCGTCCTCTACAGGAAGTGATTCGTGGGTATTTTGCATTTCTTCTTGAACCCTGAAGTACCATAGCAATGATGATGTCGTGTGCCCAAAGAGTTAAGAGGTGCAGCCCTGTCTGTGGGGTGCCGCCCCCCTGGGCTGCGCCTTCTAGCTGGCCCACTCGCAGGCCTCTGAGAACCCAAAGACAGCCTGCAGCCCCTGGTGGTGGTGCATCTTGGACACTTTGCTGCCCCCCGCCCGATCAGGCAGCCGGGATAGCAGCCTCTGTTCTTGCCTGGTGATGATAACAAGGAAGAGAGGCTGCGGGAGACAGAAAGGAGAAGAGCACAGAATGTCAGCTCTGGGCCGTCACCAAGCCCTAAGAACGGTGAGCACTCTGCACCTTGCATTGGTGTGGATTTTAAGTGGTAATATGACCTCTAAATCCTCATTTTAGGAAAACCAGCTCTTTGTACTGAGGATATACAGCCCTAGCCCTTTTTATTTATTTATTTTGCAACACCAAATTGCTAAGCTGCCCAGGTGGAACTGGGCCTTGGAATCCTGCTGCCTTAGCCTCCTGCAGGGCTAGGATTATAGGTATGTGCCACACTTCTGGCTAGGAAAACAAACTTGCATGCCTAAAAATATGTGCAGGCAGAATCTCAGCTTATAAGAATGTACGTTCATATCACAAGTACTGCTGTTGAGTTTATCAGTCATTTGAGTTGAATCATTGGGCAGCTTTTGTGAGCTTTGTATAAAATCTTGCAACAAAGTGATATTAAGCAGCTCAGTTTTTCTGCCTGTCCACAGATTTCATAAAAAGGTTAAACTTGAATTGAACCTTTCAGTGTTACAGAAATGAAAGGACCAGTGTCGACCTTGTGTCTCTTGAGTCACTGGCAGATCCTGCCTTTGTGTGTCCCTTGTTCTGGGCAGCCCCATGGGCTCTCACTAGGGCCAGGCAGGCCCAGGAGTCCTGAGGAGCTGGCTTCTGGCTTGTGGAGGAAGAAGGGTTGTTACCAAGTCAGCTCTTGAGTGTTTGCCCTAAGGAGGGAACAGTAGACGGACCAGCTCAGGACCTGGGACACTGTCAGCCTCCATAGCCCGCTTCCCCCACCCCCCCCCCCCCCACCTCAGGGCCACCTCCCCTCGTTTTATCTCTGGACTCCACAATTACCTGCCTGTTGGGTTAAGGCTGAGGGTAAAATGGCCCATGGAGCCAGTGACCCATGCTGCAGGAGTGACACTGGAGAAGTGAGCTCACCCTGGCTTGTCTACAAGTCCTGGCTTAGGGATTCTAACTGCAGAGCTCACTCCTTGTGACCGCTCACTTCTGTAGCTGGGTGTTGGCTCTTGACAGGAATTGTTTTGTTAAAATTTGTTTTTCTTTTTGAAAAACAATTCATTTGCTGTAGCACTGGGGATCTACCCTGGGCCTTGCCTATGCTAATCACACATTAGGCCACCGAACTGCATCCCTGGCCCTTTAAAAATTTAAGGCAGGGTTTCGCTAGGCTGCAGAAATACAGAACTCACTGTGTTTCCTGCCTCGGCCTCCGTGGAGTCAGGATTGTCTTTGCACCTGTAATTGTGGAGCGTGCTGGGCAGCTCTGTGATGTGTTAGCTGCTCTAGGAAAAGGCTCAGTGGACAGCATGTTACAAAACTGGGACTAAAGATTTCTGGGGTATTTGGATTGTAAGAGAAAATCCTAGACAATAAAATACTTTTATCTGAATTTTTTTTACAGTCATTCGATTTGAAATGGAACTTCATATTCACAGAATGTTCAGAACTTCAAGTTTTAGGGAATTTAGGTTAATATTGCAGAGACTTGAAATTACTTTTTCAGATCCTCACATTAACTTCCTTTTCCTTCTCTTCCCACCTGTGTCTGTTCTTCTTCCACTGAGGCTTGTGGCCATCGGTGACATGCCGGCCGAACACTTGGCTCTCGCCTGTGGGGAGCCGAGGTGTGAGCCCGGGTCTCTGGCTCGGGAGCCTGGGCTCTGCGGGCCCCGCGGGTGTCTTGACTGTGAGGCGGAGCCAGCTGTGGGCGGGCGGGCTCCTCGGTGTCCCATCCTGTGTGCACTCCGTACAGCGTGCACTCCCAGGGCTGAGTCATGAGTGGCCTCACCTCGAATGTGGTCTGTGGCACAGATAAGGAGGGAACAGACAACAGAGCTGTGTGGGGGACAGAGAAGGCCAGTGGGTCCTTTACCTTGGACAGGGAGGACTCTTGTGCACTCTGAAGTGTGATGGTCGTTTTTGTTTTTGGTTTTTTTTTTTGGTACCTTGGATCAAACTCGGGTCCTTGCGCTTGCGCAGCAGGCGGTGAAACCACTGAGCTAAATCCCCGGCCCAAGCTGTGAGGTCTTATATTTAAGCAACTTCCTATCCAAGGAAAGAGAGTTGTTGCTTCTAGATCAAGGCAAACAGTGACCATGTCTGCTAATATGGAGACAGCGCCAGAGGGACAAGATTGTTTTTAGACACTCAGTCTTGGGTAGAGAATCAGATTCAGGAGCGATAGAAAATACTAACCGTGGAATGATCCTTAATTTTATCTAAGGTGTTTGTTTGTTTGAGTACCAAGGATCAAACTGAGGACCTTGCACTTGCCAGGCAGATGCTGTGCTGCTGAGCTACATCCCCAGCCCAATACTCAGTTTAGCTATTAAAGACCTATACGGAGTTGTTTTAGAGTGACAGTAATCATCAAGGGAAATCCAGGTGGTCGGTATCTCTGCTGTTTTGTGTGTGAAGATTTCTTTTGACATAAGGATGTTGTGCCAGAGCACCCCTTCCGGAGGGTGCTAAGGCTTGAGAGGAGCTCCCTGAGCACCTTGTCAAGCTGGGTGCCAGAGACCTTTTCATTCCACTTGGGCCTGAGTTTTTGCTCTTTTGCTTTGTGGAGGTCCTGTTGTTCGCAGTTACTGAACAGACTGCTAGAGGGTGCTGCAAGATTTAGACTGAAGCTGCTTTTTCTCTTTTTTGTACCAGGGAATCGAACTCCGGACCTTGTGCTTGTAAGGCAGGTGGCAGAACCACTGAGCTACATCCCCGGCCCTTAAGCTGCCTTTTTATCTGCCTGTTCCTCAAATCAGCAAGCAGAAGCCAGTGTGGGCAGGCAGGTTCTGGGAAGGGGTGGTGTAGAAGCAGTGGCGGTCCGACCTGTGTGCACTTTCTCTAAGTAAGTGCTGGAAAGAAGGCTTCCTAGGGCCAGGGATTTAGCTCATTGGTGCTGCCGCCTGCCTCACAGGGGCCAGGTTATGAGTTCGATAATTTTTTTGGCACCAAAAAAATAAAAAGGAAGCTTCATAGCTGACTTTAGGTTTAGAACCATAGCTGGCTTTAGGTTGGATCGTCCTCTGGCTCCTCTGGCTCCGCCATGCTAGAATGCTGCAGCTGCCAGTTGTTCAGGCTGTTACCAGCCGCAGCCACTTAGGAGCACTAGGAGGCCCATTCTCAGGTGGCCGTAGTGCAGCCAGGCCTCGATGGCTTGCACCAGCATCCCTTCTGGATGGTGTTAGCTTTGTCAAAAGTGGTTTTTCCTGTAACTGAAACTAAGTCCAAAGTACTCTGAACTGTTTGCGATCAGATTTTTGAGTGTTCAAACAGTGGAGCCAAACACAGTGGCGCACCTGTGACCCCCGCCCTCTGGAAGGCTCAGTCCGGAGGGTCACAAGTCTGAGCCCAGCTTTGGCCACTTAAGTGACTTAGCGAGAGCCTGTTTCAGAATGAAAAAGGCTGGGAATCTATTTCAGGGTGGGGGCCCTGGTTTTAAAAATAAAAACCATACCAACTTAACCTAGGAGGGAGGCTTCAGACAGAGCAGTCCTGGTCCTGGTTGCTTCCTTTTCGTTTCCCACCGGTGTCTGTGCTGCACCCAGCCCCACCAGACTGCCTGTCTTACCAGCAGGAGAACCGAAGGCCTGTCTCCTGCCAGGTGCACCCGCCTTGGCCTCGATTCAGTTCCTTCCTCCTGTGGCCTTGACTCCAGCCGAGCAGTGCGTGCTCACTTTGCTCCCCAGGGCCTTGGACACATTGCTCCTCCCGCTGCCGTGTCATCAGACACACACTTCCTGCCCTGCTGGGCCTGTGTGTGCCTATGGGAGGGGAAAACTGAACTCACAATCTGATAGAGGCTTAGCACACGCATGCTGGTGTCCTCTCAGTACCCCTGCCAGCCCCTAGGACAAACCCACTGTCACCTCGGCATGCAAACACAGCACGAGCCCTCCCGCCAGGCCTGTCGCTTTCGGCCACGTCACTGGTTTGTAAGCTGCCGGAGAGCAGGGCTGCCATGTAGCTGTGTGTGCCCGCTGGCTCAGCAGGTGTCCTTCGCCGTCAGCAGAAGGCAGCGAGTCATTTAACAGAGCCCCTGTGGTAGGAAGGCTACTCGCTTTACATCTTTTCTTGGTGATTGCATGAAAAGTTAATTGTTAGACAGAAAAATACTGTGGCAGGTTGGTGGCTGGACGCTGCCATGGGAGGTTGTGCCTCTGCACTAGGGAGTCGGTGTGTGCTGGAAACACAGGTTTGTGCTGTTGTGCAGCATGGGCCAGACATTATAGAATGTTGCAGTGCAGCTCTTAAGACAAGTGTAAAAGTCCCGTATAAGTACAAGATCTTAGGCTTGTGGCCAAAGGTAGGTAGCTAAAACTTTACCAAGAAAAGTTTTTCTTTTTCTGTACCGGGGATCAAACTCGGGTCCTTGTGCTTGCGAGGCAGGCAGCGGAACCACTGAGCTACATCCCCGGCCCCCATAAAAAGTTTAAAAGTGGATTTCGATCCCCAGTACCAAAAAAAAAAAGTTTTAAAGTGGAACCCAGTATATATTGGAGAAGAAAGTGCGGCCTCTGGATCCAGGCTCACAGGTTGGTTCGGTTACGTGGCCTTAGTTTTCTCATCTGTGAAGGGGGCACGGTCGTGGTGCCTCTGACAGGGCTGCGAGTGATGATTATGAATAATGTGGATGAAGCTCCACACGAAGCTCGTGTCTTCCCTTCCCATGCACATAGGCCCCATCTCCCTGGCAGTCACCAAGTGGGATCTTGGGGTTCAGGTCCGTGACGGACCTGCTCACGGGTCAGGGCCCAGGGCTGTGCTCCTCAGAGGGAGGAGAAGGGCTGTCCGAGCTCAGCCTAACTGAGGAGTCCCACTGGGCTCTCAAGCCTGGAGGGTCTCCCTTTGTGTGCAGGGGGCCGTGTGAAAATTACTCCCCACCGTTCGTCAGAAGAGGGAAGGTGTGGAGTGTGCGTGTTGGTACTGGAGCTGCTCCCAACTTGTGTGTGAGCCCGAGACCTGCCAGTACAACTGTGTTAAGAAAGGAAGACTTTCTCGTCCCACCTCAGTGGGTGCTCCTGTCAGACGTATGCCTGGTCAGGTTTCTTTCCCGCTGTGCCCCTTACCAGCCAGAGAGGCAGGTAGCGTGGCCCAGCCCGGTGGGCCTGGCCATGCCACCCTTACCCTGTAGCTCACAGCGAGCAAAGTATCTCGGATGGTTATTTGTATAGGAGCGGCGTTCAGTCAGAGCCTTCTTAAAACTGGAAAGAGCCCTGTGTGCGGGCGAATCTGAGGATACAGAGCTTGCTTGCGTGAAGAGATGACAGTGTATGAAACAGTCACCACATTGGACTTCTGATGGAAAAACACAGTAATATAGGAGACGCTGTCCCCAGAGGACTGTCTTAGGGAGCAGCCACCAACCACCCCTGATGTGGGGTGTGGCATTGGTGGTTAGGGATTCAGAGATGGAGACTCAGGTTCCACACCAAAATCCTTCTGTGCGCAGTGTCCGAGGGACCTGCTTGTCACCAAGGCAGGCCCTGCTGCCAGCACTGCAGGGGAGATGCCTGCAGCGTCTGTCTGTTCTCCAGCACTGGCACCCTGCAGTTTGCTTCTCATTAAAATCGCCACTTACATTCCCATAGGAAGATAGATAAATATTAGCATTTGCTGGGAAATAGTAATTGAAACACATTTTTATCATTAATGTACTTGACGCAGAATTGAATGAAGCTTAACAACATGGATTTTCTTCGGATGTGTGCTTTTTTTGAAGGGAGTGCTAACAGTCTCCCAGACTAGCACATTTTGGTGGATTTAAATGTTACTCACAGGATGTTATTAACTTCTTAAATATGCTTCTCACTCTTTCAGAGTTACTGGAGAACGTAACCCTAGTACATAAGCCAGTGTCATTGCAACCCCGCGGGCTGATCAATAAAGGAAACTGGTGCTACATTAATGCTGTATCCTTCTTGCACGCTGTCCGGGGCCAGCTCACTGCCGCCGTCCCCTCTGGGTGCTTTGGCTTGGTGCGGCTTCCACGAGGCCACTAGCCTGAATGTGGGGTCCAAAAAAACTTGGTTCGGTACCTGCTCTGCCTAACTGGCTCATGGACAGGATTATTCGTGACCCCAGCTTCTCCAAACCTGCGCAAAAAGAGGATTTTTGACCTGAGTGACAGAAGCGGGCCAGTTTTATTCTCATCAGCATGGTCCCAAAGAGCAGGGCACAGTGGCCACTTGGGGCTGGAAATTTTGTCCTAACCAATTTGGTGATTTTGGTTGCATCAGGTACTTGAATGTAACCCTGACTGCACAGCAGATCCTCATGTGGATTTTGTTGGGCCGTTACCCTGCCAGTTAATGGTTTATTCCTTTTTGTGTTACTTATCAAAGTAGTTCAGTGTCCTTGACCTATGTAGGTTTTGTTTTCTCATTTTTTTGGTACCAGGGATCGAACTTGGGTCCTTCGTTTTCTCATTTTTTGAGACAGGGTCTCTATTCAGCTCTGGCTGGCCTTGTATGCTACATAGCGCAGACTGGCCTTAAATTTGTGGTCCTCCTGCCTCAGCCTCTTGAGTGCCAGGATCACAGACCTGACCACCACACCCAGCTTGAGTTTTACTGGCTGTGCTGACTGTGCCGGGGGAGCCGGCTGTGCCTGTTGCATTCCTTCACATTCCTTACTGCCCACGTTTAGACTCTGCAGGCGTTGGTCGCTTGCCCTCCGATGTACCACCTCATGAAGTTCATTCCTCTGTACTCCAAGGTGCAGAGGCCTTGCACGTCGACGCCCATGATAGATAGCTTGTAAGTAAGACGCTTAATGCGTGTGGAGGGGCGGGCTTTCCCCTCTGAGAATTAGAATTGGAATGGTTGAGCAAAGCGTTCAACTTCCTACAAATGAATTCTATAGTTCTTTTCAAGAAATGTGCTGTTCTTGGTTTTATTGAAGCTAACAGAAATGGAATCGGAACAATTTGTCTGTGTTCTCTAGACTCAGTAGAAAACATTGCAGTATTTAACTGGCTTAAAATATACTGAAAGTGTACATGGTCAGGCATAAGAATTCACTAGTCATTACAGTGCTGGTCACTATCATCTGCCGAGTTCATCGTAATTAATATTCTGCTTAGCCAGCAAGGCTGGTTGGGGAGAGTGCATCTTTTCTAAAATGTCCTGCTTCCCTTTCCCCCGAATTTAGTGTTCGGCTAATGAACGAGTTTACCAACATGCCTGTGCCTCCGAAGCCCCGCCAAGGTGAGTGAAAATGGGGACTT
This sequence comes from Heterocephalus glaber, assembly GCF_000247695.1. The sequence continues at coordinate 1,604,826 of NW_004624746.1, forward strand.
CTGCTGCCACTGCATGTTGGGAGTTACGGAGTCACTAGTGTCACCAGATTTGGGGAATTCGATCTCGTTGGTGGCCACACTTGTGCTCTTAGCCTCGGGGGGCGGGGGTGGAGAGGGGTTGATTCTGCACTTATAATGTCCTCTTAGATGGGAAACTCTGTGTCCTGTTCCTACTGCAGCTCTTGGAGATAAAATCGTGAGGGACATCCGGCCTGGAGCTGCCTTTGAGCCCACGTACATTTACAGACTCCTGACCGTCATCAAGTCGAGCCTGTCTGAAAAGGTCTGGGCCCGCTCCGACGGGGCTAATGGAAAGCACTGCCTTTGCTTGCCTTTGTCTGGTAGCTGGTGCTGGCTTAGCGTCCGCTCTCCGTCTCCAGTGCTGTAATTTGGTGGGTGTTCAGGACTGAAGCCTAGGTTGATGGTGGAGTCCCTCGATTGGATGAATTGAGAGTGTGCCAGTCCTCATGACTGGGCCTAGCTCATGTGACATCCACTGTGCACCAAGTATTGTTCTAAGCACCAGCGCCATGAGCAAAGTGTGATTATTGTGGCTCTGTTAGAGTCCACAGAGGTGAGGCCATCGTCGGGCCACGTTGGGGCCACACAGCTCATCAGCGCTGCCTCACGGCTGGAGTGGAGTGCTGCTGTGCTCACCGCTCAGACCTTCACAGCTGCTAAATGCCCCTGGGCCTTGGCTTAGGTTCTTCACCCTACACTTCCATACCAGAGGCTTGGTGCCAGCAAGCAAGGGTCCGTACTGATGGCCCTGCTGCCTCTCAGGTGCGCAGCAAGCACCCTTAGCATAGCAGGCAGCAGCGTTTCTGTCTTCGCTGGTGGAGGTGGCGAGGAGTCTGTACAAGCAGTTGAGGTCATGCTTAGGGAGACACAGTCAGGAAGACCAGTGGACAAGATGCCATTTAAACTGGTGAGTCCTGTTGGAACTGCACACTCTGAAGAACGATGCGTGCCCAGGGCAGCAATAGTGGACACCACAAGGGACAGCCCAGAGTTTAAGCTTTTAAAATGCTCCTAACACAGCTTTTGTGTTGAGTTGGATTGTTGTCCAGGTAACAGGAGACGTGCCGTGTTTGCTAGGGACTCAGAAATGCAGTAAAGCTGCCTTCTGCCTGCCAAGCACTCACCTTCCAGGGCCGGATTAGCACAGCCACAAGCACAGATGACAGATGCGCATGCGCAAACAGGATGAAGGCTGCCAGTTTAGGGGCCAAGGTGGGGGCGCTCAGGGAGGGCTTCCTGAGCTGAGCCCTCCGGGACTGTGCTCCGAGGGAAGCAGTGCTGAGACCAGAAGTATCTTTCTGAAGTGACTTTAATGTGTTGAGATCCCCAAGAGCACCCTTGGGCATGGTGACTCACTGGCAGGACTCAGGCTGGTACACTTGTGGTTCTGGTTTATTACAGCAGGAGGATCCAGAGCAAATCAGGACAGGGGAAACGCACATGGGCGCCATCTGGAGGGCTCCCTGGTTCTTCCCCTGAAGCCGTCCCGCAGCGCAAGACTCCCCCAACATCACACCGTGACAGCAGGTGTGGGGGTGGCCTCCCAGGGGCACGCTAGAGACACAGCTCCCCCTGCCTAGCTTGAACCTAACTTCCGAATGTCCAGAAGGAAGACAGATCTTCAGCCAAAACCACATTGCTTATACAGTGTAGGCACAGTTCCTTACCAGTTCATGGATTGGCGGGAAACCCTAAAATCCAGATTCCCAGACATGCTCTGTGGCCAGCCGGCTGAGCAGGCTGTTGCTGGGAGGGTGGCCCCGGCTCGCCCTCACTGCACACGTGTGGTGCCTGCTCACTCCAACCAGCTGTCCATGGCTGGATCTGTTTGGAGAGAGCAGACCTCCAGGTATAGCCTGCTCATTGACCTGGAGTGGAGGGGCGTGTGGACCAGGCCAGGCAGGTGTGTTCCAGGAGCGCAGTCAAGCCTGCCCAATGAGTCAGCTTCGCAAGCCAGCCAGGGCCTGGAGAGCCAACATGAGCCTGTGTGTGCATGCATGCAATACAGCCTGCGGCCGATGTCCACGCAGCTTCCGCACATGGCCCAGTCCTCTCCCCAGTGCAGTGGGCACACGCGGCTGGGAGTGCACAGTTGCTGTGGGCGTGTGCCGAGGGCCTGCGCAGCACGTTCTGCGTCACTGATACAGAGAGGCGACTGTTAAGTAACTGTACTGTTGCTAGGAGCTAATATGTATTCATTGTAGGGAAAATCTAAAACACAGAAAAACATAAAGAAGGAAATTTAAATCCCCAGGTGTCCTAGAGCTAAGTGTTGGACTGTTCCTCCCCTCCGCTTCCCCCAAGGACTGCAGTCCAGAGCCCTCCTGGCAGTTTGCGAGCTGCTGCCTCAGCGGACGAGCCGTGGTCCCAGGGCCTGGGCAGTGGTCACTTCATCAGTGCCATCGCGTTTGTCCTCGCCAGGGTCGACAGGAAGATGCTGAGGAGTACCTGGGCTTCATCCTAAACGGCCTGCACGAGGAGATGCTGAGCCTGAAGAGGCTCCTCTCACCGGACAGTGAAAGTAGGTTCTTTCTCTGCACGCTGCGCCTGGCCGTCCTCCTAAGTTTTGTGTTAAGCAAAGGTTGCAGCTCATTTCTGTGTTGTCACCTCTCCCCTTCCCATGCTCATTTGCCCATCAGAAATCCTCCTTTACTTCCTGAGATGACACCAGTTATTTTTACATTGGTAGCTCTGTACCCTTGATAATGTTTTACTTGGCTAAATTGAAGTTTATCCAGAACCTCTCATGTTGATTCCTTCAGTTTTAATTCAGAAATGATCATGGGTACAGAAAAGCTTTAGAAAGAATGGTCTGGGGAATCCCCACGTGACTGCGGGAGTCTGCATTCTTCGCATACCCTTATTATTATCTCTTTGCACACACACTCACACAGAGTGTGTGTTTACATTCTCCCGGGATGAGTGGACTTGGGCCTCCATGCCAAAGCCTGCACCCCCACCCCGAGGGTCAGGGACCTGGCCCATAGAACCGCAGCCCCCAATCTAACTCGGACTTCTAACTGCTTCCCCGTGCATCTCACAGGCTCTGCTTGGCCCAAAAGCGTCCTCCACAGCCAGTCCAGGGACACTGCCCTGGCTGCGTGGGTTGCTGAGAGTTGGTGTAGACCATACCCTGAGTCTGTAGAATGCTGTTGACACATCTGTCCCCCAGTTCCCTCCAGGCCTGGCTTGTTGGTGTGGTCTGATGTCCCCATCAGTGGCCGCCTGAGCACACCTTCTCATTCCAGAACTCACGGTTTCCAATGGGCCCAGAAGCCCCTTGCCCAAGGACGCAGCACAGCAAGAGCAAGGTGAAGGCAGCGAGGAGGAGTGGGAGCAAGTGGGCCCCAGGAACAAGACGTCGGTCACCCGCCAGGCGGATTTCGTTCAGACCCCAATCACTGGCATTTTTGGCGGACACATCAGGTTTATGATTTTCTGGAATAATTAGTACTTGCCCGTTCCAGGGTTTGCCATCCTGCCAGCAGGGGAGGCGTGAGCACTGTCCTGCCACCTTGTGCCCTGGCACCGCTGCCTGCTGTGTGCTGGTCCTGCTGCTCCCTGGGGATTTCCTCTGGCCACTTCTCCAGGGCTCGAGGGCCACAGTGTCTCTCCGGCCTCAGCTGCTCGCTGCTGCATAGTAAGAGAAAAGCAGGCTAACTGAACAGTTAAAAGAGAAATTCACAGACCCATTGGGGGCATTTCGTGTGTTTTATTAACTTTAGAGCCCACAACATGAAGTTATGACACTCAGATGGTTTCCACAGAGAAGCAGGCGACATATCCTTCATCTCACATAATTACCCTTTTTGTTGTGTTATTGCTGCTGTCCCTGAAGTCTGTGTGCTCAGATGGGGCTCAGCAATCCTGATCTCCCTGGGTGGAGACACCTAGGCAAGGTCCCCCGGCCCCTGTGCCATGAAGCCCAGGGACCTGTCCACACTGCTCCATTCTGCTTGCAAACCAGGCCATTCAGACTGCCGGCATGGAATCTCCTGCGAACTCCTAGAGGGTGTCTTTGCTGAGGCTGAATAAGAAGCACCAAATGTAAAATTTTTTACTCAGAAAAAGAAAAATGAAATGAAAAACCAACTAAGAAAACAAAGTTGAACTGGCAGCCTTCTTGGAAGGGTGGTGGCCTGTCTTCCTGGGAGACAGCTTGTTTTTATTCTCCACTCCCTATCCCCCTTCTTTTGCGCGTCATTTTGTAGGGGGAAAATGCTGTTAAAAATACTGTTTACCTTGGGGTTTCCTCTATTTTATTAGAACAGGCTACGATACTTTGAAAACATGAAGTGTCAGCAGTTTGAGGCCGTGGGAAGATAGTCGCATTTATTAACTGGTGCATTGAATCGTAGTGTGGTCCGGCAGTGCAGGAATTTGGAAGGTGAAATGTTTCCTTCCAGAGCGCTCAAGTGAGGGTATCTCAACAGGCAGATTTAGTTGCTAATACTGAGGGGTGGTGTTCAGCAGGTAATTACTGTTGAGTGTATTTTTGGCTTTTCTGTTGTCTCCAGGCTTCTGAAAGTGATCCCGAGTAATCTGAATTTCCGTGTTTATTCCTCTTCTTCTGTTGGTTAACCCTAAGGGAAAGTAGCAAGGAGTGGGCTCTTACACTGTTTTGCTTTCAATCCCTAGGTCGGTGGTTTACCAGCAGAGTTCAAAAGAGTCTGCCACCCTGCAGCCATTTTTCACATTGCAGCTGGATATCCAGTCTGACAAGATACGCACCGTGCAGGATGCGCTCGAGAGCCTGGTGGCGAGAGAATCTGTCCAGGGTTACACCACGAAAACCAAACAAGAGGTGCGGCCCTGCTGGTCTGGAGCTTTGGTCCCTAGCCATTCTGGGAAGATGGGAAGAACACAGAATTAGGGACGAGGGGGAATAGGTTGCAGCTTCACCTCTCCCAGCAGTTGCTTAGTTTGTTTGGACAGAACATTTGCACGATTCTAGCGTGGCATGGTCGGAGAGATGACCCAGCCAGCACTTAGCTGTCAGGATGGGCATGGACTCCAGCTCCCTCTGAGTCGGTGATCCTGAGCTGCATGTCGTTTTCTGGCATCTAATCACAGTTTCACGAAGTCAGCACTGCCTCTGAGTAGCTTGTTTATATTCTTGGTTCGTGGCAATTTATTAGATTAGTTAGGGCCTCTCAGCACATCTGTTTTGCATTTGACTATAGATCTTCAAGGACATGGAGGCTAGAAAGTCATTGTTCAGATGCAAGTTGCCCTTCCATTTGATCTGAAAGGAGAGTGACTTTGAGGCTCTACCAGGTTCCAGCTCAGGTCGCGGCCAGCATCCGGGAGGGACAGCCCGCTCTGCTGAGGTGGCCCGGGCCATGTGGAGGGAGAGCCCTGGCATGTGGGAGGTGGGTGCTCCTGTGGAGCTGTGTGTGAACCACTTTGTGGCTCCACATACCACAGCCGGGTGGTGTGTCCCATCCTGTGGCTTGTGCCAAATGGAGGAGGGCAGTGGGGATCCTCAGCCTGTCCACAGCTGGCCCCTCACTCTGGACCGGCCGAGCCACTCTCCAGGCCTAGCTGTGCACTGTGTGTTCAGACGCACACAGGGAGCCCACGACAGGAAGCCGGCCACTGTGAAAGTGAGCAGGGGGAGAAGGGTCTGGCAGGAGGGCGGCAGCAAGGAGGGCTGCTGCTCTTCCCAGCAGGGCTGGGGTGGCTCCCGGGGGCAGAGAGCAGATGTCCCAGGGAGGAAGTGGACAGGCAGCTGGGCCTCAGGTTGAGTCTGTGCTCAGCATGGAATAGGCCCTGGAGGTAACTGGGCCTGGTCTCCGGCACACCTGCCTGAGCTCAAGGGTTCTGCATGGGTGCAGGGAAGCACGGCATTTGTACCCCTGGGTCTGATGGGAGGGGAGGCAGGCCTGGGAAGGCGTTGGGCTCAGGGCACCCCTGGCGCTGACTCCCGTGCCAGCCTTGCCTAGCCAAACGCCGACTCCTGCACCTCCAGCTGGACACGTGCCTGTCCCCAAAGAGTGTGCACTCCTCGGTGTGTTACTATCTTTTGGATGGTTAGTTTAAAAACTATTTCTATCAAAAGAATATTCTAAGTCAATAACAGGTTATTTTGTCTGTTTATTATGAGATGAGAGCTTGCTGTATTGTCCAGGCTGGCCTCGAGCTCATGGCAATCCTCCTTCCTCAGCCTCCCAAGTGCTGGGATCACAGGTGTGCACCGCCACACCTAGCCCGGCATCGCAGAGTTTTAAGCAGAGTGACACAGACACATTTTACTTTCAGGAACCTGGCTAAAAAAAAGAAAAGAGAAACCTGGCTTTATTTAGAAGCAGCATCCATTAGAGTACTTCAGGGCGCATTAAATTGATAAAACCAGACTGTGATGAAACTGAAAGGAGGGCTAAATAGCTGGGGCTGTTTAAAACATCTGATTGAAAAACACCTTGGCATCAGCTGTGTCAATTCCACGAGAGTATGGCGCATGCCTCTTTCAAGCTCCCCGACTTGGCTTTTCCCTCTGATGCTGCCTTGTTACGGGGGCCGCGGAGCACAGCTCTCCACTGGAGTGTGGTGACTCAGGCCCCAGGGCGGCCTGGCCTGTGTGGGGTACCGTGTCCCCACGCCGGGGCAGAGGCCAGTGTGCGCTGCTGCGGTCAGATGGGTCAGCACATCCCGCTGTGCTCCGTGTCCTAGGTGGAGATCAGCCGGCGGGTGACTCTGGAGAAGCTGCCTCCTGTCCTTGTGCTGCACCTGAAGCGCTTCGTGTATGAGAAGACTGGCGGCTGCCAGAAGCTGGCCAAGAACATCGACTACCCCGTGGACCTGGAGATCAGCAGGGGTAAGGCTGTCCCCAGCCAGCCCGGCCGTGCCCTTTGCCTGGCTTCCCTCATCTTAAACTTCCTGACTCTGAGAGACTTTCATAGTCACACCGTCCTTAAAATGGCTTTTTAAAAATAGAAATGAAAATGAACAAACCCTATAATTTTGCTAGATCAGAAAAATAGTTGCTTTTGTCCACCAGAAAGACCTAGCTTTTCATTGAACAGCGTCTTAGGAATGGGTGGGTAACGCTTGTCCTAGACCGAGTCAGGGCTGCTGTGCTGAGCAGTCTGGTTGCACAGCAGCGGGGGCTGCTCCGTGGCAGTGGCACTCCGACCCACACGTGTCCACGGGCAGCCGGTGTAGCGGTTTCATTTCATTTTATTTTATTTTTGGTACCGGGGACCGAACTCTGATCCTTGCACTTTCGAGGCAGGCGGCAGAACCACTGAGCTAAATCCCCAGCCCCAGGTGTAGTGGTTTTAGAGCGCTGTGCCGCAGCTGTCTTTCTGAGCACAGCTCGGGGCGCCCGGGCCGTCCTACTGCTGAAAAGATAGAACACAGCTTAAAGAAACGTTATTCTCAAAAGCTTCAGAATTTGTGGGAAACATAGAGAGGTGAGGCTTGATGGGGAGTGGGGCAGGCCTGAGGGGACATGCGGATGGCACTGGTTGGGGACAGAGAGGAGGGGCTGGCAGCCTTGCGGCCCGTGCTGAGGAAGCAGCCCGTCTGCTGTCCTCCCTGGCTGGCCCCTTGGGCCCCTCTGCTTGCTTCCTTCCCGCCAGCGGTCCCCTGTGCAGCAGCGGCTCTGGCCTGCTCCCAGGACCCTGCTGGCCAGGCGTGAGGCCGAAGCCCATCACCTGTCCCTGCCTCTCAGCGGTGGCATCGTGTGGTGTGTGTTCCTTCACGCTCTGCTTTGTCTCTGGAAGCCCAGAGCACAGACAAGGTCCTGGCTGCTTCCCGCCTCTCACCCGCTCGTCCTGTGCCGAGCGAGGGCTGTGGGGTGCAGCTTACACTGTACAGAAGGAAGATGACACGTGTGGGGACAAGAGGCCACGGCGAGGGCGCTGGGCGGGAAGTGGAGAAGGCGCCCCGCGGCTCGGAGCTCTTCCTGGCCCTCGGACGCCGCTTCCGGGAAGCCAGACTCATGCCCCGAGAGCGGAGCCCTGTGGCCGTGATCGGACGCAGTGGGAGTCCTGGTTCCTAGGTGTCCCTGGTGTTTGGGGTCTGCAGCCTTTTGCTTTCCACTCTTTAGAGCATCTGTTTCTCAGGTGCTTCCAGCGTGAGCTCCTCAGCGCTGTGTTGGGTCTGCTGTGGACTGTGTCACCACACTGCAGACTGACATCCCTGTGGAGCCACCGGGCCATGGCTTTGTTACTCAGAGCTTCTTGAAGTCTTTTTATAAATGGGTCCTGTTGGTGTTTTGTTTTTCAGAACTGCTTTCTCCAGGGGTTAAAAATAAGAATTTTAAATGCCATAGGACCTACAGGCTCTTCGCAGGTAAGTGACTTTGTACCGTGCTGCTTCCTTATTAAAGTGGTGAGAAATGAGTTCACATCGAGGCGCCTTCGAGCTGAGATGCACTGAACGTGGAGAACGGTGTGCTGTGTTGAGCGTGCCGGCAGAGCTCGCAAGCCAGGAGGCCTGCTGAGTGTCTCCACCTGAACTTGAGAGCCTAGCGTTCGCCGAGCGCCATCTGGCCCTTCGCTGGCCCTGTGCCGGCCCTGGCCCCCCGGCAGTGAGTGCTTCTGCTGAAAAGTCACTATGCCAGAGTCGGCAGGGCAGGTGCCCTCAGCCAGCTAGAGTGCATCCCAAGCCGGCGTCCCCACGTCCCCGTGTCCCCCAGTTTGTGGCACCGGCTCCTTGGTTGCCACGCTCCCTGAAGTCTGCCAGAAGGGCGAGTGGCACACACCCATCGCCACTGGGCAGGCCTGATTCTCTCACCCCCTGGCCCAGAACTTCCCGCCAGGCTGGGTTTTCTTCCAGACTTTTCCCTTTCCTCCCATCTTCTGTCCAGAGAGCCCCAGTCTTCTGAACTCCATTGAGTCTTTACGTCTTTGATTTGCAGCAGTTTGTTTGCTTTTCTGGCTGTGTTTCTTAGAGTTTTCTAGCTTCTCCTTTGTGTCTTTTTGTGTTGCCTCTGGCAAGCCTGTTTGTGTTTAAAAATCAAGCCTGCCACTGTGGCTCTCGCACTCTGATCAACCGTTTCGGTACAGTTTGCTCTCGGTAGCCGTCCTGAGAGGTGCATGTGCTTCCCTTTATGGAAGGATTCCCCACACTCGAGGAGAGAAGTCAGTCTTCTGTGGCCTGCAGGGCCGGCAGACCCCTGTCTGCCTCAGCTGCTCCCGTGCTCCTAGGAAGTCTGATTGGGTCCTGGCCTGCGTGGATGTCCTCAGCTCTCCTGGCCTCCCGAGCCCACCTCAAGCTCCTTCTCTGCACCACACCGGCGTAGTCCTGGGCAGGGTTGGGGAGTCCTTGTCTCTGGGTCCAGGGCCCCGGATGAGTGCAGGCCCTCCCCACCTGCCCTCTGCACCCTAATCTTGACTCTTGTCTTGGAAATAAGGTCACCAGGCTGCTTAGAATTCTCTGTAAAATGTGAGTAAAGAATTATTTTTTTAAATGGTTCTGATTGTGGGACTGAGGAAAATTAAATAATGTGCATTCTCAAAAACGAAACTTTGAAGAGCTTTCACAGACTGGTCCTCCATTGTGGTCCTGTTGGTGGGGTCGCCAGCAGGGCTGTGGTGTCCCCTGGCTGCTCTGAAGAGCCCAGGGTGCGGCGGCGCACAGCTCTGCTGAAGCATCTGTGGCCATGTCCCGGGGACACAGACCCACAGCCTCAGGCCCTGGCATCCTGCCACACAGTCACTGAACAGTGTGCAGCTTGGAGCTGGAAAGGAGGACAGAGTTCCAAAGCAAATCTGGGGTCCCTTTGTCAGTCACCCGGATCCCTGGGCCCCACATGGCGTCTCCTTGAGTCTGTGGCCAGGGAGCGACAGCACCTCTTGGCACACCCCTGCCGTCCTCTAGCCCTGGGGTCCCTGCCCTGGGTGGCCCTGTGGCCACATCTCAGTGCTGGGGCTTGTCCCCCGGACGCCGTGGGTCCTCACACCCGCCCAGGCCCACGTCCCCCGGCCACTGGCTCTGCTCCTGCCGCGGAGGGGAGCACATCGCCCAGAGAGCCTCTGGGTCTGAAGCCTTGACCAGGGCTTCTTGGTTGGGCTACAGGGTTTTAAAAGAAGTAAGTAACGAGTGGTATTTTTATCTATTAAGACCGCTGTAGGAAAATGAGCGGTCCCTGGCGCGGCCTCTGCAGGGTCCCCACAGCTCCGGCTCCGCCCGCACTGCTGTGGGCCTCCCGTGCCCCGCTCCCCGCTCCCCACAGGCCACGCTCTCCTCGCCCTGCAGGTGAGCCGGAGGCGAGCTCAGAGCCACACTGTCAGAGAGAGCCTCTCGGGGCCTTCTCTTCCCACCCCGCTGCCCACAGCCGGGGGCCTGGCTGGGACCAGAGCCCTGGGTGGCGGGGCCGCCTCAGCTCTTCCCACGCTTTCCACCCGAGCAGGCTGCTCCTCCGCCCGAGGAAGAGCGGTTCCAGCACGATCTGCCCATCACTGCCCTCCTTCCCGCCAGTGGGCAGAGTCTTGATTTTTCCATTTTTCACTGACGCCGACACCCTGACCTTTGTCTAGGGTTCACATGGTGTCTTGAGGACAGCGTGGAAATGGAGTTGGCCAGAGGCCAGGGCACGGGAGGAGTGTGTGTGGGTGTCCAAGGGCGATGGCTGTGGAGGTCTGCGTGAGGCTAGGTGTTTGGAGAGTTCTTAATGTGTGTGTATCTTAGGTGCTGTGTGTGAGAGAAGGCGTTTTACAGAAGTACATGTATGTACGGAATGTGTACATGCATACGAGTGCACACCCGCAGACTTAGACACAGATGCACCGTCCGTGTAGGATCCATCTAACCAGCTTTCTGTCCTAAGTCGCCTGCGGCCTCATGACCCACACCTGCTCCGCACCCTGCAGGCGTGCGCGCTCACAACCCCGGCGGTCTCTTGCAGTGGTCTACCATCACGGCAACAGCGCCACGGGCGGGCACTACACCACCGACGTCTTCCAGATCGGGCTCAACGGCTGGCTGCGCATCGACGACCAGGTGGTCAAGGTGATCCAGCAGTACCAGGTGCTGAAGCCCGCCGCCGAACGCACCGCCTACCTCCTGTATTACCGCCGTGTGGACCTGCTGTGACCTCGCGTGCCGCGTGTGTGCCTCCAGCCGCCTTGTAGGGCTCCGGCTCACTGACTTCTGCCTCGTTAGTGGCTCCTTAGAGAGATTCCCTTCTGCAAAAGTGGGCTAGAGTGGAAAGATGCTGTGGGATTTGTGTGCAACATAGTTTATGTTGACTTCTTACTTCCAAATCAGAATCATTTGGTTGAAACAGACTGTCGCTTGATTTAAGAAAATACACCAAAACCCATAATTCTGAAATAATGCTGATTCCTGATAGAAGAAAGGGAAACTTGCATTTGATTCCCAGTTTAATTGCTTAATAGAATAAATCTACACCAGCAACTCTTGTAAATTTGTGAAAATGAATTTTATCTTTCCTTAAAGAATAAATTTTTTAATCCACCACACTTTCCTCCCCTACCCTTTAGTTTTTGATAAATGATAAAAAATGAGCCAGTTATCAGAGAAGAAATAGTTCTTCAAAAGAAAAATAAACACAAAAAATAAGTTGCTGGTTCCTAACAGGAAAAATACATTTTAATAACTGCAATGAAACACTGCTTACATACACGTTGCAGATCGAGTATTTGGAGTTAAAAGATGTTAGTCTACCTAGATGGGTGATTGTAACTTTATTGCCATTAAGATTTCGAATTGCTTTCATGCTTCTGTGTACACATAATGAAACACGGGCAAAACACTGAAGATTGGTATTTCCTGAAATCTGCTCTCTCATTCTGCTGTCTGCCCCTCTAATGCTGCGCCCCACTTGTACACAGTTAGTGATACCTAGGAGTATAAAGTTGTCGCCCATCAATAAAGTCACGAAGTTGGTTTAGAGTTGTGTGTGTTTCTTTGTGTGAGTGCCCTCCCAGTGATGGGTCTGTGGGCCGCAGCCCCGCAGGGCCCCCAGGGACAGGGCCAGGGTTAGAGTCCCCCACTGCTCTGCTTGAGGAAGGAAGCTCTTGGATCCTCGGATGCAGGCACAGGGAGGTTTTCCTCCTTTCTTTCCTCCTTCCATTGTTTCTCTACCCGGCAGTTTCAGGAGCACCGGGAGTGGTTTTCCGTCAAGGCCAGGCATCCTTATGGGGCAGCTCCTGGCTGCGGGGAGCTCTAGATGGGAGGGACAGAGAGAGGGCAGCTTGGACGAGGTGGGGTGCCCGCAGTGGGCTCCCAGCTGCCTGCTCCCCACCCCTCGCCAGATCTCAGTGCAGTCAGAGTCTTTCTCTACCTTTCCTGTGTACCACCTGGCATTCCTAACTGTAGCTTTGTGTCACCTGTGTCAGAAATAGCTTACTTTGTCAGCTCAGTGCACTACTGTCATCCTCTTAGCCCCCTTACCTGGTCAGAACCCAGTTCTGGTTTGCTTGGCTGAGTTATAGTCATATCATAATCAGCTGCTCGTTACCATAACACAGTTCCTGTGGAACATACGGGGATTGGAAGCCAAAGGGGCTTTGGGGCAAGCAACCCACACCCACAATAACCCAGCCAAATGCAACAGAAGCCTCTTCTAAAACACTTGGGGCTGGGTGTGGTGGTGCAGGCCTGAAATCCCAGCCCTCAGGAGGCTGAGGCAGGAGGATCTCCATGAGTTCGAGGCCAGCCTGGGCTACATAGTTCAGGGCCAGCCTGAACTACAAAGTGAGACCCTGCCTCAAAAAAACCAAAAATAAGCACTTGGTTTGAGTTCTGGAATGTGTCTGACCCTGACCAAGGGCTGCTTCTGTGCCATAGCTGCCTATCCACCGCGGTTGTGCAGCTTCGGCAGTGTGTAGTGACTCACCGTGCATCCCTCTGGAGCAGGGTCATCTGACGGGCGAGTGCCCTGATAGGAAGCTGGATCGAGGGGCTGTGCAGAGGAGCACATCCAGATCTTCAGGTGTGTCCTGTGTGTTGCATGGGAACCTTTTCCCGCAGACGTCATTCATCAGCTGGCAGCTGCTGGAGGGCATGTTTGGTCAAGCTCAAAGTTATCTGGGAATGGAAGGGACATCCTGAGATTCCCTTTGTGGTGTCGCAGGTCTGTTTGAAGAGTGGAGAGAGGAACTGGGGTCAATGGGGTGTCCACCACGTTAGCATGTGACACGTGGCAGTCCCGCATCTGCTTCCAAGGCTGCCATCCCTCATACGCTGTGCTCGGCGTTCTGGCCACCTGCTAGCCAGCAGAGGTTTCTTGTCACCTTTCATGTGGCTGCATGGGAAAGCTGGTGCTAGCGAGGCAGCATGCATATCCCATAACCAAAACACCAGGGCCAAGTGCTGGAAACGACATTTCTCAGTCACGGAGGCTGAGGTGCCGACGGAGCACTGGCAAGCCGTGTCTGGGGTGGGGCCTGCTTCTGTCTCGTCAGCGCCTCTCCGCCTTTGTGGGCAGTGAGCTCTGGCCCAAGGATAAAAATCCCTCCCGGAGTCTCCGGCCTGTGACCTCACCCCAGAGACCCAACCTGTAGAGGTTAGGGTATCTGTCAGTGTCGGGGGACGCAGCATGTCCTTGCTGGTCCACTCAGCTTGAGACTGTGTGCATGTCAGACAGGAGCTATTCAATAGCACTGCCTAAGCGGGGTGGGTGCACTGCCAACTGCAGACGGGAGAGAGGGCTCAGAGGGGCAGGACGCGCCATGGCACCAGCCCAGAACCAGGAATCACCAGCCTTTGGACCCCAGGTGCAAACTTGGCCCAGGGCTAGAGAACAAGGTGACCCTCCTGACCACGCCTTTCCTAGAGTCCTGGGAACGGCAGCCTGTCACCCGGTCTTGAGACTGCACTCAAAACATTGCTGTTTTGTGCTGCAACATTTAGTACTTTTAAACTGTTTCCCTCGCTTTTGGTCACTGATACAGAGCTTGGCCTGTTGTTAGCCCTGGGGTGGTGGTTTTAGATGGGATTTCCCCTCTGGGCACTCGATGCATCTGAGTGAGTGGCTTCTCAGGCAGAGTCTTACGGGAGCGCCCCAGGGAACGACCTGGCATCCCCTGCATGGAAGGTGGCGGTAGCCTCAGCACAGCCCCGATTGGCCCGGGCAGACAGTCTGCCTTCCTTGCTCTGTGTGCTTAGTCTTGTCAGTGTGGGCCACAGCGTGGGCAGCACACACAGGAACCGCAGCTGGCACCAGTCATTTTGTAATGTCTCCTTGCCAACCTTTCTGCTTACTGCTGCCTGAGGTAGCTTGTCCTGTCCAGGCTAACTAGTTAGAAAGCGGCCAAGGTTGCTTTTGAATTCACCAAATCAGCCGATGTAGCATCGCACAGCTCGGGACTAATTTGCCTGATGATAAATCCATCTGTTGGGCCAGAGTGGCTACAGCAGCCTGCAGCCGTCAGAGGACGTGAGCCCCATTTCTCCACTTCTCTGCTGACTGTCCAGTGGCCTGAGCATCCCTCGCCTTACAAGCATTAGGCAGCCTGTTGGTGCTTTCAGTCCTGCTGTCTAAGCAGGCCATGCGATGGCAGCTGAATGTGATGTCCTGAGAAAGTCACCAGGCAGACGGGCCGCTGCCCTCTCGCTGGGAATTGCTTTGGGGGAGCCCGTGCTCACGGGGACAAACGCTCCCTCCCCTCCTGATCTTTCCCTCTTTCCTTGTCTTCCCACCCGAGGAGACAAGCTATTCTGATTCGCACATGTGGGTTTTTTATCGGGGTTTCCACTCCACGGTTGCGCTTACTTTTGCCACCTCGGCTGCATGCGCTGTGGTCTTCATTCGGGGTCATCTGCTCCGCTGCAGCGTGTGGACCCCGTAGCGTTTTGTCCAGTGGCCTCTCCCTGCAGAGAGTGCCCTGTGCACTTCCAGACACGAGAGCCCTCTGTGCCCTTGTTGATTCTCATCGTCCACAAGGGGCCACTTGGGCCCCTGCCGCACCGCTGATCTCTGCCCAGGTGTCCATCTGTTCCCTGCTGCTTAGCCTCTGATCAGGTCCCCACCCCTCTCTATCTTCAGTACCTGCAGGCGACAAGTGGGCGACTCCCTCCGGGCTCTGGAGAGGTGGCCTCTCAGCACCTTGGGCTGCCCGGCCACGTCCGGTTTACGTGGCTCTGAAAGGTGTGCATTTGCTCTCCAGCAAGCTGCTCCAAATGCTCCCCACTGCGCCGGATGCCATGCAAGGGTCCTGGGGCCGTGGTCACTCGGATGCACCCCGTGTGCTGGCCGCGCCTGCGTGGAGCACATCTGTGGTGTTCAGGCCTGAGCTGTGCTCCCCGCGGGTCCCAGGGTCCCGTCCCTTCCCTCTTAAGGATGCGGTCTCCCTTGCCCGGCCTTCATCTGGGGACTTGGGGAGGGGGGCCACATGCCTTTGCCTGCAGCCCGCTGCTCCAGAGGTGGAAGTGATGGCTCTTTGTCTCCAAGGGAGAGCGTTTGTCCCCGTGAGCACGGGCTCCCCCAAAGCAATTCCCAGCGAGAGGGCAGCGGCCCGTCTGCCTGGTGACTTTCTCAGGACATCACATTCAGCTGCCATCGCATGGCCTGCTTAGACGGCAGGACTGAAAGCACCAACAGGCTGCCTAATGCTTGTAAGGCGAGGGAAGCTCAGGCCGCTGGACAGTCAGCAGAGAAGTGGAGAAGAGGGGCTCACGTCCTCTGATGACTAAACACTTCCAGAGAGAAGTCAGCAGACCGCAGGCTGCTGTAGCTGCCACTCCTGGGCTGAGCCCGCGCGGCAGACAGCGAAGGAGAGGGGAATCCCTCTGGCTGGACTAAGCCTCAGCGCTCGACTGACACAGCTGGGCCGGAGGTGCACAGTGGGCAGAGGCCACGTGGACAGCCTTCAGCCCCACGGCCTGCCCTGGACGGCCCCCCGGGCTCGCCTGTCTCGGCAGCAGGTGTGCTTTCAGCACGGTGGCCCTGGGCAGCTTGTCCCTTCGTGTTGGGGACCCTCTGCAGGCTGGGAGCACAGAGCCAGCCGGGCCTCTGCGTCCACTCACATGGGCAGGTGTGACGCTTCCCATGGGAAAGGATGTCTGGATCCAGGGTGCCCCTGCCTGAAACATTGGTGCCTGCATTTGAACAAGGGCCCCACAGCAGATGTGCAGGGGCACAGGAGAGGGGACCCTGGCCTTCCTGCTGGCTCTGGACTTCTTCCTGCCATCCACCCAGGCAGCCTTAGTTCAGCAAGGCCAGTGTTTGCTCAGGGACACCGGGAGTGATGTTCACCATGGGCGAATTTCCACAGGAGAATGCAGGGGTCTGGTTGTTGCCCCGTCCCAGGCAGCCAGCAAGTCACCTGAGCCACTCAGCGGGCCTGGGTCCCTCCCCTGCCTTCCTTCCCCTCAGATGCCCATCCCTGTGCTCTGCTGTCCTGGGCGTCACTGTGGGAGCTGCTTGGGACCCAAAAGTCACTGGGGCACAGGAGTAACCCAGCCGAAGGGGGGACGGCTCCGCCTCGCTGCTCCCGTCCGAGGAAAAGCAGCCGGCGTCCTGGGACGCACCAGGCCTTACAGGCCGGGTGAGTGCCGGCTGAGGGTGGGCAGTGAGCAGATGGCCAGGGCCAGGGGAAGGGGAGTGTAGAGGAAAGAGCAGGGGAAGCAAGAAAGCCAGGCCGGCCATGGTGACCACGCTGCACCCTTTGTGGTCCTCGCCAGCCCCTGAAACTGCTTGCTGACCCCTCACCCTCTGGTCTCTGCCAGGGAAAAGCCGGCCACCATTTCTCTTCAGGAATTTATATCTGAAGCAGTTTCCTCTTGAACTCCAGAGGTCTCCGTGTAAGGAAGACAGGGTCTGTGTGTGCCAGCAAGGCCCCTGGTCGCACACGGGCTGCTGGGTGCTCTTTTTACGCTCAGGTCTGCAGGGCCTGAAGGCTACACAGTGATGCCCAGCTTGCCTTTGACCAAATCTGCTGCAGTGTCCTGGTCATAGTGGTCCCAGTGGCCACAGTACGGTAACAGGAGCCAAACAGAAAGCAGAACCCACTTTAAGGGTTTAGGATAGATGGGCAGAGAGCCTGGCGTGGTGGTGCATGCCTGTCATCCCAGCACTCCAAAGGCTGAGGCAGGAGGATCGCCATGAGTTCAAGGCCAGCTTGGGCTTTACCATGGGTTCAAGAGTAGTCTGAACTATGTAACGCCAAAAAACAATAATAATAATAAAGGCATCTCTGCCCTACTGGGTCGAAGCCTCTGTTTGCTCTTCATGGGCCATCGTCACAGCAGGAAGTTCCCGCAGGTCCTAGCTGCTGCGTCCCTTCCCTTCTCCACGCTCCTGCCCCGAACTGGACTGAGAAAGCTGTGGCTGGGAATCTGCACTGCCAGCCCTCGCAGCTCAGAGCTGACCTACTGGTCCACTGCACTGGTGACCCGCTGGGTCTTTGAGCCTGACTGAATGCTGACACCCTGAGACATTTGTGGCTGCCTGAGCGCCCGGCACCTTTTTTGCTGAAACCATGAGCTCAGGAGGGCGGGGGCCAGGGCAGTGAATCCCTGGGGAGCCGTGAGTGCTGAGGGCTGTGTGTGCTGTTTGCAGCGGTTTGGAAAGTGTCGTGAGAAGACAAGCAGTCACCGCGAGTCTGCGTGCTCATATGGTTTGGATTTGCCTTGCAGCGCGCCACCACAAACCCCTCATTTCGTGTTGACTCAGATGAGCCGGCCTACTTACCGGGGGCAGGACAGCCGTGGCTCGCAGAGTGGGGCGCCAGGCACCTCGGCATCTGCGGCCCACGCCTGTGCGGGAGGCTGTCCTGTCAGGGTGATGTGGACGTGCTGACCTTGACCCAGCAGCCAGCAGCACTCCGCCTTACTTGCCAGTACTCCCTGGGTCAGGTTTGGCTCACTTCCGGTCACGGCATCCTGCGGCACCTGCTTCCGCACCATCCCCTGGGATGCACGGGTTTGGTGCCCACGGCATGTCCTTCTCACTGCTGAGTCTCACTGCCTGGTCCCACCTCCCACCGTGCCTCTGTGCACCCTGTGACAGTGAACGGTCCATGGCGTCCAGCTAGGGCCGCCCTGGACATCTGGGATGTGTCCTGTGGACAGCCGCACCCCACCCCTCCTCCTGGGGCACACTGAGAAGCGCACAGCCTGTGACCAGCTCGAGGAGACAGTCACACAGTGTCCCACACCCACTGCGCCCGCCCACCAGAGGACTCCTTGGAGCCTTCTGGTCGTGATTCCGGGTGCACTGCAGGGTCGCTGCAGGCCGTCCCTGAGCTGTGGTCGCTGTGTTCAGTTCACCACAGGGACTGACGCACGGAGCACTGACCAGGGAGAGCCACCCGTGGGCCAGGCCAGGTGGCATGGTGCCTCTTCCGACAGACATGGGGACGTCATGTCACCTCGAGTGCCTGTGACAGACACCAGGGGTGTCCTGTTCCTGTACAGAGACAGCTCTGGGGGGTATTTGGCCTGAGGAATTTTTTTCCAGATTGAAAAATACAAGTGTTACAGAGTCTGCTGCAGTGTTCTTTGCTAATTCTTTTTTTGAGTCAGGGTCTGGCTGTGTAGTTCAGGCTGACCTTGGACTCACTATGTAGCCCAGGCTGGTCTCCAACTCGTGGTAGTCCTCCTGCCTCAGCCTCCTGAGTGCTGGGATTATAGGCGTGTGCCACCACACCCGGCCTCTCTTTGCTAATTCTTCAATTGAACGTAAATACTATGAATTGCAAGCAGAATTTGTGTTTTTTTGGTTTTTTTCCCTGGTACTGGAGATCGAACTCCGGTCCTTGTGCTTGGGAGGCAGGCGGTAGAACCACTGAGCTACATCCCTGGCCCATTCAAGCAGAATTTGATATGCTATTACAAGATTTTGTTGATTCGATTAAAAACCCCTCAAGCTGTTGGGCTTTGAGCTGCACGGCGGCAACCCTTCAGCTGGTCAGCACTGTGTGGTCACCACCGAGGGTCAGGCTGAGCTTCCCCGGGCAGGAGCAGTCCTGGGTGTAAGCAAGGAAACAAGAGCTTCACAGCAGTGGCCTTCAAAGTGGCCGCCCCGTCCCCGATGACGCCACCTCTCCCTGCCCTGTCAAACTCCGTTTCTGTGGCCGCCCTGAGATGGGCAGAGGTCTGCGGGCAGAGGGGCAGGTGTGGCCACACTGGAACCCCTGCTGCCCACCACTTGGGCCACTGGCCTGGCCCTCGGGGCCCCTGGGGCTTTACCAGAATTGCACCCTCTGCATGCCCGCCCATCCTGATGGAAGCCTTGGCCTGCCCCGCCCTGCCCTCCAACCATCCCAGTCCCCAGGGCCACATGTGGCCGCCTCCTGCCAGAGCTTATCAGAGCTTATCGGGATTCCCGTACTCGAGGAACCCACTTGCCAGGTCCACGCCTCCTGAAGCTCACTGCCAATTTGAGAATTAGCTCAGCCACACACACACCCGGGACTTGGGGTCTGATGCCACGTCCAAGGCTCGGGGACAGAACCTTCTCGGCCGCCCAGTGCCGTTCCATTCGGGTGAGTTAAGCACAAACAAACCCTAAACCAAAGATTAAGTTCTCCTTAAACACTGCTGGGTTTCCAACGTCAGGGGAAAATGTGCCTGGGAAAATATCTTGGGGTTTCATCAAACACTTGGAAAATAATTTGAAAACATTTTTCCAAACCCTCCATGGCTCAGCCTGAACCCTAATTGACCCTTAATACCCACGTTGCCAGGGCTTTTCTATGCTCTTACTGTGGCTGTGATCAGCTGAGCGACGTCTGAGCTCCAGTTCCCGCTGGAGCAGGCACATCCGTCTGCCGGGCTGTCCCCACAAAGGCCTGGCCTCACATCAATGAAAGGAGCCAGAGCCTGGATCACCCCTTCCCGGAGGCCTGCAGGCCAGAGCGGAAGCAGCAGGGCAGGTGTGCTCCGCTGGGTTCCCTTTCACAGTGTTCCGCCCACACTGGGTTCCTCTGCTCTTCCATGCCAATTTCTTATGTCAATGGAAACCTGTTGGGATTTTTACCAGAATCATCTTAAACCTGTCCACCAGTTTGGGGATGATTCATAACAGAGCCATAATTGAGTCTTTCAATCCATAACCACTGCATGTCTTTCCATCTACTTAGATCTTCTTTGCTTTATTTCATCAGCATTTTGATGAAACATTCAGATCACATATAAGCATTGTCAGATTCATGCCCTGGCGTTTCATTTTGGAGGAGCCGTTGTCAATTTTTTAAATTCCACTATCTATTGCCTTTTAATAGTATACAGAAGGATGTTTGATTTTTATATGTTGACCCTGGGTGCTGAGATCTTGCTGAAGTCTTTTTTATTTTTTATTTTTGGTGCCAGGGGTCGAACTCAGGATCTTGTGCTTAAGAGGCAGGTGTGGTAACGCTGAGCTAAATCCCTGGCTCTGAAGTCATTATTTCCATAAGTTATTGTAGTAGGCTCTTTATTTGTTTTGTTTTGTTTTTGTACCGGGGATGGAACTTGGGACCTCGCGCTTGCGAGGCAGTTGGCGACACCACTGAGCTAAATCCCAGGCCCTTTTTGTTTTTTAATATAGGACCTGGCTATGTGGCCCAGGCTGGTCTTGAACTCTCGATCTTCTTCCTCAGCCTCCTGAGTGTTGGGATTACAGGTGTGCACCACCATGCCTGGAGGTTTCTTTTCTTATGTGTTTCACTGGCCAGCCCTCCCAATAAGACATGGACAAGAAGGGTCCGAGTGTCCAACTGCGTGTCCTGAGCGTGGGGATGATGTCCATCTTCCTCAGAAGTATGGTGCTGGCTGGGCTTTTGCGAAGGCCGCTTAGCAGATTCAGAAAGTACTCTTGTTCAAGGGTTTTTTTGGTTTTGTTTTGGTACCAGGATCAAACTCGGGTTCTTGCACTTGCGGGGCAGGAGGTGGAACCACTGAGCTACATCCCCGGCCCTGTTCAAGGGTTTTTGTCGGGAATGGCTGTTGAGTTTTGTCAAGTGATTTTTAGCTGAGTGTGTGGCACACGCTTGTCATCCCAGCCCTTGGGGCTGGGGTGGGAGAATCACTGTGAGTTCAAAGCCAACCAAACTCACTCTCCTAGGTGGGATAAAGCCGCTTGGTCTCATGTATGCTATGTTTTTCTATCAGTGGATGGGTTTGCCGGTATTCTGCTGTTTGCTTCTGACAGACAGTGGTCTGTGCCACCGCTTTTCTCGTTGGGTCTTGGGTGTTTTGGTGGCTGTGTAACACTAGCCTCACAGGATTTCTGGATTTCCTGCCTCTCGTTTGTGTTATTTCCCCTTCACCAGTGAAGCCACCGGACCTGGCGGCATCTCTCCCAAGGCTGGCCATCGGAGTTGGGCAGGGACACTCGCTGTCAGCCCATCTGCCCTTCCGTGGCACTTTGCTGCCTTCGAGCTGCCATGTGACATCTGTGTCCCCAGACAGCGGCTGCCTGCGTCCTGTCCATCCATCCATCCATCCATCCATCCGTCTGGGCAGCCTGTGCTCCTCGTGGGGACCCGGGGGGGTATGTGTCCGTCAGCCCGTCCTGACCATTGGACCACCAGGTCCTCCTCCTTGTAGCAGTGGCTTGGGAGAGGCCAGGCCTCCTGGCGTGGTGGGGACCCAGAAGTCGGCCATCTCCATGGGGTGCCAAGGCCAGCCTTTCGGTGCAGGGTGAGCTTCGCCCGCTCTTCCTGGGAAAGTGCAGGCCAGGTCAGAGCGTCCTTCCCGGGCTCGCCAGGCTGATCGGGTTACAGAAGGAGAGGTGGCCCAGGCGCGGTGGCTTGCGTGTGGTGGGGCTGAGCGTCGCCGGCTCCTGCACTGCTGCTGGGGCCCGGGGCTCTCCGAGACCGCGTTGGTCTCACCCAGAAGTGGAAGGGTTAGGGTTGAGCGCTTGCCATGCCATCCTACTTTGGTCATCGGTGTCCACTGGGGATGCAGGGCGCCCTGGGCTGGCTCCAGCCTGGGGGGATGCTCGCAAAGAACGGCTTCCCCGCCCCGGCCGCCCCTGCAGCGGGAGGAGCCGCTCGCCTCCCGGGGACCGGCGCGGAGGCCGCTGGGTTTGTCCTCGTTCCCAGGCAGCTGGCCTTGTGCCCTGTGCACCCCGGCTTCCTAGGGACGCAGCAGGCGGCGGGGTGTGGCCCGAGCAGCGTGACCTGGGGACATGGGAACCGGTTCCCTGCCTCACACACCCTCCTGAGGGAACCCAGCCGCAGGGGAAGCCTTAGGCAGTGGGAAAGACACCCAGAGCCACATTGTACTTCCTTTTCCTTGTTCCATTCATGTACTTAGGCTTGTGCCTTGATACACGCTGGCCTCTTCTGTGTTTGCTCCATCTGGTCCCTAAGTTCCTCCCACACCCAGGCTCTATGTGTGGCCTTAGCTCTTCACACGCTAGTGAGAGCTGGTGTGAAATCCAGGTGAGGCAGAACACAGGGCCTGCATCGGGATGATTTCTCTTTCCACCCGAATGCCCCTGAAGTCCATCCGTTCTGTACGTGGTAAAGACCTAACAATTCAGCGTTATAATTGTCACTTTAAACAATCCGGTTCTTCAATTGTCTTCTTTTTTAAATTAAGTTTATTGGGGATTGGGGATTTAGCTCAGTGGTTTTGCCACCTACTGCGCAAGGGCAAGAACCCGAGTTCGATCCCCAGTACCCACCCCCCAAATTAAGTTTATTGGTACATTTTAGGTATAAAATACAGTTACATTCATCGTTGGGATCTTGTACCTGTACGTGGTGTGTCTTGGTTCTTCTTTTTTCCCCATTCCCCTGCCCTCCCTTCACCCCCTCCACCCTTCCCTATTTACAGAGACTTTGTTTCCATTTTTTCCTTTTCTCATATTTTTTCCTTTCCCTTCTTTCCTTTCCCCTTCCCCTCCCACTTCCCCTTCCCCTTTGGACCTTTTCTTCCTATTTCACATTATCAATTATACCATTTGAACCTTATTTACACTTTTATTTTTTCACACCAGAGAAACTATTCAGTATTTACACACATGTGTCCTATTTATTTCACTTAACACTATGGCCTCAATATGCATCCATATGCTATAAATGTCTCTGGTTTTTCGTTCTTTATGGCTGAGTAGCACTCCATTTTATAGAAAGACCAGATCTTCTTTATCCAGTTTCCAGTTGATGGGCACTTGGGCTGTTTCCAAGCCTTAGCTATTACAAACTGTGCCACTGTGAACAGGGGTGCACATATATCTCTGTGGTATGATTCTTTTAATTCTTTGGGGAAGATCCCCAGCAGGGGAATAGCTGGGTCAAATGGGACCTCTAGTCCTAGTTCTTTGAGGAATCTCCATACTGATTTCCACAGTGGTTGCACCAGTCTGCACTCCCACCAACAATGGAGAAGGGTTCCTTTCTCCCCACAGCCCCACCAGCATTTGTTATTGGTTGATTTCTTGATAGCAGCCATTCTTTGTGGGGTGAGGTGGAATCTCAGTGTTGTTTTCATCTGTATCACTCAAATGACCAGTGATGTTGAACATTTTTTCATATATCTAATTACTGCTTTTACTTCTTTGTCTGAGAAGTGTCTGTTCATTTCAGGTGCCCATTTTTGAATAGGGTTTTTATATTTGGGACGTCTGATTTTTTGGAGTTCTTTATGTATTCTAGATAGTAGACCTTTGTCTGACGTACAGCTGGTAAAAAAATTTTCCCACATTGTGGGTTGTCTCTTAGCTCTGTTAGTGGTTTCTCTTGAAGGGCAGAAGCTTTTTAATAAGATGAGATCCCAGCAATTGTCTTTATGGATTGAGTTTTGATCGTATCTAAGAAATCTTTGTATCATTCAAGGTCACAAAGAGTTTCTTCTGTATCTGAGCCTGGTGCTCTGGGAGGCTGAGGTGGGGCGGTTACAGGTTGGAGCCCAGCCCTGGGTGATTTAGCAATTTAGTGAGGCCTTGTCTCAAAATAAAAATAAATAAAAAGGGCAGGGGGGCGGTGTAGCTCAGTGCAAAGGCCCTGGGTTCAATCCCAGTATTAAATAAATAAAGAAAAATTTAAAAATATTTTACAGTTCCAAGCTGTCCAAGATGTATGATTTGATTGAGTTATTTTTGTATGGTGTGAGGTGTAGATCAAAGTTGCGTTGGGGTTTTTTGGTTTGGTTTTGGGATCTGGTTGTCTAATTCTTCCAGTACTATTTGGTTTTCCTCCCCTTCTCCTGCCTCCTCCTCCCCTACCCCAATCCCCTTTTCTCTCCCCTCCTCCCTTCTTCCTTCCTCTTCCTCCTCCTTTTTTGGGGGTGGTTTTTTGACATACCTCACTATGTAGTTCAGGCTGGCCTTGAACTCACTGTGAGGCCAGGCTGACCTCAAACTCTCAGAGATCCTCCTGCCTCAGCCTCCCGAGCACTGGAATTACAGGTGTGTGCCACCACACCTGGCCAGCTGTAGGTTTGTGTAGATGCCCTTTATGAGCTGAAGCTAGTTTCTTTCTATTCCTAGTTTGCTAGTTTTTTTGTTTTTTGTTTTTTGGTACCAGGGATCAAACTCGGGACCTTGTGCTTTTCAGGCAGGCGGCAGCACCACTGAGCTAAATTCTTGGCCCTGGTTTTTTGTTTTTTAAATTAGAAATGGATGTTAAATTTTGTCAAACACCAAATCTATCGAAGTGGCTGTATGGTTTTTCTTCTTTTGTTTGTTCACATTGTGAATTACACTAATGGATTTTTAAAATGTTCAGTCTTGGGATAACTTCAGATTTTACAGAACAGTCGTGGCCCTCGCGTGTGGCTCCTGCACACTTGTCGGGTTTGTGTCGACGCTGCATTCTGTTGAGGCCCCTGTCCTCCAACTCGGGTTCTGGGAGGTCTTCTGGGTTGGCTCCCGGGGCCTTGGGACAGGTGTCTCTTTTGGGCTATTTTCTTTTTTAGGGGGTGTTTATTTGGTTTTGTTTTTCGAAGTACTTTCCTGGTCCCTGGAGCAGCAAGGCACAGGGCTTTGTCCTGCCTCACACTCCCTGCCCTGAGTATAGCACCTGCCTTTTCTCTCCAGGCCCTGCCTTCATGTGGGGAACTCTCATAGGGTGCAGAGCGGGGTCCTTCTCCCAACTTGCTGGATTTGGCTTGCTATGGCTGGAACCCAGGGCTCCCTCACGCTCACCGTGGGCCCTAGCTGAGCTCATGCCCGCCGCTTGATAGCATCTTCCTAGTGCTTCTCACGGATGTGGTCCTGTCCCGTCTGGCTTTCGTGCCAGCGAGCTGGGGAGCGCTTCTTCCTCTTGCATCTCCTGGTAGGGTTGGTGTGATTTCTTCCCTAGAAGTTGGGTTCAATTCACAGTGGCTCATGCCACAATCCTAGCACTCTGGGAAGCTGAGGCAGAAATTAAAATTCAAACCTAGCTTAGGCAACTTAGCGACTTGGCAAAACTGTTCTACATCCACGCATGCACACACACACACACACACACACACACACACACGCACACACACACGGGCAGGGATGTGGCTCAGTGCAGAGGCCTTGGGTTCAGTCCCAGAATTCACCAGCAAGCCGTGGGGTCGTGAGTCTCCCTTCCAGGCAGGGCCTCTGCACTGCTGGGCCTCTGTGTACAGAACTGGGGCTCTTCTGGTTTCTGTTTCTTCTCGAGTGACCTGGTCTCCTGAGAATTAGTCCATCTCAGCCACCAGCACCATTGCTACACATGCTTTCCTAATGTTTCTCACTCATCTTTTCAGTGTTTCTGGGATCTGTAGTCATGCTCTTTGTCCCCGTGCTGGTCTATCTTACTCCTTTTCATCTTGATTAGCCTAAATAGAAGTTTATCAATTATACTAAGATTTTTCAAAGAACTAGTTTTAGGCCTTGATTTTCTGTATTGTTAATTTGGTTTCAATTCCATACATTTCTGCTTTTATTTTTATCATTATCTTCCTTTTCTCCCCTCTAGATTAAATTTGCTTTTTCTTTTCTGCTCTTTTGTTGTTTTTGAGACGTCTTACTATGTTGCCCGTGCTGGGCTCGAACTCCTGGGCTCACGATATCCTACCTCAGCTTCCTGAGTAGCTGACCCGCAGGTGCATGTCACCACAAACTGCCCTTTTTTGCTGCTTTGTCCTTCTTCTGCTTTTTCTTTTCTTTTCTCTTTTTCTTTCTTTTTGGAGGGGGCAGCCCTGGAAATTTAAACCAAGAAGCACTAGGCTGTGCTCCCAGCCCTTTTTACTTCACTGCTTTGGAGACCGGGTCTCACTAGGTTGCTCTGGTCAGCTTTGCACTTGAGGTCCTTCCACCTCAGCCTCCTGAGTGGAAGGAATTACAGGCATGTGCTACCACACTTGGCTTCTTTTCTGCTTCGTAAGGTGAAAGCTTTCGTCACTGACTTGGGACTTCTCTTCTTTTCAGATATTAGCATTTAATGCTATTAATTTTTAAGTGGTACCTTGGTCGTATCCCGCAAGTTTGGATAGATCATGTTTCCATTTCTATTCAGCTAAAATTCTTGCCATTTTCCCTTGTGACTTCTTCATTCACCATTGGTTACTTAGAAATGTCTTAATTTCCATGTGTTTGGAGATTTTTGTTTTTTGATTTTTTTTTTTTTTTGGTACCAGGGATTGAACTCTGGTCCTTGCGCTTGCACAGCAGGCGATGAAACCACTGAGCTAAATCCCCAGCCTAAAATCATGGCTTTCCCTTTTTTTTTTTGTACCAGGGATCAAACTCGGATCCTTCTGCTTATGAGGCAGGCGGCGGAACCACGGAACTAAATCCCTGGCCCATTGTTTGGAGATTTTTAAAGATGTTTTTCTTTTATTGAGTTTCCTAAAGTTCAGTCCCACAGTGCTAGAGGACGTATTTGTTAGGTTCCAGGCTCCTGACAGCCACTGTGTGAAACGCGTCCTTTGGTCAGAAGATGGGCTTCGGGCTGCTCCGAGTCCGCAGGCCGGGACCATGAGGACCAAGGTACTGTGAGGCCAAGGCCCGAGGTGCAGACAGAGCCAGGTGGCCCGGCACTGCATGGCCCGGTGGCGGCAGGGCCTGTGGAGTCCCCCACAGCTCGGCAAAGACAGGCCTGCTTCTGGGTCAGGACCCGAGTGACTTCACCCAGGCTGGAATGTACCGGGCTATCTGGAGATTAAATCACAGCGCCAGGGGCTGGCTGTAAAGGCCCGCTTGTGGCGGGACGGTTTTATTTATTTAGGGTTTGTGGGAAGCTGTGCAGGAGAAGCCGGTGGCCCTCTAGGGATCACGGGCCCAGCTGCCAGGGGGTATTTTATGCATTTAAGGTGGATATGTTCTGCTGAGGGGGGTGGAGCAGCCCCTAAATGTTCAGTCAGCGTCTTAGTAACTTTGCTTCAGCTTTCTGTAGCCCCACGGGTTTCCTGGGTACTTGTTCCATTAATCAGTGAGCGAGAGCTACTGGGATTTCCAGCTGTGAGTGGATTTGCCTCAATCTCCTCGCAGTTCGGTCTGCTTTTGCTTTCTGTGTTTACAGGCTCTGTTATTAGGCACATACACATTTAGCAATTCTTTTTTTTTTAGACAAGGTCTCACTGTGCAGGCCAGGCTGTCCTTGAACTCAGCGTGTAGCCCAGGGTGACCTCAAACTCAAAGCAATCCTCCTGCCTCAGCCTCCTGAGTGCTGGGATCACAGGTGGACGCCATCAGGCTGGGCCACATTGAGCAATCTTATGTATTCCTGATGGGGGCTTTGCATCAGGATGGCGAGCTCTTCGTGTCCCTGGACAGCTCCTTGTCCTGGGGTCCACACTGCCCTGTACCAAACAGCATCCCAGCTCCCCGTGACTGTCAAGTTCGCTTGTGGAAAACACATTTCCTTCTCTTTCCTTTCAACCTGTCTGGAGCTTTGTGTTTCAGCTTGGTTTCTTACGGACAGCACGTGGTTTGGCCTTGATTTTTCATGCAGTCTGACAACCTCAGCATTTTAGTTAGTGTTTAAAACATTTGCAGTTAGTATAAATATCAACATAATTGGGTTAAAACCCACACAAAAGCTATGCTTCAATTTGCTTTAACTCTTTCTTGTTACTTTTTGTTCGATTTTCTTGTCTTCTTTTAGATTAACTGCATAGTGTATCTGTTCCCAATTTAGCTCTCTTATTTCTTTGTGGGTGTTTGAAAACTTGAGGTGTCATTAGAGAGGCTTTCCCTAAACAAACAAGACCAGGCTCTGGGAGAACCAGGGCAGAGTTCCAGATGTGGGGAACGGGTCCCTGTGAGGGCTGGGGCTCCCCAGGCACGTGGGGACTGACGTGTACTGAGGGACACTTGGGGCCTGGCGTGTATGCCGACCAGCTCACCAGTTTGGGGTGCACACACGTGCAGGGCTGACAGAGCCCCGCATCCTCACTTCCTGTGATCTCCTGCATGACACTGAGGCCACACTGGTGTCAACCCGCTCTGGCCTATGATACAGGGTGCAGCTGCTTCTCCTGCACTGCCTGCCCAGAGGGGTCTCAGCCATGCCTTGCAGTGGGCTGGACAATGCTGACCCCTGGGCTTTCCCAGGCAGGCCAGGCAGCGTGGACTTCCTGTTTCTGTCTCCCCCAAGGACCTTCAGAAATGTGCTTGTTTTTGGGGTTGGGGACACAGGACATAAGACCTCCTCTCTCCCTAGGAGATGCTTCTAACAGGCAGTAAAGTCATTCACGTGACCAGATGGAAGCAACTCCCCACATCCACTCTGTGCCTTCATGGAGAAGGTGCCACCTGGCTTCCTGGGTGTCACAGCATGTGCAGCGGCCCTGAGGCACTAAGCCCCCATGAGTTCAGAGCAGGAGGCTGAGGCCTGGGCGGCTGTGCTGGAGGGAGCTGACCCTGACAGCCTTCAGGAGTGATGCTGAGGTCTTGGCAGAACAGGGCAGGGTCGGCCAGGCTTGGGTTCTCTGTGGTCATTCTCCATACAAAGTGAAGCACAGAGAAGGGGAACAGTGATGACTCACAGGAGTTTTTAAAGAAATGCCAGGGGCTGTAGGTGAGGCTCAGTGGTGTGTGAGGCCCTGGGATCCAACCCTAGAACCTGTCCCTACTCAAATCAGACACTTTCAGTGTTTTTGAGACAGGGTTATGCTATGCAGTGCAGCCTGGCCTTGAACTCACTATGTATCCCAGCCTGGCCTTAAGCTTGTGGAGGTCCTCCTGCCTCAGCCTCCCAAGTGCTGGGATTATAGGCGTGCACCGCCACACACAGGGAAGTCAGGAACTTTGTACATACGATTGCATCAGATGACCTAGTGGAACAGGTATTAATTTAATGGCACGCTCAGCTATCTGATCTTTGACATAGGGGCCACAAACACATCCTGGAGGAAAGATCACCTCTTTAGTTAGTGGTTCTGGGAAAAGTGGCTGTCCACATGTAGAAGATTGCATCTAGACCCATATAGCCCCCTTGTAAAAATCAAAATGGATCAAACATCTAAATTTTAAAACACAAACAGTCTACTGGAAGATAAAATAGATACAAGTCTCGGAGTCATTGGCATAGGTAAGGACTCACTGAATAGGACCCGTCGGCACTGGAAAGAACATTGTGAATCAACACATGGGATCCTAGCAAATTAAAAAGCCTCTGCACAGCACAGAAAGCAACCAACAGAGTGAAGAGACACCCTACAGAGTGGGGAAAGTTGCCAACTACTCCTCAGATAGAGAACTAATATTTAGAATATATGAAGAACTCAAAAAATTAGACTCTCCAAAGTAAAAGACCCAATCAAAAAATGGGCAACTGAAATGAATACACACTTCTCAGAAGTACAAATGGCCAATAAATACATGAAAAACGCTCAACACTGCTGGCCATTAGAGAAATGCAAATTAAAATAACAGTGAGATTCTATCTTACTCCAGAGAATGGCCATCATTGATAAATCAGATAACAACATGTTGGAGAGGCTGCAGGGAGAAGGAACCTTTGAACGTTGGTGGGAATATAAACCGTTACAAGCACTGTGGAGATCAGCATGGTGATTCCTCAAAAAACGAAAACTAGAAATTCCATTCAGCCCAGCGATTCCTCTAGGTATCTTCCTGAGAGAGTTAAAGGCACCATAGTACAGTGATCCATGCATAGCCATATTTATAGCATCATAATTCATAATAGCTTAATTGTAGATGCAGCCTATATGCCCATCAACAGATGAATGGATAAAGAAAACGTGATATTTACACCCAATGGAGTACTACTCTGCCATAAAGAAGGATAAACTTGAGATATTCATAGAAAAATTGATACACCTTGGCTGGGTGTTGTGGTGCACACCTGTGATCCCAGGATTCAGGAGGCTGAGGCAGAAAGATCACCATGAGTTCAAGGCCAGCCTAAGCTACCTAGTGAGTTCAAGTCCAGGCCAATCCAAACTGCATAGCAAGACCCTGGCTCAGAAAAAAAAAAACATGGATCCACCTCGAGACCGTAATATTAAGTGAAATAAATCAGATGCAGAAGCTTAAATATCACATAAGAGAAACTCAAAGTATAAATTAAAAGCAAAATAAAAGAGAACAGGAAACTGGGAGAGAGAGCTTTTGCAAAGGGAAGGGGACCAGGTGAAGGAGTGAGGGGGAGACAGGAAGGAGACTAAAAAGAACGCAGACGTGCTGAGCACAGCACCAGCTCCCCAGGAGCCATTCCTTGTGTGCTGCAAACACAACTGCATCCACTTGGAAACCTCCCCAGTAGGCGGAGCAGGGTTCGGAGTCAGGGCTGCAATCCCTGGAAAACCGAGCCCAGAGGATCTGGGGGAAACTGCGGGCTGAGCCCAGCACCTGCTGTCCCTGCAGTGAGGCCAGAGTCACAGCTAGTGGCGGGAGAGCAGAGAGGCCGGTGCAGCTGCTCCAGCGTCAGCTGGGGACCTGGTGGCTGCAAGAGCTCCTGAACTCGCTGCCCGATGCTGGGTACAGAAGCTTCTAGAACAGGCAGATGAGTGTCCAGCGAGGCCGCAGGCCGCAGACCTGTGCCCAGGCCAGGGCGCCATGGCCAGTCGGAGGGTAGACTGCGGCAGACTCTCAGGAGCGGCCATTCCCAGGCCCCCGGCTCCAGGGTCCCTGCCTCCGGGGCCTCTGCTGGGGTGGTCAGGGCTGCTTCCGGACCCCAGGCTGTCTTCCCCGTCTGCCTCGGCGTAGCTAGCCTGTCTCCTGCCCAGCAGACGAGGGGAATGGCACGGAGTGGCCTTCAGCTTCCCCGCGGGTGACAGCCCCGAGGACTGCTGGGGGCCTGGGAGAACTTGGCCTTCAAGTCAGCAGCGCATAGGGGCGGAAACCAGTGCTGCTCTGTGGGACAGAGGTGAGGGCCAGAGAAGCAGGCCTCTGTCCGGAGCGGGAGAGGAGGGCACCCCAGGGCCGAGGGGACGGGTCCCGGTGGCAGGATGGTGGCCTTAGAGGAAATGCTGCTCCAAGCCCTGCACCCGGAACCTGAGAGCATGATCACCCGGAGAAGGAGGCTCTCGTTTCTGCAGACGTCATGGCGTGGAGGGTCTTGAAATGAGCTCATTCGCATGACCAGGGGAGGGTCCGTCTAAGAGCAGAGCCGGCATGGAGGGGCACAACTGGCAGCCTAGGGACTCAGAGAGACCCTGTCTCAAAATGAAAAGTAAAAAAGGGCCGGGGATATAGCTCGGTGCAAAAGCCCTCCCCATAAATAGATAGATAGATAGATAGATAGATAGATAGATAGATACATACATACATACATACATACATACATACATACATAAATAAAAATGAAGCTGCAGAGGCCATGTGAAGACTCGGGCCGAGACCGAAGAGCCCAGAGTGCTGGCACTGGGCAGGGTGGGAAGGACCAGAGGGAGCAGCTGCCCGTCTCCTGCCCGGGCTGTGTGCGGCTGGGCGCCTCTCTGTGGTGTAAAGGGCCAAGGTCCCCCTCCCCGGGTTTGCAAAGCCATGGAGACCCTAACCCTGGCCACCCCCGGGTGTCCCTGGGCAGGGACAGATGGCCCCGGCAGCTCTGAATGGTGCGGCCGTGGACTGATGCCCGGGACAAGGCCCCTCACGGACAGAGGGGATCAGAGCCCTGGGACAGGACAGGACAGGACAGGACAGCCACTGCCCCCAGGTGAGGCCACCTTGAGCCTAGCATTCGCCACCAGCCCTCCAGTGGGGTGGTGACTGCCTCAGGGCCAGGAGCCCGAGTCCCTTCCACGCTCCCCACCCTGCGCTCCTGGACGGGCACTGTCCTCGGTCCTCGGGCTGTCTGGAAGGTGGCTGGGATTGCGGGGAAACCGTCAGGGTGCAGGCAGCTTTCGGGGTCTGATGAGCTGGTTTTCTGGTCTGCCCCCGCCCTACCCCTTGCCCGTTCACAGAGCGGCCAACATGGGTCCGAATGCACTCCCCGAGGCCGCTGACAAGCTGCCTGCTCAGCCTCAGTGGCCTCAGCATACCAGTAGCCTCCTGCCCCAGGGGTCAGTCCCGTGGTCCCTGGTCAAGGTGGTGGCCAGGCTGGCTCCTTCCTTCCCCGCTGTCCAGCTCTGGGAGCCCCCACACCTCTGGCCGGGCGCCCATCCACCACCCTCCTGGTGCAGGACTCCAGCCCTGCACCTGCCATCACGTCACCTCCCGACTCTAGGCCTGCTCTCCCCCAGTTCGCGACACTGACGGCTGCCCTGGGCCTGTGGAGAGTCAGGCCACGGCTGCCTTGAGCTCCTAAGCATAGCCGTCTGCAGAGGCCCCTTGCGGGTGTGTGCTGGGTTGAATCTGGTCTCCTGGAGCATGGGCTGGCAGCCGGGGCTCAGGCCACTGCAGGTGCAATGGAGCTGTGATGAGGCCACCCTGGACGAGGGGCCCTGATCCAGCGGCTGAGGTTTCCGAGGGGAAGCTTGGGCTGGACACAGGGGCGAAGGCTGTGAGGTGCTGGCCCAGGCTGCAGGCAGGAATACCCAGGGCCGCGGCTGGAGGCCACACACAGGGCCTTCGGGGACAGCCTGGCCTCCAGTGTGAGGCTGCTGTTGTCCCAGGACCCCAGGCTGTGGTTCTTCTCACAGCTCCGGAGCCCAGCGTGCTGGGTAAGAGGACAGCCACAGGTTCCGAGAGGCAGTGTGTCCCTCACATGGGGCGCCCAGCCAGCCCCCAGGAGCGTGTGGGTGTGACCCCGAGTCCCTGCCCCGGCCTTGGCCCGGCAAGGGGAGCCTGGCCCGCACGGTCCTGGGCACCTGAAGTCCGAGCCCAGGAGCAGTGGGCCTGGCTTCTCCCCGGTGCCACATGTGCCTCCCTTCAGTCCCCGCACCCGGGCCCTGCCTGACTCAGGCCAGGCCAAGAGCTTGGTGAGGTCCTGGGTTAGGGTTTGGAGCTGACTTCTGGTGACACAGCCCAGCGGAAGCGCAGAACATTCTGGAAGCACAGCATGTCCATCCCTAGGGTCCTTCAGGGACACTTGCTGTGCTGTCGCTTCCAGAACATCCCCCCAGCAGGTCCGTGACAACATGACACAATGTGTCAGTCAGCTCTGCCAGGAAACCAGAGGTTCACCGGCGCTGACAACGCGTGGTCCTCAAGTCCAGGCTGGCGCTCGCTGGTGCCCTGCTGGTCTCCGGCTCCCTCCTGCTGTCCACCGTGACTGAGGGACGGCAGCTGGGTGTGGGAGCCTGCTGCAGGGGACCTGTCACCACTTCTTCCTCCACATCCCTGGGCCCCAAGGAGTCGTGGGCAGAGTGAGGGGAGAACAGCAAAGTCACGCCACGCAGGCAGGACGCGGAAGGGGAACCACCCAGGGCAGGCGCTGGAGTCCTGCAGGGTCAGCACCTCCGGAGGAGCCATTTGGGTTCCGGTGAAGAGCAGGACCCATCTGTCAGCAGGCATGGTGTTGCACACCTGGTGTCCCAGCAGGATGATCCGGGAGGATCACCATGAATTCAAGGCCAGCCAGGGCCAATAGTGAGACCCTGTCTCCAAAAAAAGAAAAAGAAGAAAGACAGAAAGGCCCTGGCTGGGCATTACGTGTCCTTGGTGGGGGCGGGTGACAGGGGAGCCCCTCAGTTCCCAAGGCCTCAGTGGGGCTCCTGCCCCCCAGCCTGGCCTTCCCAGGGGCCAAGGCTGCCCCAGCTTTGGTCAGGGGTTGGGAAGGGGCCCAGGCCAGTTTTATAAGAACATGGACCCTGCACTCAGAACTCAGTGCTCTGCTGCGAGACACGGGACACCAGGTCCTGAGCCCTGGCCCCATGGTGCCACCCTGCACACCAGGCTTCGGTGGCATCCCTCACGGCCCCCTCCGCCCCTGAACTTGTGCCAATCCT
The DNA here is from genome assembly GCF_000247695.1 of Heterocephalus glaber. The sequence goes on from NW_004624746.1 coordinate 1,638,948, forward strand.
CCTGCTTCAGCCTCCCGAGTGCTAGGATTATAGGTGCATGCCACCAGGCCTGGCTGTTGTTAAATTAGTAATAACCTTCACTTAAATCATACTAACAGCAACAGTTACCACACTCAGGGACCTTGCAGGTCACCCATGTACTGCACTGGGCAGTATCCCCTATGGTCACAGCCTCCTGGCCTCAGAATGTAGCCTGTTGGGAAACAGGTCTTGGCAGATGTCTTGAGTTATGAGAGAAAGTAGCTGTGTTGGGTCAGGGTGGTTGGTTCGGGGGGCCGGGTTCTTGCAAGGAAGGAAGGACAGGCTGGAGGGATGCGGCCACAGGACAAAGAATAGCAGGGATCAAGGCCAGCTCAGCTGGAAGGGACCAGGAAGGGACCTATACCGTGACCCTCGGAGGAACATGGCTAGCCAGCACTGATGTCAGGCCTGTGACCTCCAGACCTGGGGAAAAAGCATTTCTGTTGTTTGAGCCCCAAGCTGGGGCAGGTGGAGTTTCAGTAGCTACAGAAACCTACCCCCTTGGTGACAGGGTCTCAGTCACTTCACTGTTGAGGGACACAATGGCCAGCATCAGCAACTTAAAGGGGGAAGGTTATTGTGGCCCATTGCTACAGCTTGTGTCTAGCTTTCCTCCCAAAGCCTCATGTAGTCAGAGCTGGGGCTTTTTCAGAGGTGGTTGAATCTAGAGTATGTGATGCTGAATTGATTCATAGTGCAGTATTAGGCTCAAGGGCACTAGGATTAAGGGTGTGAGTGCTGCCTACCTCAGGTAGCCTGAATAAGATACAAGGGGTAGAAAGAGCTGTGGTTGCCCATTGTTGCTTTGCTGCCTTCTGCCTGCCATGAGCTGTTTCTCCTCTGTGATGCCCTCTGCCACACCACCCTCTCTCGGAGCCAGCCAATTATGGACTGAAACCTCTACAAACTGTGAGATAAACAAACCTTTCCTCCTTTAACTTTGGGTGTTGGGTATTTTGTCTCAGCAACAACAAAGGTAACTAACACAGAATTCGGTACCAGAGAAGTGGGGTTGTTGAGGGAAAGTGAGACAGCTCAGCATTGCAGCCAAGTGTTACAGCTCTGTGTTACAGCTACAGCACTTTGAAGACTCAAGAATCCAAATGCCACTCAAAGAGATGGAGAAAAACCGAGTTTTATTATGCCAGCGAACTTTATTACGCTGGCGAGCTCAGGAGTTTGAGCACTTCTGGGCCACGAGTTACAGTGAGATTGAGTTTATATACAGTTGGGAAAAGAAGTTGAGAGGAACCTTTTAGGGTGGAAACATAGTTAGAAGCGGGAGCCTCTTAGTGGAGAGTTGACCGAACATTTTTGAAACCTTAGGTAGAAACACAAGTAGCACATACAGTTATGCTGTTTGAACAGCACACTTTTGATATATTGGGCAGATACAGCCTGCAGCACAAATGGTTACATTTCTTGAACAGAACATTTTCTGGCAAAAACATGGGGGGAGGGAGGCAAAGGTCTTTCCTTTTGTGCATTATCGCTTTATCAAGGTCATTGCTGTGACTGTACCTGACCATGTGGTTCGGAAGCCTTTGGGACTGGCTTGTGGGAAGAGTTTGGAAAGGTTCGGAGATGCCTGCAGAAAAAGCAGAGCTGGAGCACCTGAGGCTGTACTTGCTAGGAGATTCTGGTCAGAAATCAGAAGACTGGAAGGCTGATGGAATCCTGCCTGTGTAGATCAAGCTTGGGAGCTTTCTGCTGGGAAGAAGGACTGTCCTGGCTGCTGGACTCCAGACCATGTGTGTTATGCAGAAAGTTTGTCTGCGTTTTGCTCCTGTCCAGAGACTTTGCCTGAGACTGAGATTCAGGGTGGTGGACTAATTAATTTTGCAGAAGAAATTTCAAGGCAGTGTAATGATGAGGCAGTGGCATGGCTACTGTTAGGGGGGTTTTAGTCAGGTTTATGTTGAGAATAAAGAGCGAAGAGCCCAATAGAATGATTCAAAATGTGAGTTTTGCCAGAAAGGGGGCTCTAGTAAAGTTGTGGCCTTCAAAGATGGAACAGAGGAGAAATTGGTCGCTGAAAAGACTAGCAAGAAAAAGCCAAGTATTTAGGAAGAAGACAACAGGAAAAATGGCCTGCGGATATCACAAGAAGTAACAGGACTCCAGCCTCTCCAGCCTCAGAGTTGCAAAGACTTTGCTTTGAGGAGACAGCCCCAGAGGACCATGTTCCAGGACAGTGGCCTAGGAAAGTTGTTCCTCAGGATTTGGTTCACAGGCACTGGACCCCTTTGGGCGAGAGAGAAGGAAGCCTGGCTGCTGCTCCAGCTGGTGACAGACCTTGGCATCATCCACGTGGTGCTGGTTTTAGGCACATGCAGAATGCAAGAGCTGTGGGGGCAGGAAGGCCCCACCCAGATTTCAGAAGAAGGCCTGGGAGGCTGGGCAGTGAGCCCTGAGAGGGCAGCATGTGAAGCTGAGTGTGAAGCCAAAGGTGTGGCAGAGACCCCAGAAGTTTGGAAAAGCCAGGGACGTGGATCATCTGAGGAAAGCTGCAAGGAGGGAGCAGAGCCAGCCTGAGAGAGAAGCCATGGGAGCTACCACCATGGCAGAGCCACCCAAGCCCTTTGGACCTCACAGCTTGCCACAGGTTGCTGGGTGTGCTGGGAGTGGAACTGTGGGATTTAATGTTTGTCCTGCTGGATTTTGGTCTTGATTTGTTCCCATTCTGTGCCATCCCTGTTTGTACCTTTTGGAGTGGAAATGTCTGTCTTGTGCCATTGAATGTTGGCAGTGTCTAACTTCGTTTTCATTCGTACAGAGGTTTGCAGCTAAGAGTTTGCCTTCAATCTCAGTGGAGACTTTGGGCTTGGACTTTCCAGCAGTGCTGAAACTGTTAGGACTTGGGCAACTCTTGGAGATGGACTAAATGCCCTTTGCATAAAGGGACGTGCATGAGTCTTTGGAGGCCCAGGGGTGCTATCCTATGACTGTGTCCAGATGTCCCCACAAAGGCTCATGCAGTCATAGGTGGGGCTTTTTCAGAGGTGGCTGGATCTAGAGTGTGTGACTCTGGGATTGGTTCATGCTGCAATGCTAGGACCAAGGGCACTAGGATCAGGGTGTGAGTGCTGCCCGCCCTAAGTAACCTGGATAAGATAGAAGGGGTAGAAAGAGCTGTGGTTACACATTGTTGCTTTGCTGCCTTTTGCCCACCATGAACTGTTTCTCCTCTACGATGCCCTCTGCTTTGAAGCCAATGAATTATGGACTGAAACCTCTACAAACTGTGAGCCAAATAAACCTTTCCTCCTTTAACTTTGGGTGTTGGATATTTTGTCTAAGCGGAGAAAAGTAACTAACACAAGTTTTAGTCCATGGTTGGAGGCTCTGAAAAAGCAACAGTGTGCCAGAGGGTTTGACAGGGGAGAGCCGCTGGGGCATGGTGGACCGGAAGCAGAGGGTCCAGGCCACGCCCTCAGTGACCACCCTTCCTACCAGGCCCCGCCCCTCACAGCAGTCAGCTGAGAGCCCCGTAATCCAGTCTGCTCCCAAAGCCCCACCTAGAGGTGCAGGAGGCTTGGAGGACATCTAGATCTAAACCTATGGACGGTGACCCTGACCAGCCTGTTCAACCTATGACTGCCGACAGATGAGGTCGACTCTTTCCTGGGGAGGAGGTCAGGGTGTCATGCGTGTGGAGCGTAGACTGGTAGGATGGGGCAGGGAACCAGGATCTGGGGGCTGAGAACCCTGTGGTTGTAGCAGCATTTCACATGAGCCCCCTGAGGCCACTGCCCTTGGCCCTAGGCCAGATGTGGAGGCCCAGCCCTGGGTTTCTGTGCTGCCCTTGGCTGGCGTGGGCGAGGGTGGCACGCATAGGAGAGCCAGTCGCAGCTGCTGCTCCTGCGCCTGAAGTGTTCATATCATCCAGCAGCGTCACACCCTGGGCACCAAGCCAGGGCCCAACCAGAGGCCTCGGAGTCCTGCGGGTAGCACTCACCAGGGCTGCTTTCTGGAGGGACCTCCCTCCTGGCAGCACCTGGTCCTATGCGAGGCTGTCAGGCTGGGTGTGGGCTGCCGGTTCACAGAACAGGATACGGTTGCAACATGTGCATTCTCTGTTGAGCAAACTCACTTCTGTTGTATGAGTTTCTCCTGGCCAAACAGGTGCCGGGTGGGGGATTCAGAGAGAAGACTCAGAAACAGTAACAAAACAAATTCTTTTGTTCCAACATTAGAACTGTTTCATTTGTAAAATAAAGATGTATCAAGATTAGCTATAGTGAACAACAAAGTCCTCCATCCTCTCCCAAGTAGGGTGAGACATTTATTTTTCCTGTACTCTAGAGACCTAGAAGGCCAGGGGCTCAAGTTCCACTGTTTGAGGCTCTGTTCCCAAGGTACCTCATGGTCCAATATGCCTGCTACATTCCAACCATCACACCCATAACCAGATAGGAAGGACAATTGACAGGTGCATCTCAGAGTTTGGAGACTTCGGCTCGGCCCTTCTGACCACGGCCTGTGCCATCCTGGGCACCCCAGTCAGCACCTGACCTTGGGTTCCTCTCAGTGAATAGGGCCCCGAAGGCCGGATCTCTGTAATGTCTCATCCACGAATATCCTGGGTGTCCAGGAATCTGCCTTCTCTAGGCACCCAGAGAGGAGGGCACCATGATCTGCCTCGGGTCAGCCTAAATGGCCCAGCAGGCTTGGCTTTCTGGCCACCTCTTAGCCCCACACACCACGCCTGGAGGGGCCATGCCTCAGTGCTGCATCCTCGGGAGGGACTATCCTCACATGGCAGAAGGGGTGGCAGGGGGACCCTCCCACAGGTCCCGTGTGAGGACCTGAATCTCATTCCTGAGGACTCTGTCCTGCACCTGGTCACCTTCTGAAGGCCCAGCTCAGGGCTGCTCGAACTGCTGGTTCAGTTGTAGCTGCTGAATTGTGGGTGGCACTTCAGCCTGCAGCCTGGCTAAGTGGGGCAGCTGTCCCATAGGGATGCAGGTGCGGCTGTGGGGCTGGCCGGCCTGAAGTGGCAGGGACCTGCAGGGACACATGCAGGTGTGGACAGGGTTCACTTCAGTGCTTGATGGACAGTCGGTTGTTCACCAAGCCACTGTCCCGCCAGGCCTGGGCTTTCTCTGGATGAGTCCACACCTACAGGGACTCTTCTGTGGATCACCCTTGTCGTGATGGCCTTTTGAGGTGTCCCCAGCTTATGGTGCCAGGCCACCATGACAGCATCGCCCTGTCTCCCTCATTTCCTCCAGGGGTGGAGCCAGCTGGGTTCTTTCTCCAGGACACCAGAGCAGGGAGATGGTGAACACAGCCCTTGCTGGTCTCTAGGACAAAGGGCACTTGGACCCCATGCTGGTGGTGGCCACCTTCATGGGGAATGGACCAGAAGGGAGATTAGAGTCAGAAAGCAGACCTGGGGACCTGCTCCGGCCCCGAGGTGACTCTGCCTGCTGCCTCAGGCTCTGCACCACCAGGCTCCTCCTGGTGGCCTCCTCTCTGTGCAGCCGACCGAGCAGGCCTCTGTCACTTGCCATCGCATTGCCCCAGATCTCTCCACTGGCAGTGCCCCTGCTGCCACTACAAGTTCCTGCCGAGGTGCAAGGTGGAGCCTGCCGCCTCCCCAGCAGTCCCACCGAGAGCCGTAAGGGCCATGAGGCTGGCACCTGCCGGCATGGAGCCAAAGCCTCTTTCCCCTCCAACCTTTTGGTTCCTCTTTCTGAGCCACGCCCATCCCAAAGCAGTACCATAAGATGCGGCCCAACGCCAGTCCTTCACAGGCTTTGATGCCGCATGGGACCTGGTGTCATTCTGTCGCTCGGGCTGGGTGTGGCAGGGACAAATGACAATCTGGGACTTCCTAACCTTGGCTCCGTGTCAGGTCAAGAGCCTCCAACAAAAATAACTGAATCGGAAGTTGGTGCAGAGAAGTCATCTGCCCTCCAGACCCAGCATGGAGGCCGGAAGGAGAGGCCTTGACCTGCAGCCATGGCCCCGCCGGCCCCTTCTGCAGGCTGCACCCCTCCATCAGCTGCTCGGTCCCTGATGGAGGGTGGCTGAGGGCTGGGCCTGCGTGTTTCTTTTTCCAGGCAAAGGTTCATCAGGCCCGAAGGGCTCCCCTTTGTCTCAGACCCATGACCCAGCCAGGCCCTGGGTCACAAACAGCGTCCTCTGCTGGGACCTCTCCAGGGCACGAGGGGCCCATCCCTTTCTGGAGGACTCGGAGATGCGCCGTGGTCCTTCCCCTTGGGAGTTCCAGGAGCCTGTGTGGCCCGTGATGTACCATTTTATTCCAATCCCAATGTTATTTTCTTGGAAATTACGCTCTGAGATTACAAAGTGATAGAAAAGTTGATCAAAACTAAACTTCTCTCTTTCTCCTTTGCTTTGTTGCTGCTTATGGCAATAATATTAACTAATACTGTGCATCTCAGGCCCTGCTCCTGTTATTTTCCATGTTAACCACGTAAGGCCTTAAGGGAGACAGAGAGGAGAGGGGAGGGAGGGAGGGTCAGACCCTCGTTTTACAGATGGGCACTGAGCAGAGACTGCGTGACTTGTCCTCAGCCAATAGCCTGGATGTGCAGGTGCTGGGATTTGAAACTGGGATTTGGCCTGACAGCAATCTCAGGGCTGTCATTGCTTGGGTGATCCCGACAGGGAAGCAACTGTGGCCCGGAGAGGTTGGGTGAGCAAAGACACAGAGCAGGGTGGGTGCAATCAGAACTCAAACTTTTATTTTTTGGGTTTTAAGGCAATGTTTCACTAGCAGCTCAGGCTGGCCTTGAAGTCACTCTGTTTTTTGTTTTTTTTGTGTTTTTTTTGATACTGGAGATCAAACTCAGGACCTTGTGCTTGCAAGGCAGGCAGCAGAACCACTGAGCTAAATAAATCCCCGGCCCAAGCCTTGAATTCACTCTGCAGGCCAGGCTGGCCTTAAACTTTTGGTGATTCTCCCGCCTCAACCTCCTGAGTGCTGGAATTACAGGCCTGTGCCACCGTCCCAGGACTGGAGAGATTTTCAAGCAGGTCTCCAGAGTCTTTGTTCCTGCTTGCATGGAGATGTGGCCTGTGTCCCTCTCCTCGAACTTGGCAGGCTCTGTGGTTGAAGCGCCAGCAGGGCAGACCTCCAGTGCTTAGTCACAAAGCCTGGAGCCTCGAACAAGGAGTGTGGCAGCCTCATCTGTGGGCAGGAGCTCATGTGGGGGCTCCACAGGCAGCAGCCCCCACGGAGCTCCAATCACATCCAGTGTTGAGTGCCTGGCCCACACCCCCAGACTAACTGAGTCTTCCAGTGTGCACAGCCCTAGACAACACTGGTTGGGCTCTGAAGGCAGAGCACTCCACATAGCAAGTCCCAGCTTCCTTACCTACAACGTTAAAGGCAAAACAAAATGGTGTTCTAAGCCACTACAGTTTGGGATAATTTGTTACCCAGCAACACTAACCATAACATCCCATCTGAGAGGCTTATTTAACTCCCTTTTGAAACAGCTCAGAAGTGTCCAGAGGGCTTATACTTCAGCAAACCCAGACTCCCTGTGCCCACAGGCCATGTGGCTTAGAGACTAAGGTCACACACTGTCTCAGTCCTCTCAGGCGATGATAACAAAATACCACAGCGTGGGTGGCTCAGTCACGGCAGCCTTTCTCTCTCACAGTTGTGGAGCCTGGGATGTCCAAGGTCAGGCACCGCAGGGTGTCCAGCAAGGACTGCTTTCTGGTTCACAGACAACACCCCCTTGCTCTGTCCTTGTGGTAGGAGGGGAAGGAAGCATTGTCAACTCCACTGAGAAAGCCAAGGCCCTCCACGTGCCCGAGCCACAGTCTCCCCCTCTTCCCACTGGGCTGGAAGACGCAGCCCCAAAGCCTGAGCATAAACAGCAGCCCTGGGGGGGTGGGCAGGTGGACGGGAGGCCACAGAAGGAGAGAAGAGGAGAAACGGAGGGAAGGGAGAAAGTGAGGGTCTTAAGTGAGGGGACTCGGCAGTCAGGCAGGGAGGACAGGCCATGGGGTCCCCTGGCTGTATCTCTGCCTGCACGGGGAGGGGCATCCCAGAGGCACCTTGGGCCAGCAAGAGGCCTGCAGGGTTGTTGTAAAAAGCATCTCTAAGCTGGCTGTGGTAGTGCACACCTATAGCCCCAGCACTCTGGAAGCTGTGGTAGGAAGATGGTAAGTTCAAGCCCAGCCTGGCAACTTAGGGACACTCTTTCTCAAAATTAAAAAGTAAAAATAAGCCTGGCACGGCGGCACATGCCTGAAATCCTAGCACTTGGCAGGCCGAGTCACGAGTTTGAGGCCAGCCTGAACTACATAGCAAGACCCTGTCTCAAAAAGTAAATATTTTTTAAAAAAGGGATGTAGTTCAGTGTGATGGCCCGGGGTTCAGTCCCCAGTACTAAGGGGAAAAAACATCTTTAAGCATCTTCAAGGAGGCAGAGGTCAGATTAGGAGGGCTGTGGACATTCCATTGTTAACAACGCCAGCCCCACCCAGATGATGGGCCTGGAAGGAATCCGGCCCTCACAGCGCCCTCCGCTGGCTGAGTGTGGAGCGAGGACCCACTGTACTCTTCCTCTGTCCCTGTGGCTTACTGGTCCCTGGAAGTGGCAGCCAAATGGGCAAAAGTGTGAGTTCAAATCCCAATTCCTTCTCCTTGGAGCGCTGTGGCCTTGGGAGAGCAACTCCAGTCCTGTGGGTCTGGTGCCTTCCTTGGCAAAGCGGGCTGCCTGGCGCTGGTGCCCGCTGGTGGCCGGGGCTGGGGTCCCGGGCGAGTGTGTCACCTGGGAGGTGGCTGTGGACATCATCCCTTCTCCTCGTGGGTTGGTCCTTTGCCAACCCCAGGCTTTGCTCTGGGGCAGAGCAGCACACAGCTGGAGCTTAAGCGGTGTGCGTGAGCGGGCGTTGGCCCGTTGCTTCTCAAAGGGAGAGGGAAAAGGAAGACAATGAGGATGCCCGTGTGGTTTATTTTTGGTTTTTTTCTTTCGGTTCCGGGAATCAAACTCAGGACCTTGTGCTTGCTAGGCAGGCGCGGTGCCTCTGAGCTCCATCCCGGCTGCCTGCTTGGTTCTTCATCTGCATGTCTTGCACAGGGGTTCCTGGCTTCAGTCCGCGTCCCCTCCACGGCCCCCAGCCGGGTGCTGTCTGCACTCTAGGGCCGCCAGGGAGCGGCTGGCGCCGGGGTCCACGTGCAGGGAGGAGCCGTGCGAGGCCAGCAGCCTGCCCTGCACACAGGAGGCCCCGGGCGAGCCTTAGCCCCGCCGGCCTGCTGCTTCCAGGCCCCCACTCGCGGTGCACAGGTGATTTCTGACCCCAGGACTCCCCACGGGTCCAAGGTGCCCAGGGGTTCCTCGCTCCGAGCCCACGTGGGCGGAGTCCCTGCCACCTGCAGGCTCCCTGGGCCGAGCGGCCGACGCTGCCTATTGCCTGTTCCCCAGCTGCAGACCGGGCGCTATGCGCCCCGGGGTGCGCGCTGCTCTCGGAGCCCACGCCCTGGCCCACGTATTTGCTGGGGTCCCGGAGGTCGCCTTCCGAGTCCGTCTCCACTTGAGCCGCAGACAGCGGGGTCTGGGAGGCGCTGGATGAAAACGACTTTTATGGTCACGGCGAGAAGCCGAGCGCGCCCTCGCTGCCGGCCGGGCTAGGGATCGCCGCCCGCCCCTCGTCCACTGCGCAGGCGCTTCCCTCCGCCCGCCTGGCCTCCGGGGCACGGCTCTAGGGCGGGGCCGGAGCTGCGCGGCCCAATCAGCTGCTGGTGGGTGTGGCCTCGGGATCTGGCCGGCCTATAAGAAGCGGTGCAGGCGCCCAAGCAACCACTCGCAGCTGTCTGCGCGTCCTGATCCTCGTGCCCCGAGCTTCGCGTCGCGCCATCACCCACCGAGCCGGCCGAGACCGCGCAGCCGCCACTCCACGCGGAAGACGCCGCGAGGTGTGATCGGAGCCCTAGAAGGTAAGTGCGGCGTGGCTTCCTCTCCACTGCAAGCTGCAACCCTGTGCCCCTAATGTCCGGGAGCTGGAGTGACCAGAGGGAATGCCCCTGCTTGGAGCGTAGCTGGACTGTGGCGAGGGCTCTCCCAGCGGGCAGAACCTTGCTTTGAGGCTTGCCCTTTACGCTGAGGAAACAGGCGCTGGAGCCTTGGCATCGCAGTCCCTGGGCACAGGGAGCCCCTCGGTGGCTGCAGCTTTCCCCTCCTTGTCAGCTCTCTGGGGGCTGTGACGGTCCTGTGGTCCCTGACAGCGGCTGATGTTCCTGGAAGCTGGTGGAACACGTGTTGGGCGTAGAGAGCTCCACCCCCGTGTGGGGGCAGGCAGGGTGGGCACAGGCAGGTGCCTCCTGCAGCTCACAGGGCCACGCCCCTTTACCCGTCGTATTCCAGATAGAGAGTAGAGGGCAGAACCAGTCTGAAGCCCAGCTCCGGAGCTGCTGCAGCTTCAGGGTCACGGGGCCAGCTGTGGGGCAGACAGTTCCTGCAGGGCCGGGAGCACCCCTCGGGGGCTCCTTAGCCAGAGTGGGCCTCCCATAGCTGTCCGTGTGGGTAGACGGGCTGGAGCCAAGGGCTTGCTCTGGGTCCTGGGGGGTTCATGCCCCAGATGGAGAGAGGAGAGTCAGGCCAGCAGACCCAGAGCCTCCCGAGCTTGGCTGACCGGTGGGCACACCAGGAGGGGCTTAGCCATTGCCTGGGCATTGTCAGCCTGAAGTTGAGTTGCTGGTCTGGAGAGAAGCTATGGGCGGCTGTGTAAATGCCCAGCTCACCCTGCAACTGAGAGTGGGTGTGGATTCCACTCTGAGCCTCCAGGGTCTGGCGTCTGCTGTTCGGGGCTCTCTGCTGTAGGCACTGTTGTCCTGCTGTGCCCACACCTGGCTGACTGCACGAAGAGGGAGCAGCAGGAGGTGCCGGCAAGTGTGAGCCCCGAGCATGCAGTTCACCCGCAGCACACCTGGACAGCTGGGGAAACCGAGGCCCGGCAAAGTGCAGTGCTTGCCCCAGGTTCCCCAGCTGGTGTGTGGCGTCAAAGTCACCCAGGTGGGTATTGGCCTGTGAGTCCTGCTTGTTTTAGGACCAATCTCTACCCGCTGCCAGCCCCACCTCTGACACTGGCCTTCACACAGGAGTTGTTCCATTGGACAGGGGCTCAGGGGACACAGCTGGATGCTGCTGGCAGGGAGGAGGCTGAAGCAGGAGACTGTGACTTCGAAGGGTGCCTGTGACATCAGAGTGGGAGTCCTGCGGGTGTTCCCGGTAATGCCCAGCTGACTGGCCAGCAGGACTCCCCGCTGCTCTGCGAGCTTGAGCTCGAGAAGGAAGTCATGGGCTGCCCTGGAGGCGGCCAGTTCCGAGGGGCACCCCGAGGCTCAGGCAGCCCAGGCTGTGCCCAGTGTGCCAGGCGGGGTGGGGAGGGCTCCACCCTGGCAGCACCTGCCTGGCTTCCAAGGACAGTGCTTGGCCAGTGACGCTGGGGATTCCGGGCCCTGGAGGAGTGTGCTGGCGGGAGCTTGGGCTCAGCTGGGGAGGGATGTGGGTCAGCACTGCCCCGGAGTGCAGCCTCAGGCTGGGGAGAGCTGAGGGCCAGAGCACAGCACCAGCTCCTTAAGGCGCAGAGCCCTCCCTCAGAGACCCGGGGGAGGGGACACTTGAGCGGACCCCAGCCCAGACCTCCTTGGCCTTGTGGGAGCAGGGCTGTCCTCTCCCTGTCACTAGCCAGTTCACTCCCTCTGGGAGGTGCCTCCCTGTCTGCTGCTGGCCCAGGAGGTTTTTTTCAACCTCTCTGGGTTTTGATGAGTCCCAGATGTGCACACCCAGCGTCACTCGGGGGCTGGTGGCTGTCAGGAGGGGAAAGCACGGCGGGCGTGATTCCACGTCACTGTGGCTTTGAGTTCAGTAGGTGCCCAGACTTCCGTGGGCTGGAGACCCGGAGCAGCGCCTCAGAAAATCCCAACTGGAGCACACTGTGTTCCGGGCAGGCAAGGCTGGGCTGCAAGCTGAGCTGTGTTCGCTTTTACTTTTCCTCGGGAGACACCTATTGTGGTAAATTCATGCGAACCTAAAATTTACCATTTTAACTATTTGGAAGTGCGCATTTCAGTGGCATGAAGTATTCTACAGTGGTGCATGGCCATCCCTACTACCCAGTTCCAGAGCATTGGCATTATACCACAAGGGAGTCCTGTACCCATGACCAGCCAGTCTGGACCCCAGCCCCACCCCGGCAGTCACCTGTCTCTCTGGATTTGCTCATTGTGGGCATTGCACGGGTTGGAGTCACACAGTGTGTCTTTGTGTCTGGATGTTTTCACTCAGTATTGAGTTTCCAAGTCTCATCCACTTTGTAGGATGTAAGAGAACCTCGGTTCTTTTCTATGGCTGACTGGTTTTCCACCAGTTGCCCATACTTTCATGCGTGGAGGCGTGGCTGTCTCACCCTTGGCTCATCCCACTCTGAACATCTGTGAGCAAGACTGTGGACATCTGCTTTCACTTCTCTTGGTCATGGCCCTAGGAGTGGCATTGCTGGGTCGGAGGTGACTCTGACCTGTGTTCTCTTTTGTTGGCTCGAGGAAGCTCAGGTCAGCAGATCCCATTCCAGGAAGCGTTGAGGCCCCTCGCCGTGGGGCAGGGAACCCCGCATCTGCCCCCCCTTCAGCCACAGCAGCAGCTGGCAGGGAACCCCATGTGGACCTGGCCTGGGGGAGCCCTGCTCCACACCCGGCTTGGCTCAGATTGGTGGGGCTTCCAGCCAACAGCCCCCCAAGGCTGAGGACATTGTGGTCCAGCCAAGAGCGATTTATCTCTGATTGTCTCAAGCCCTGTGTCAGCTTAGACCAAAACCACAGAATCAGAGAGGAAAAGGCCTGACGAAGGATTTTGCAACTTCGGAACTATTTTTTGAAAAAAACCAAAAAACCCAGAAAACATTGTAAATTTTGAAATCCCACATTTTCAACTCCAATTTCTGGACAGTGTCCCATTTTGAGAGCAGAAGAGTGGGATTCCAGAGGGAAGGAGAGTCACCCTGCTTCGTGCCTGCAGCCCCAGGATCCTGGAACTGGCCCTGCCCCGAAGCCTGTGGCTAGGGAAAACCCCACTTGGCTCTCTGGGGCTGGGAGCTGGCACCTGGCTGGCACTGGGTGCGAGACCCACCAGATGGGAGCCTGGGGACGCCCGGGACAGGAGGCAGCCCCGGGAGCAGGAAGGGGGTGTGGGTGGGAGGGGCTGGGGCTGGCCAGGGCTGCCCAAGTGTGAAGGGCCTGGAAGTGGGCAGGGCCGTGGCAGGTCCCCTGCGGGTGTGGTGAGCTGCGGCTCCGCTCGGTGGCAGAGTAGCACAGAGCCCTGCCCTCAAGCACAGCGTGCTCTGGGACGAGCGTGTGCCTGAGATGTGCCTGAGATGTGCCTGAGCATGTGCACTGGCCATCAGGGAACCCACAGCCCCTCCGCCTTTGGGAAAGGAGAGCCCCAGGCGGGACCCGCTGTGCCTAAGGCCCCCACACCTGCTCACCCTGCAGACAAAGCCCAGGGTTGCCTGGCATCCAGCTGGGAGGTGGGCGGTGTCCCGAGCCTGGGCCTCTTGCATCTGGTTTTACCCCCACTTTCCTTCTCTGCAGAGGGGACCAGATTTCTGCAGTAGCAGGGCAAGAAAGTGACCTTTTTAGAGTAAGCTTCTTGGAAGCCAGGTGGGGTAGCATACGCCTGTGATCCCAGTACTGGGGAGGCTGAGGGAGGCAGATCGCCATAGCTTCAAGGCCAGCCTGGCTACATAGTGAGTTTGACACCAGCATGAGCTATATATCGAGACTCTGTCTCAAAAACCAAATCAAGCAAACAAAAAAGCAAATTTCTTGGAGCCCAAAAAAGCAAAGTCATCTTAAATAAAAATGCAAAATACGTGTGAATACAGGTAGATGCAGGAAAGTGGGCAAAACATGGGAAGGGGGACGTGAAGGACTGGGGTTTGGGGACCCCCGATCACTGTGAGGGAAGAAGATGGGCTGTGAGAAGCTAGAGCAGAGGTTCCCAAAGTGGGCTCCCCAGACCAGTGGCAGCACCCGGGACCTTGGTAGAAACGCAGATGTCCGGTGCCACACCCAGACCTCCTGGGCCGGAACCCAAGAGTGGCGGTGTGCCCGTTTTAACAAGGCACCCAGCACTTTCTGGTGGGGCTCAGGCCTGAGACCCGGTGTCCTAGAAATCAGGGCCTTGGCGCAAAGCTGGGGCTGCCCGGGAGACTGATGCCGGGCCTGGTACAACCAGAAAGGAGTTGCATGGTGACAGTGGCAGGAGCTGCTTGGTGGCTGAGGAGCCCCACACTCCAACGCCAGGGAGGCAGGCCCCTTCCGCACTTAGCAAGGAGCCATCCCAGCACCAGAAAAACCAAACCAGTGCCAGCTTCTGGCTGTTTGGAAGCCTGGGAACAGGCCCAGCATGGTGGCGTCCGTGCACAGGGCCGGGCCCAGCCAGGCTCCCTGGAGGGTGATCTGTGTGTAGCCCGGCAGGAAATCGCTGTTTCCTGGGAAGAGTGAGATGCTTCTTCCAGGAGGCGGCCCCTGCTGCCGGCTTCTCCCAACACAGGCTGCCGGGCCTGGCAGATATTTTCGGCGGGGCTTTGGCAGCACTGGACAAAGTGCTCTCAGAGTGGGGATGAAGGGCTCCTGTCTGCGGGGTGGGGCGGGGGCCAAGTGGGCGCCTGCAGCTGGATCTGGCCAGGCCTGCTGCTCTCCACAGGGGCACTCGGGGGCAGGCCCCAGGCGTCCTCTCCTGGGCTGGTGGCAAACACTGCTTCTCCTGATCCTTCCTCAGGCAGCCCACATGGCTGCACCCTTAAACAGCAGCAGCTTCCTCAGTGAAGTTGAGTGGCATCATGGAGGAGCGCCTTCGATTGTTCATTCCCACGCCACAGGATGATGTTCTCAAAGATGAGGCCGCAGAGCTGAGCAGCCTCCACCCCAGGAAACCATTCCCCTCCTCCCGGCACAGGCTGCCTTCTCGGGGTTGAACGCACACAGAGACCCGAGTGCTGGAGCATGGGAGTCAGAGTCCGTTTGTGGTTACTGCAAAATCAGTAGCCCTCAGAGTGGCCTTCAAGGCCCCCGGTGTCCCCTGGACCCCAGCCCTCCCGGCTGCACTGGTCCAGTGCCTGAGCCTGCTCCACCCCTGCGGCAGCACCTCCCACCCCACCCTCAGCTCTCTCCCCAAGCATCTGGCGGCCTCCTCCCGCCCGGCAGGTGCTGTCTCACCCACTTTAAGGATCCTCAGGACTCCCCAGCGCCGGCCCTGGGGACCTTCATAGTGGAAGAAGCCGAGTTTCTGACTCACCCCTGCTACGACACCCCATCCCGGTGAATCAGCGTGTCACCCACGGCGGAGACACAGGCCACCTTGAGTTCACCCAGAGGAGAAGAGTTACAGATAGCCCTGGCTGCCGGGGCCTTAAAGCACATTGCGTGTGGCCGCTGCCCCTCCTTGGCCTAGCCGGCTGTGTTGGTCACAGACCCTCTGGGAGAACCTCGGCCCTGAGGGGTGGCTGGATTCGAACCCAGGCCCGAGCCGGGGCACTTCCTGCACTGTCCTCTAGGGCTGTCCTTCCTGCAGAGCGGAGGGCTCCTGTCCTTCTGCAGAACTTCTGTGGGAACCACGTGTCCCAGGAAACACCCCAATTCTGCAAGAAGAGAGGCGGCTAGAGTTACTCGTGGGGAATTTTGAGAAGACAACGCTCGATCACTCAGGCCCTTTAAAATGGCATTTCTTACGGAGCATCTTGGCTCGCGTGGAATGTGTCTGGTTTTTTTCTTCTTTGCACAAAGTAGGTTAAGTGAGTGACGAATGATCATCCTCCCTTTTCTGCCTGGAAGTTTGCGTTTTCTCGTGCCATGTTAAGATGCCCGGTGGGCGTTGTGCGCCGGCTGTCTGTTGCGTGGGCATCCTTGGTGGTGGGGAGCCAGTGGGACAACAGGCAGGGAAGCAGCCAGCCTGTCGCAGGCTGTAGGGAGGCTGACAGATCTGGAGGCTGAGATGGGGCCTCCCCCGCGTCTGGGCGCCCCCTGGTAACGGACGTTCTGCCCTCCCGCCTGGGATCTTCCGCCACAGCTTCATTCCTGGAATTTCTGGGTGGTTTGTGGGGATGGCTGGGCTCTGCCCTCTGCCTTCTTGGCCTGTGAGTTCTAGGTCCGCTGTGAGGAAGAGCAGAGCCCAGGGAAGCCTGGGCTGGGCCGGCTACTGCCTGTCGTCAGGGACAGGGACAGCCGAGGGGGCGTGGCTGTGTGGACGCAGGGTTAGCAGGTGGCCCTCTGCATGGCCACGAGGAGGCGCTTCTCTTCCCCGAGCCCCAGGTTCCTCGTGTGTGGAATGGGGTAATAACGCGGCGATCAGAGCCACCCGTGGGGAGGTCGGGAGCGAGGAGCCAGCGCCCGGCCCTGCATCCTCCCCGGCACCGGTGCTGTTTGGGTCACGACTGGCACGAGGGTCCGCTGGAGGACCAAGCCGGACAGCCCCAGGGGCCACCAGCGGCGGGACAGCAGATAGGCACATTTCAGAGGTGGGGAGCAGCTCAACATAGCCACAGAGAGATGTTGAATTATGCAGGCTTGCGATTAAACAGGTCATATTTAAAATCCAGGTAATGCACCCTCAGAGCAAACCACCTCCAGCGTCTTTCTGCACCCTCTGCTCTCTCTGCCCTTGGGTTGCTGGTGTCCACTGCACCCTGGGGTGCAGTCACAATGTGGCAGGTTCGGGAAGGGCTTCCTGGAGACACCCACTCAGGGCTGGACACCGGCCACCAAGGAGCGTGGACACCTCATGGGGCCTGGGTCTCGGGGAGAGGCAGGCAGTGACCATGGACAGCCAGACTGCTGAGCCCAGCTGCGGGACCCCAGGAGCCCACTCAGAGCCACGGGAGGGGGCGAGCAGCACGCAGAAGTGGCCCTGATGTCTCACTGTCGTCAGTGTGAAGGACCAAGTCCTGGGGGCCCTGCAGGCCCGGTCAGGCCGTCCTGAAGCTGCCGTTCCTCAGGGATGCCAGTGCGGCAGACACCAAGCTCAAGTCAGTCTCCAGCGTTAGTCTCCAGCCTGGTGGGGCCCTTCGGTATTTCTCTCAGGTGCTGGACACCAAGAACTGGGTTTTGTGAGGGCCAAGGCTGAAGAGAACTGCCCCTTCCCAGCTTCCCGCTGTTACCCCAGGGTTTTCAACCCCTTCCCGTGGGTGTCAGTGGCGCCATCACTCCGGGCCAGTGTTAGAATCAAACCCAGGTCTTCCCTGAGAGCCCAGGCTGCAGACAACCAAGAAGGGAAGCTGAGTATGGTGGTGCATGCAGGTAATCCCAGTACACAGGAGGCTGAGGCAGGAGGACTGTGGAGTTGAGGTGAGCTCTGGCTGCAGAGTGAGTTCTGGGCTATATAGCAAGACCCTATCTCAGAAAACAAAACCAAACCCCAAACAAGCAGGAAGAGGAGGAGGAAGACACAGAAATCATATCTCATCCTTATATGGCTCCCCTGGTCCAGCTGGGAGGAGAGCTGTACTTTCATCCCGTAAATATTTACTGAACAGCCACTTGTCAGACCCTGGGGACTCAGCGCTGAGCAGGCCCGAGGCTTCCAGGAAGCCCCTGGGGATGCGCAGGAGCTAATCTGCCAGGCCTGGCCTGAGGGCGCCTCAAGGTCAGGGAACAGCGTGTGCAGGCACAGAGCTGGCCGGGCGGAGCTGGCAGCGGACTCCAGCAGACTTTCCCAATGTGGGAATGCAGCCGCACGGAGGACGCCGCACCGCACCCTTCCTGTCCCCTTGCTGCAGGCTCAGCTTAGTGTGCAGTGGCATTGCTGAGGTGCCGAGGGGACCCTTGCTGGATTTGGAGCACAGTGCTTTGCTGGCCCTGGTGTGCACAAAGTCCCATGGGGGGCAGGGGTGGTCGGTGGGTAACATTGGCGGAGGTTAGGTGTCTGGCTGTGCCAAGTCCTCCGGGCACTGGGAGGCTGGGCCGATGCCCCTGCAGCCTGGCAGGCCCTCGTGGGCTGGTGGGGCTCTCAACAGGGGAAGCCCCGGGTGCAAAGAGCACCGCACAGGGCCTGCTGGGGACAGGGCTGACACATTGCTGTATGCGCTTGAGATTCTGATGTGGAATTAGTACCTGAGGGGAAAGATGAGGCTCTTGAACTCAGTTCTGCTCCACACCCCAATGCCACCCCTCCACTGAACTTGGTCTGAATTTGGTCATGGTTCTGTCACCCACAGTCACACAAACACACGTGTGTAGATCCATAAATCATGCATAATATATAGGCATGTATTTTTTCTCTCTTTTTCCAATGCTGGGGATGGAACTCAGAGCCTTGAGCATGATAGGCAAGTCCTCTCCTATATCCTGAGCCCTGTTTTAAAATTTACATAAATCATACCATCAGCGTAATATTCTACAACTTGCTTTTAAAATAGCCATTGTATTTAATATTTACTACTGCCCATGGACAACCCTGGCAGGCTCTTTTTCCTGCAGTCTAATAGTCCACCCCCTCTGACTCACCACGCCCCCTACTGGTGGCCTTTGAGCTGTGTGTGTTTGAGTCACGCCCAGGTTTTTGTCTGGACCATCACAGCAGTCACATGAGCAGCTTTGTGCCCCTCATATGCTGCAGCACAGATTGAGACGGCTTGAGTGCCATGTGACGCCGGGGCCCGGCTGGTGATGTCAGCGCCCGGCTCCTTCGCCTCATTCCCATGTCAGTGTGCTTTTGGCAGCACTTCCGCGGGCCTGGCCTCCGCAGCTGGATGTGCGTATATGGTGGGGTGACCAGCCTGAGAGACAGGCTCAGAGGTTCTTGGTTTGGTTCCCAGCAGTGCTGGGAGCACACAGTGTCCTTGCTGCCCATCCTGGCTCTGCCCCAAGAGGCGGCCTCCGGGGACAGCGGCACTGGTGCACTACGGAGGGGCAGCCCAGCCCATGGCACAGGCAGGCCGGGACCCGGGAGGGTTTCCAGGGCTCGGGCTGGGAGCCGCAGCATTCCCAGGGCTCCTTGGCTCCCTCTCCGCCGCCGGCTGCCAAGGCTGTGCTTCCTGGGGTGCCCGTCTCGGCCTGCGGCCCCCGACAGGTGAAACCCGGGCTGGCTGCAGGGTGTGGTCAGGGCAGAGCCGGGAGCCCCCTCCGGGCCTTTGGTCAGTCTTCTTCCCTGCCAGGGACGGGCTCCCTCCTCTGCCCCTGAACCAGCCCTGAGCTGCTCGACCCCAGGCCCAGCGCCCTCTTCATGCAGCGCACCATGCAGCCGTGGCCCGGCACCGAGAGTCCTTGGCCTCTGAGTCTCCTCTTAGCCGGTGACCTGGGCTGCTCCTGCCGCCCCCTGAAGCCTCAGCCTCCTGTCCTGTGAGCCAGGGCAACCACAGCCAGGCTCCCGGGTTATGGTACTGGCGGGAGGTGAGGCAGATAAGTGGCCAGCTGGGAGGGCACTGATGGGGGCTTTGTGAAGGCCCAAGGATCCAGAAGGCTGGGCCGGAGCCCAGCACAGCTGGCACCAAAGGCATCCGTCTGTGAGCGGGGTGAGGACTCGGGCTGTCGCACCTGCCGAGCCCACCTGAGGTGACGGGGCACCGGGCCCCAGCCCAGCCCAGCACCTGTCAGGGTGGCTTCCAGGAACACACTGGACACACAGCTCCCGGACGGGGCGGGGACACTGGGGTCTGGGGCCACCATCTTCCCTTTGTCCCCTCAGCCCTGGTGTTGGCTTCATCACCTGCAGGAAATCGGGCCTGCATCTGGCAGATTGCCAACCCCCTGGCAGGGCGGGACCCATGGCAGGGAGGTGGTGGTACGTGCACAGGTACCAGCTACCCCTGAGAGCCACTACGCAAGTGGCCAGGTCAGTCCCGGAGTGTCTGTGACAGGCTCCCTGTTGGGCGGAGGCTGGGGGAGACTGTGTGGTCCTTAAATGCTGCCCTGCGCCATTTTCTGTGGCTGTCACTAAAACCCCCAGGCTGAGAAGTTGATAGAGAAGTTTACTTGCTCTGGAGGCTGAGGTCCAGGGTCCCAGCTCTGGCATCTGCTGCACTGTGACATGCAGGGGCCGCCTCCTGGCCTCGCCTACACCTCACGGCTCCCAAGGGCCCCACTTCCAAAGAGTCTGGGGACCTGGTTTCAGGCCTGTGAACTTTGGGGGACTCTGCAGAGCCACAGAGTGGCCTGCGTGGTGGGGACAGGGATGGGGATGAGGGGTTGTGGAGGATGCGGTCAGCGGGTCGCTGCCTGCACTGTGCCCAACCTGTGGAGGATGGACGACTGTGTGCTGGTAAGTGGGGCTCGCGCGTGTCCTTCGGTGGCACGAGATGACTCCACGGGGCCAGTCTGGGCACGGGGGATGGAGCCCGATTCGAGTCCTGAGGAAACGGAAGCGCTGGCAGAATCAGGAGGTGTGAGGGGTGGCCTGAGAGCTCAGGTCCCGACCCCGTTCTGGGGCGGCTCACCTTGCTGAACCCTGGGTTTGGACCCAGCCCTGCCCTTCCTGTTCGCAGGACACTGGTCAAGGAGCCTCTGGCCTCAGTTTCCACATCTGCCAAGTGGGAAGGAGCGCTCTTGCTGTGGCCAGCTCAGCCTGATCTCCTCCTTGCACCCTCTGCTTCCTTCCAGAGCATCCGCATCCGGTGCCACCTGGAGCCCAGGCTGCCTGCCTCACCCAATCCCGATGCACCGTGGGGCCATGAGCTGCGTCCCGAGTGGCTTCGTCCCCTTGGGGCTGGTGCTGCTGGTGTGCGGTGCCCAGGGCTTCCTCCTGCCCAACGTGACTGAGCTGGGGGAGCTGCTGGGCCGGTACCAGCGGGCCGAGCCGTACTCGCGGGTGCGCAGGGCCATCCCCCGGGAGGACCGTGAGGAGATCCTGCGGCTGCACAACCAGCTCCGGGGCCAGGTGTCCCCACCCGCCTCCAACATGGAGCACGTGGTGAGAGCACCCGGCCGCTGTCCTCCCTGCCACAGCGGTGCCTGGGGCCACGTGTGAACATGGCCTTGTTCCCAGTGCCTTTGTGGCACCTCCCTCGCCCAACCCCGGCCTCAGTTTCCCCCTCCCTCTGTTCCGGTGACAGTGAGATGCCAGATCTGGGTCTGTCCCACCTTGTCCCCGTCTTCCCAGGGTCCCAGGGGAAGCCGAGTCCTTGAGGGGGCTGCTGGAGGTGAGGAGAGGCCCTGGGGTCCAGCACCCCAGCCTCCACCCCTTGCTTTCTGAGGTCTGGGGGTCGTCCCTGCACGGATGTCCTCTGTCCCAGGCATCTTCATCCGCAGGGATTCTGTCCACACAGCAGCCGTTACCCAAGGCAGCTTTTAGCACTTAAAATGTAGCCAGCATGACTGAGGAACGCAATTTCTTTCTGTGTTTCCATTTTTGAGACAGGGTCTTGCTGTGTATCCCAGGCAGTGATCCTCCTGCCCCAGCCTCCCGGGTGCTGGGATTACAGCGTGTGCCATGACGGCCAGTTTGAGGAACTCAGTTTCTAATTGGATTTCATTTTAATTAGGTTGAAGCTCCTGCCTGTGGCTAGCCGCTTCCGTGTTGGCCAGGGCAGGTCACCCCACCCCACGAGCTGTCTCCAGAGCCTGTGCTGTCCCTGCCTGTACCCTGTTCTCACCCACCCCTGCCTCCCTTCCCTGCAGACCTGGGACGAGGAGCTGGAGCGGTCAGCGGCAGCTTGGGCCCAGCAGTGCATCTGGGAGCACGGGCCCACCAGCCTGCTAGTGTCCATCGGGCAGAACCTGGCTGTGCACTGGGGCAGGTGAGAGCCAGCTGCATGTAGGCTTCCAGCGCCTGCAGGTTGGTGTCTGTCCAGAGAGGCCTGGGCGTGGGCGCGAGAGAGCACCCTTCTTGTTGGCAGGTGGGGAAACCAAGGCCGGGCGCCCAGGAACGCTTGCCACAGTGGGCAGAAGGGTGGGAGACTGGGCCGGGCGCCCAGGACGGCGGGGAAGGCCAGTGCGCCCCAGCCCCGCACTTTACACTGCTCTGGCCATCAGGGCTGCCGCTGTGTCCCTCTGGGCCTCCAGCTAGCTCTTTGTCCCCTGTCTGCAGGCAGCATGGACAGCTGCCCATCACCGTAGTGACCGGCCCACCACAGAGAGCTGGGCCGCATGCCCCAGTCCCCTCCCAGGGCCCAGGGCCCAGGGCATCTCAGTGACCACAGCCAGGGCAGTGGCGAGCGGCCAGGGGAGACCAAGCGCCCAAAGACCCCAATTCACGTCCTCACTGCCAAGGCCCAGGACCCTGATCGGCCTCCTCGTCGCCCTGCCTATGGGAGCCTGGGCCGGGCCCCTACTGGCTGGTCACTGCACCGTCACGTCACGCCCAGCTGTCAGGCCGTGACAAGCCTGGCAGGTGTCACTGGGGGGAGAAGGCGACCTCGTGGAGGGAGTTGGCACTGCTCTTCCTTTGGTGAAGTTTGGTTTTCATAAAAACAGCCCACGATGCTGTCAAAAGAAAACGTCCGGGGGCAGAAGTGTCAGGCCGCCGAGGGGCTCGCTCCCCAGCGTGCTGAGCTCCTCCAAGGGTCTGGCTGGAGCCCGTGAGCCTTTACGTGCTTGCAGCTGGAGCCCCGAGCTCTCCTCAGAGCCTGGCCACTCCTGGTCACGGCCTCGGGAGCTTGGCCTGCGAGCGCCTCCCGCCCTCTGTCCAGCTCTGGTGCTGGCTGAGGTGATGTCATCAGGACGGCTCGAGGGTGGACACGGCACCTCCTCCTGCTCAGTTGCGTGCCGCCACGTTTCCCCAAGCAGCCCCGGGACAGGAGGCCCTGTCCCTGGCCTCGCTGACCAAGCTGTTGGCGCTGGGCCTAGCAGCGAGGGCTACCAGGTGTCTGCTGCCGGCTGCATCGCTCACGCAAACAGTCCGCCCTTTGTCCGCTCTTCTCTGTGCGGAAGCCACTCTGTCCTCACGGTGACAGTGCCCCACCATCTGGATCGGGTCTCTCGGCTTTCCTCGTTACAGCAAAACCACACGGTGCCCCCTGGCCCGTGGGCCCAGGAAGGCAGAGGCTGTGTAGCCCTTGTGGAGGACGTCCAGGGACAGGTGCAGAGGCAGCCCCCGCAGTGTTGACACTGCCGGGAGCCCTCGGGGTCAGGCTGCCGGGACCCCGGAGTGTGTGCTGGCCTGACCGCCACAGACGCCGGAGCTGAGGCACGGGCTCCTCCGGGAGGGCCACGCGGGGCCTTCCCCAGACACAGGCTAACCTGTCCCTGTGGGTGTCCCAAGTCGAGTTTTGTCGTAAGCTGCAGCCCCTGCAACTGCGGAGTTCACGGCTGCATGTGTGAGGGTACACGCACGACTAACCCAAGAAAGGCCCCGGGGCCCGGGAAGGGCCTCCTGCATGGCGGTGTGTGGCCCCTGGCAACCCACAGGGACCCAGGTGACCCAGGGCATCCTCGCGGTGATTTTAGGCACCTTCCATGGTGGCGGGATGCCCGGGCTGCACCCTCCGAGCAGCCCCTGCCTGCCCCAGGTGGTGGGTGTGTGGTGGCCGGGCTGTGACCCTATTTTCACCCCGCAGGTACCGCTCGCCCGGCTTCCACGTGCAGTCATGGTACGACGAGGTGAAGGACTACACGTACCCCTACCCCCATGAGTGCAACCCCTGGTGCCCCGAGAGGTGCTCGGGCGCCATGTGCACCCACTACACGCAGGTGAGGGGCGCCCAGCCCTGCACCCCAGGGCTTCCTTCCCTTCCCCCAAGGCGTGGCCAGGCCTGTGGGACCTGGGCGAGGTCATGGCTTTTGTGTTGACTTTAAGGTGTGGTGGCATCAGCTGTCCTCACTCCCACACCGCGCGTGTTGTGTTGCTGGGCAGTTGCCGGCCTTGTGTGCCTGGGACTTTGTTTTTCAATACCCGCCTGTTCCTTCTGGGGGCCGCTGTCCCCCTTGCTTCCCTGCACATGCTGTGCCAGCCCCTCACACATCCGGACCACCTTGCGTCATCCGGGGTGCCCTGTCCCTTGAGCTGTGACCCCCGAATGTTCTTTGCAGATCGTCTGGGCCACCACCAACAAGGTTGGCTGCGCCGTGCACACCTGCCACAGGATAGACGTCTGGGGGGAGATCTGGGAGAACGCCGTCTACCTGGTCTGCAACTATTCTCCCAAGTGAGGGCCGCGGGCGTGGGTCGGGACCTGCTTGCCTGCCCAGGGGCCCAACAAAATCAGCTTCACCAGGGATGTCTCCCCTCCGCCTCACGCCCCTTGCCTGGGAGTGGGGTGAGCTCTCGTGGGGGTCACCCGGCCTCTCCCGGACGGGACAGCTCTGGGGCATCTCCATCCCATTTAGGGGGTCCCCCAGTGCCCTGGACCCTGTGCGTCCCAGGCCAGCCCGAGTGGAGCAGAGGGTTGGGCCTGCAGCGGGCTCAGGGCAGTGCCCTCCTGTGCCTGAGGGTGAGGGGCCCAGCTGTGCCCCCCGCCCCTGTCCTCCTCACTGCCCTGGGATTCATCCGCTCCTTGGGGCCCGGAGGCTTCAGGCCACAGACGGGCTCGTGTCCGGCAGCTGTCTTTGTAGTTTGTCCTCTGGCGGCGGCAGCAGGCCATCTCCTGCCCTCCCTGGGAAGTGGTCAGAGGGTGGCACCGGCTGGGCCTGTTGATTTAACCCCAGTCCTGAATGGGCCGGACCTTGGGCCGGGCCGCCCAGGGCTTCCTACACCACCCCCTGTCGGAACCCACTCAGCAGGGGAGGAGCAGAGGCCGGGGTGGGGACACTGGCCCCGGCCACCCTGGAGCCTGCACTTCACCCAGGCCTGATGGGGCAGAAGGGCTCAGCCCCCTGCTTTCTGGGACCCAGTTCTCAGGACCCTGCACTGCAGGCTGAGATCTGGACAGGGCTGCGGTGGGCGGGTGGGACAGGGCTGCCCTCCTGATGGTGTCTCTGCTCTGTCCTCAGGGGGAACTGGATTGGAGAGGCCCCGTACAGGACCGGCAGGCCCTGCTCCGAGTGCCCGCCCAGCTACGGGGGGGGCTGCAGGAACAACCTTTGTTACCGAGGTAGGGCACACTTGCCTCGTGAATGCAGCCCTGGGAAGTCCCCATGAGGGCTCCCTGGCTGCGCTCCAGCACCTTGAGCACCACCTGTGCCTCCCCAAAGTGCACAGTCTGATCAGACAGAAAACTGAGCTCAAAGTCCCAGGCAAACACCAGGAGGGCAACAGATGAGCCAGTGTTGGGGCGCCAGAGTCAGCCCGCTTCCAGCATCCCCAAGCATGCGCCTTCCTGTCCCCAGGGCAGTGTCAGACATGGCTCCCCTCATCGGGGGCACTGGGGTCCCCCTCGTGGCTGCGTGGCCTGTGCCAGCCCCTGTTTGGCCGCCAGCCCCGGGAATCCTGGCCTGTCCGTGCAGCTCCCATTTTCCCGCGGCTATATGGGATCCAGCAGCCTGCCCAGAGCCTCCCCTATATCTCGGGGCTGGGAGATGCGAGGAATGGCCCAGGAGGGCCATGGTGGGCCGGGGACCTGTGTTCCACGCGGCTGTGTCACAGGCCCGGTGACGGCTGAGAGGTGGGCAGGTGGGACGAGCGAACCCTGTGGCCCTGACCTTCCCAGGCTGCCAGGTCAGCTGTGGGCCCTGTGGGCCAGAGCCAGGGTCCTGGACCCTCCCAGAGCCCGGTGCTCTGACCCTGCCAGCTGTTCCTGCTCACTCTGGCCACACTGGGGACGTCTGAGAGGGGCTGGGGCAGAGGGAGAAGCCACCCGGACACCTGACCCAGCCCCTGCCCCGCCCCCCTTGGGTTCTCATCACCCCAACACCTGGGGACCCTGTCACCCAGTGGCTACCACTCCAGGGCCTCAGCCATGGCAGGTGTGTCCTGCAGGCTTAAATAAAAGCACCTCTTCCCCATAAAGGGTCAGTTTTAGAAAACAAACCCACACAGAGGCCTTAGATTCCAGTTTACCTGTAAGAACGCTCCATATACTCAGCTCTATTTTTGGTGGACAATGCTCAGCTTCTCGTGGCAGCCCTTCTGCTTCTAGCTAACCATGCGAAGTCTCGACAAAGCACCTTACTGCATAAGCTACTTAGCAAGCTCCAGCTGACCTGTCAGGGCGACTCAGGGATTTAAGGATCAGAATCGGGAGAAAGCAGTTTCCCTCCCCCGAAGCCCCCTGCGTGGGGATATCGGCAGCGGGGCTTGGGAGGGAGGAGCTCCGCTCCCTGTCCAGCTGTTCTTTGCTGTGTGTGCTTAGGGTGCTCCCCTTACCTCTCTGAGCCTCGGTTTCCTCCCCAGTGGTGTGGGCAACAAGTTGGGGTGGGGCCTTTTGTCCAAAGCACATGGCTCTGAGCTTTGTCACCAGTTTTAGGACCCGGGAAATGTGCAGTGTGATGTGCAGGTGGCCCGGTGCGCTGAGCCTTGGTTGCTGGGCCTCCAGATGTGCCCGCCCGCCTGGGAGCACCCATTTCTGATGTGTGGGTCTGAGGGCAGGAACTCTGCCAACCCCTTAACACCTAGCCCTCCAAGTGCCCAGCTGCTTCACCCGGCTGGACTCAGCCAAATAAAGCTGCGATTATGAGTCTACAAACCCCAAAGGCAGTGGAAGAAACCAGGCCTGTTCCCGAGGCCGCTGGGTGTCCACAAGGCTGCACTGAATGGCTGCATTGATGGGGCAGAGTCGGCGCTGCCACGGGGCATGGCCCTGGGAGCCCAGGGTCTCAGAAGGGTCTGCCCGTGGCTTTGGCATTGGTGATGCTCCCGGGTTGCTTCCCGGGTGTCTTTAAACTGTGCTGGGCGTCTGTTTTCCTCGGGGCAGAACCCTTGGTTGTGGATGACTCACTCAGTTTGCTCGAGCAGCTACTGAGTGTCGGGGGCTGGGTGCCCGGTGAGTGTGGAGCTGTTTGGCTCCTGAGCTCTGGAGCTCGTGGCAGATTCCAGCCTAAGTGTGCTGCCAGCCTGGCGAAGGAATGGGGCGGTGCCCAGCTGGGGCATTCATCCGTAATCCCAGCACTCTGGGAGGCTGAGGCAGGAGGACCCAGTTTGTTCAAGGACAGCCTGGGCAACTTAGTGACTCAAGGAGACCCCATCTCAAAATAGAAAAGTAAAAAAAAAAAGGGGTGGGGAATATACCTCAGTGCAAAAGTCCTGGCTTCAGGTCCCCAGAACCACACACACAAAGGAAAACAGTAATGGGATGGGGACTCGCCTCCTGGCCCAACCATCCAGTCTCCCTTCGGGACAGGGTCTCCTGGGGTGGGAGTGAGGCCACCAGGAAGCAACCGCAGAGTCCCCGCCTGGGAGAGCATCGGGGTCACTTAGGGCTGGGGTTCAGGTCAGGGTTAAGCTGGCCTTCGTCTGGACGCCTCGTGCCGTGTGGACACGGATTGCCCGGGGCCTTTGGGCAGAGAGGCCGCTGCTTAGATGTGGAAGCCAGACTCTGGGATTGATGGCTCTTGACGAATCCCAGAAGTCACCAGGCACCGGCGGCGGTGCCTAGTGCCCAACAGTCCACGTACGACCTTCAGGAGCCAGGCGGTGTGAAAGCCATGCCGAGTAGAAGGGTGCTCCAGACTCTGGACTGGTCTCTCCTGGGCTGCGGTTTCAGCACAGCCCTCTCTTGCTGCCCAGCGCAGCTCCCCTCGGCTGTATGAGAATTGAGAATCCTATGAAGCAGGCTTTGGTTGGAGGACTTGCCCAACCCGGCTGGATGTGTGCACTTGGGCACCTTTACAGCCAGCCAGCCAGGCCAGGCCGCTTGGCGCGGTGCAGTAGCTCAGGTGCATTTCTGACCTGGGTCCTCTCAGCTGAGGTGGGTTTTCAGGAAGGGGCCCTCGGTGAGGTGAGGGGCTGGGAAAGCGGGGGTCCCCGTCCCGCTGCACAGGCCTGCCGGCCACCCGCCCCAGCTCCCCTTTGAGCAGAAACAGCTTCTGGCTTCTTACTCTGGCTTGGAGTTACCGAGGGGCGTCCTGGCCGTCTGAGGATGGCTTGTGGCAGGCGGTTCATGGCTGGCCTTCAGGATGAAAATGAAATCAGCAAACTCAGGTTTAATTCTGGCCATTTGGCCCGTTAATTGAAACATCTTAGAGCTCAGGGGTTGTGGTCATGGCTGGAGGAACAGTGACTTTCGCTGTCCTTGCTGGGCAGAAGAGTGGGACAGGAGCTTCGGGCTTTTCACCAGGGGCTGGGTCCTCAGGCTGTGGCCCGGCAGCTCCCGCAGTACTGGAGAGCTCAGCTCCAGGCAGAGAGGCGGTGGGGCTGGCTGAGGGGTCCCTGACTCCAGGGCCGAGAAGGGCACAAAACGTGTGTGGCAAGGTGCACTGGGGCCTGTGTATCACACGGGCCAAGGCAGAGACTAGGAGCAGGGACACTTCTGTCCCCGGGCGGGTGGGTTCTACCCGGCCAGTTCTTTCCCGAATGAACCCATCCCGGCTCCTGAAGTGAATCTTGGTGACACTGAGTGTCGAACAAGCTTCGTTTTCAAATTGCACTTTTCCCTCCAAAGTACGTATGTTATAATCTTTTCTTTCTCGGTACCGGGGATTGAACTCGGGTCCTTGCACTTGCGGGACAGGCGGCAGAACCACTGAGCTAAATCCCCGGCAAAAGTGCGTATGTTAAACTGCAGTGTGTTGTGTTTCTCTTTCCTGCCTCGCCGCCGTGAAGAAGAAGCCCACCACCCCACGTCCGAGACAGAGGAGATGAACGAGGTAGAGACGCCCCCGGCTCCCGATGAGAAGCATGCCTGGGTCCAGCCGAGGGTGGTCAAGCCCACCAAGCCCCGGAAGACCCCTGCAGTCACCTACATGAGTGAGTCACTGTCGCTGCCTGGGGGAGGGGGAAGGTCTCTTTGGGGCGAGTGGAGTCAGGGAACGGGGGCTGGGTCTCAGGCTGACAGCGAGGCGGGGCACAGGCAGAGGAAGAGTGCTCGGGTGGCCTTTTGGAGCTTCCTGTGTCCTTTCCGAGCAGACCTGGCTGAAACTGGGCTCCTGTGGGATGACTCCTCCGCACGGGGCGGATCATGACTGCTCCGGGGGCTGTGAGGGGCTGAGATTCCCCAGCAGCGCCCCCATCCCTGGTGGGTGAGCAGTAGATGCTTTTCCCGACTTCTGGAAGTCACAGGTGCAGAAAGTGCCTTGTAGCCTCCTGGCACCTGGCCCGCACCTTGAGGCTTCTGCTTCCAGGCTCTGGTGCTGACCCCCCTTCTGCCCCCTGGACCTGAGTGGGCTGAGTTGGGCCAGATACCTGTGGTTCTGTTTCCCCGAGCACCTGGCCTTGCCTAGGGGAGCCCCCTCTCTGAGGCCCCCTCCTTTCTTGGGTCCTTCAGCCGCCCGCCAGGCCCTCCCCTTGTGGCCTTTGAGAGCCTGGCCCAGTGCCCTACCACAGAGCTTTCCTGCAGCTCACTTTCACCTGAGACGTGCAGGGGCCCCGCTCCGTTCAGAGCTGCAGAACAGGGCCAGTTTTAATAATGCAAAATCGTGACTGTGTTTTTTTCAAACAATGACGCCATCTCAGACTCTGATAAGTCCTTATAAAATAAAACAGGATGCCTCACTGCTCCCGCTGGGAGGAGAGGCATCTTCCCCTCCTCGTCTATCTGCCCTCCGGAGCTGGGGGGCCTTCGGGTGCCCGTTGTCTCATTTAATGCTCACGAACCCTCTGACAGTGGCATGCCCCGGCCCCATCATTGTGTGGACACTGAACTTTGGGTGTGCACGCCCTGGTCACACTGCATGGCACAGAGTGGCTGGCAGTAGCCACGGCCAGGAGGTGCCATGTGGCTCTTTTGCTGGGGTGTGGTTTCATGGTCCTGATGTCCCGGGAGCAGGAGGGTCCTGCGGCCCAGCCTAGCCCTGGCTTCTTGCCGTGCGTGACACACTTTTCCCTTCTTCTCCAGCCCAGATTGTCCACTGTGACACCAAGATGAAGGACAGGTGCCAGGGCTCCACATGCAACAGGTGAGCAGGGCCAGAGTCTGCCCCAAAGCTCCTGCTGTGGGAGCAGGGCACAGTCAATTGGTTGGCTGCCACCCATGCCAGGCTCTGAGCAGTCTCCTGGAAAATGGTGCTCATCCCTGTGACACAGAGGTGGGTGGCCTGCCCTGTGCTGTCAGTCCATCCCAGCATGACATCTGGTAGGCCTCTGGCTGCCCCCACTGACTGAGAGCTTGCCACACCACGTTTTTGAAAACCCAGGCCAAGGTTTCCCACCTGGCCACCACTGACACTTTGGGCCAAATAAGTCTTCATGGTGGGGAATTCCTTTGCCTTGTGGGGATGTTCCGTGCATTTCAGGGATGTCCTCTGCATTATGGGAAGTGTCCTGTGCATTGTGGGACATCCTGGATTACAGGATGGCCTCAACCTTCCAGATGCCAATGTGAAGCCCCCTAGTTGTAACAGCTAAAAATGTCTCCACACATTGACAAATGACCCTCAGGGGTACCCCTAGTTGAGAATTACCCCTAGTAGAGAACCACTGCCCTGGAGGATTGCCCCAGTCCCTGATCCCCTTCCAGTTTAGTATTTTGTCCTGGTAGGGAGAGGGTTACAGCCTGCAGGCCCTGTGACTACTTCTGAGAGCATCACCATTTTGACCCGGTGGTTGTTGGCGTGGACAGTGGCTGCTGGCAAATAAGCCTGTCGATGCCCTTGGTGTGGACACCTCATCAGGGCCAGCACAGCGCCAGCATCTCGGAGTGTTTAACACACCACTGCCCTCTGCCAGACCCGGGCCCACACCCTCTGAGGCCTCGGCTTTGGGGTGCACAAGGCACATGCTAGGCTTCGGGGTTCTGAATGTGTTGGCAGAGACCCCCAGGGAGTTCTCAGTGCGGCAGTGAATGTGCTCGAGGCTCAGAGCCTTGTGGAGCCCCTGTGCTGTCCGCAGACCTCAGATTCCTGGCCCACCTGGCAGAGAGGGGTAAGCACGGGAAGTCACCAGTGTGACCTTGAGAAGCAAGACTCAAGGACCAGGAGAGTCTAAGCTCGCTGGGATGGGGTGAGGCTGCTGTGGCTGGAGGCGACTCCCGGGCACGGGTGGGGGCCGCGTGGCAGGCTGGGGCTGGGGAGGCCGACACTCCCCATCACGTCCCAGCTGGCCCAGGCTGCCCTGGTTTAGCACCGGAAGTCCGGGAAACCCCTCAGCCCGGGCTCTGGATGCTCTGCTGACCACCAGGAAGGTGATTCAGACAGACTCCTGAGAGCCACTGAAGGACTGGGATGAGGTGTGGGGCCTGCTGTCCCGGTGTCCCCAGAGCCGGTCTCTTCCCCCACGTGCCTGCTCATGTGCTCCCGCTGGGCTTTCCTCCAGGGATGTGCTGGTCACTGGTTTAGAAAGGAACCGTGGGACCGTGGAATCGGCAGATGTCAGTGGCAGATGTGCTGCAAACGTGAACCATAGGGAGCTCTGGACTATGCCTCTGCCCCCCACCACAGGGGTTCCAGCTGGATTGGCCTTGGGCTGGGCACCCAGGCCTGCGGGGATAGACAGGGCTGCTTCTTGGGAGCCCCTCGAGGACAGAGCCCCAGGCGCAGACAGGACTGTCCAGCACCACTAACGAGATCTTCAGAGGTCGGAGATCTTCCTTGGATTCTGTCATCAGTTTGTCTAAAGCCGAATTGAATTATCTAAAGCACCTGCTGAGAAGAGAAGGCAGCGGTTCCCACTTTTTCCTCGGGGCTTTGGAAGCTAGCTTGTCAGAAACACGCTGGCCAGGGGCTGCGGCCTTCTTGTCCACTGCGGGTTAGTGCGTCCCAGGGTGAGCCTGCCTGTGACAGCTCTGCTGGCTCTGCACACACGGTGCCAGATGAGCCAGATGTGGCAGCCTTTGGAAGAGGAAGGGCTGGGACACAGCCAGCAGTGCCAGGATGGGGCTCCCCCACACCCCGAGCTCCCGGGCCCTGTGCCATGCTGTGCCCGGCTAACTCCCATGAAGATGTCACACCCAGGGCCTGCTGGAGAGGCTGAGCGAGGACATTCCCGGTGAGATGGCCCCAAGCCACCCCGTGGTGGGGTGGACAGGAGTGTCCGGCAGGGAGAAGGTGGGCTCTGTCCCCAAACATGGGCCGAGGCCCTGCGGACACCCAGACTCACTGGTAGAAGCCTCCCACGGCGTGGTTTGTCCTATGGGTAGATGGGTCTAGTACTGCTTGTGCAGTTTCACTTATACATTTTATAATATATTACACATGTTTTATTATACATATAAGATTTTTCAAAGTGCATAAATATTTCCCAAATGCTTCATTTTTAGTGGCTGTGTAATGTGCCAACGTACAGCCACACGGAGCTCTGTTGGGCCATTTCTTTGTCACCTGCTAGCTTATTTCCGGTTTGCACAGTTATAGACAGCTGGAGTACAGGCAGACTTTTATGAGGAAACCCCAGGCTCCGCGGACGTGAACGTAAGGTTTCCTAAGAGGCCCTGTCATGAGCAGGGGCACCACCCTGAGCCTGCCCCGTTGCAAACCCTTGCAGCATGATGCCCACAAACGCTGCCGGCTCCTCACTGGTGCGTCTTCAGTGACGAAGTAGAGGGGCTTGGGGTGCATCGGGAGCCCCATGACTGTTTCCTGTGGCCCAATGTGTGGGGCGTGAACTTCAGTCAGGCTTGGCTCTCCAGTGACGGTGTCTCCACGAATGAAACTTTTCTAGGTTGAATAATGGAGCCGAGGCCACTGAGATTCTGTCACCATGATTATCCCTAAGCACACTGTGTCCCTCTCCCGCCAGGTACCAGTGCCCAGCAGGCTGCCTGAGCTCCAGGGCCAGCGTCTTCGGGACTCTGTTTTACGAAAGTGTAAGTGTGGCCTTGGAGCCGTGCGGGCTCCTCCGGGCCCTGTGTGGACGTCTGAAGCAGGTGGGGTCAGTGGGCAGGGTTCTCTTTCCACCCTGGGAGAGTGGGTGTGTGGCCCGCTCACGCGTGCTCGGGGTGCGGCCAGGCCTGGCCCATGTCAGTCTCTGCCAGGCCGGTCAGCATGCGCCATGAGTGGGGAGGAAGGGCTGCTTGTCGCCAAGCTCGCGGCACAGTGGTTGGGTGAGTCCCTTTGGGTGAGCAGTGAGGACGGAGCCGTGGCTGTGGGGATTGGAGACTCAGCTGGGGTGAGGACAGCGGCTTAGGTGTCTCCCACCAAGGTGGATTCGGACCCACGCGTGGCCTCCCCTCCCCGCAGTCCTCCAGCATCTGCCGGGCCGCCATCCACTATGGCATCCTGGACGACAGGGGCGGCCTGGTGGACGTCACCAGGAATGGGAGGAAGCCCTTCTTCGTCAAGTCCCAGCGACACGGCGTGGAGGCCTTGAGGTACTGCGCTGGGGCCCCAGGAAGGCTCTCTTTGGGTTCCGGAGGTGTACGGAAGCTTTGAATGGTAGCAAACCCTAGGAAGACGTGGGAAGAAATACAGATAACCCAAATCCCGGGGCTCGGAAGTCACCCCGGAGCCGGTCAGCATGTGTATTTCTAGCAGGTTTTTTGGAGTGCAGGTGTCACTTGGTTGCATTTAGAATCCTACTTTTTCTGCTGTCCTGGCCACCAGAAATGTATCACAGTGAATGGTTGATGGTGTCCTTGAATGTGAAGGGGTTTTTTGGTCTTGCAGTGTAGCCCAGGCTGCCCTTGAACTCACGGTGATCTTCCTGCCTCAGCCTCCTAAGTGCTGGGATTACAGGCACCTTAGTTCTTTTTTTCATTTTTCATACCAGAAATTGAACCCAGGGCCTACATGCTTGCTGGGCATGCCTTGTACAGCTGAGCTACATCCCAGCCCCAGGCAGGCGTCGGCACCACTAAGCTAAATCCCCGGCCCCAGGATAATTGTTGATCAGCACTTTATCTTGCTCCCTAAGGAATGAGACTTTTTGATGTTGGGCTTCTTTTATACAAAGTATTTTTTTCCAACTTTTTTCTTTCAACCAATTGGGAAATTTTAATTTGGAAATCTGCGATGCAAAATGTTGTGAAATTGGGAACATTTAGGGCATCTTATTAGTGCTTAAACAGGTGGGGTTGGATCACTTTGGGCTTTGGATGCTGGATTGGGGATCCTGGGCCGGTGAAGACTCCAGGACACCCTACCTCTCCCTCCACCTCTGGTCCCAAGCCGGTCCAGTGGGCTCACAGCCTGTGTTTGCTCATCCCGGAGGTGATGCTAATCACCTAGGACAGTGGCTCCAGGGCAGTGACTCCTGTATGCTGGGACAGAGGCGCCAGACTCCTGGAGACCTGGGCCCCCGGGCTGCAGGGTCCAGCGGGCCTGACTCAAGTCCTGCTGCTGCCTCTGTGGGCCAGCTCCTCCTGCTCCTGGGGGCCACCCCTTTCTCTTGGGAGGCTCACAGCAGGACCCAGGGCTGCCACCTGAGGGTCCACACCAGGCCGAGAGCTTCCCTAAAATGTGGTCAGGACAAAGCTGTAGTCCTGAGCACTGGGGAAGTTCCACCTCCCTGCCTGAGCCCCGCCCCATCCAAGGCCTGGGGCCTGGTGTGCGGGGGTGGGGCGCCGGGAACCCTGCCTGCGTCTGGCAGTGCTGGGCCATAGTGAATCTCAGGCTGATTGTGTTGGCAGCCTGTCCCTTGGACAGGGTCCCACGAGAAGAGTTCAGGGTTTCCCGGGTCTGTACCCAAGGAAAGCGGGGACAAATGCTTCTGTTCGTTCTCTGTTTCTGTCCCAGTTGTGAGCCACCTGGAAAACTTCCAGACCATCAAGGGATCCCTGTTTGCAAGGTCTCTGCCTCGGGCAGCGTTCCCTTTCTGTCCCAGGGAGGGACCTGGGCTGAG
Organism: Heterocephalus glaber; assembly: GCF_000247695.1. The sequence continues at coordinate 1,673,630 of NW_004624746.1, forward strand.
ATGTTGGCCCGGTGACCGGGGTCAGCCACACCAGGCCCAGCGGGGCAGCCATGCAGCTGGGCACCCGTGGGGTGTTGGGGTCCTGGGGTGTCTTGGGATGTCTTGGACTGGCCCCTCCTGCAGGGCGGGGTTCTCCCGGGGCAGGACTCACTCCAGTGGGATGTGGCCCCCCCTTCCTGCGTTGTGCCGGCCGCAAACCTGAGCCTTGTGAGCTGGGCCAGTGGGTTCTGTCGGCCTCTGGAAACATCCGCAGTGCCTTCACCCTTAACCACACTCCGTGTCATGTATAATGAGGAAGCACGACTCAAACCCTAATGCAGACAGCTTTAATAATACTACTGACATGCAGGCGTGATGTCTCAAGCCTGTAATCCCATTACTTGGGAGGCTGAGGCAGGAGGATGCCTTGAGTCCGAGGCCACCCTGGGCTACACAGTGAGTCTACATAGTGAGACCCTGTCTCAGCCCCCCGCCCCACAAACAAAATGGTACCGATATCTGATTTCCTTTCTAATGTTTGAAGTTTACGTTATGCTTTTTAAAACCATCGTTCAGGGCCGGGGATTTAGCTCAGTGGTTTCGCCGCCTGCTGCACAAGCACAAGGACCTGAGTTCGATTCCCGGTACCAAAAAATAAAAATAAAATAAAATAAAACCATCATTCCAAGAAAGGGTCTGTAGGCTTTGCCAGGCTGCCAGCTGAGTCCTTGGCAACAGAGGGGGAGCAGCTCTGCTCTGGAATGTTCTAAGGTCGAGGTGGCCCAGTGCTGTGCTAGTGGAGGCCTCTCCTCAAGCACTGACCTCGTGTTTTCTTTTCCAGCAAATACAAACCTTCCAGCTCGTTCACGGTGTCAAAGGTAAAAGGTAAGCTGGCAGGCACCAGGCTGCGTGGGTCGGGTCAGTTTTCCCAGGACTCTCACTTCTGGCTGTCATCAGTGTCACTGCTCCGGGCTCTGCATAGGCTGCTTCTCCAGCTGGTCTCTGCCCACATGTGCACTGGAAACTGACTGTTCCTTGGTGGCTGACCTAGGAACACAGCTCTGGGGTTGCCACAGTGCTGATGCCTAGGGCTGGGCTCGCCAAGATTCTCTGTGGGGAGCTGTGATTCCTACCCCTTGGTTGCAGCCACCTGGAGCACAGGTTGTGTTGAGGATCTGGGGCCGATCTGGGCTCAGCAGTGAGCAGAACTCACTGATGGATCAGTGATGGATTAGTGATGTCTATCTTGGACCGGAGCGGGAGCGGGAGCTGTTCCTGCTGTGCTGTCCTAGGGGAGCCTGCTCTAGCCGGAAGCAGCTGCCCAGGTCCTGCCTGCTGACGTCTGTCCTTTGGGCTAGGAATGCTGGTCATTTGCCCTAGAGGCAAGAACATCTGCCTAGTGACCATAAAAATGTGCTGCAGTGCTTTTTTTATTACCAAAACAGCGCTTATGTGATCTAGGTCATTTTTAAAATACAGAGAAACATTTTTTCATGTTTTAAAATATTAACTTTACCTAAATTCTGCTACTTAGAGATAGCCGCTGGGAACATCTGGGTGGATATTCTCATTTATTCCCCTGTGTATTAAAAAGGTATACATCAGTGATGGATAGTCTTTAAAATTTGAAATGGAATGACTTACAGTTTGGTAACCTGTGTTTTTCCTTAAATAATTGTGAGTCAGGAACATATTTTAGCACTTTTATTTTTTATGTTATTCTAAGTCCAGTTTTGGTGACTCCCCCAACCTCCCACTGACCAAGTCCTTCCAGGTCCTGAGTGGTCCTTGTAAGGGGGCTACAGAAAAGTGGCCCCCTGTCCACGTAACAGGCTGGACCAGGGTCAGTAGGCTCCAGCCCTGAGCCAGATCTGCCAGCCACCTGTGTTTCTTTTCTTTTTTTTTTAAAAATGTGAGACAGGGTCTCACTGTGTAGCTCACACTGGCCTCCAGCTCAAAGTGATCTCCTGCCTCAGCCTCCCAAGTGCTGAGATTACAGGCCTGTGCCGCCACGCCTGGCAATGTGTTTCTAAATAAAGTTTTATTGGGACACAGCCACATCCATTTGTTGAGATACCATCATGGCTGCTTTCAGCTAGGGCAGCAGACTGGAGAGGTCCTGACATAGACCATGGGCCCACAAAGCTGAAAACGCCGACTCTGTCCTTAGAGAAAGCTCACCCAGGTCTCAGCTCTTCTGAGAGGAAAGCCCCTGCCCGGTCCAAGTAGAGGAAAGCATCTAACTCAACACGCCTTGTTCTGCTGGCCGTGGGGCAAACACCTGTGCTCCAGCCACTCAGAGGCCGAGGCAGGAGGATCGCAAGTTCAAGGCCAGCCTGGGCAACTAGTGAGGCCCTGTCTCAAACACAAAACAACAACAAAACCCAGAGCGCTGTTCAAAGGGACATCGTCCCATGTAAAAACCCCAGAGCTGACTCAGTACCACACACCTTCGTGTTTCCGTCCACAGAGCAGGACCTGGACTGCTACACCACAGTGGCACAACTCTGCCCGTTTGAGAAGCCGGTTTCCCACTGCCCGAGGTAAGGCAGGAGGAAGGCTGATGGGGCAGGGACGGGAAGGGACGGTCCCCGCGAGGTGGCCTTGGGCCAGGGAGGACTCTCCCCCTCGTCCCTGAGCTTGAGATTTGCCGTTCTGCGCTCGCAGACCGGCCCAGGACTCTGGAAGGTGGGTGACCTTTGTCGCCTTTAGAGTGGCTCAGCGCTGACCCTGGCCTGGGCGTTTCCTGCGGGTCACTGCAGGAGGAGCCCATGAAGTGTGCATGCTGAGCTCCGCCCCACGAGTGTACAGCGTGATGTGTGCAGACGCTGGGCATGGGGTGTAGCCACCACCCCGAGATGAAGAGCCCTGTCAGCCCGCCTCCCACCTGTCCCCGCCACCCACAGGTCCTTCCACTGGCAGGGGCCACGGCTGCTGTCGATTTTGGGGTCTGGCTTCTTGTGCCCTCCTCATCTTTTTGACACCCGCCTGTGCTGGGGGGTCCGGAGCCCACTCTCGCGTTCCCAAGTGGTGTCCCGTTCTGCCAGTGTGGCCCCGCGCCTGACCCCGTGGAGGCTCCAGGCTTCTGCCCTGACCTCGGTTGGCAGGTTCCTGGAGTCCTGGAGGTGACACCCACAGCCTGACGGAGGGTGTCCTGACCCCGTGTCTGTGGTCCCTGTGCAGCCCATGGTGCTCGGCAGAGGGGCCCCGAGGCTGAACGTGGCCGGCCCTCGGCCCTCTAGTTGCTGCCTGCCGTTGCCCACTCAGCAGAGCATTCCGACTCAGCCTCACATGGAGCTGGGGACACGGTGGGGTCCCCTGACCCCTTAAACACATGGAGGACAAGGACAGCCACCTTGAGGGCAAGGATGTAGCATTCCAGGAGCCCCGTCCCAAGCCCGGGGACTAGAGGGTTCTGGAAGGAGACCCCCAGGTCTGAACAGGGCAGGGGGACGTGGGAGGGAGGGAGCCTGGGGGGACCCTCACTGCTCCCTGACTCGATTTCCCCACACCAGGTCTCCCTCCCCAGGCTCCTCTGCCCCTCACGGCCCCACTGACCCTCCCACCTTGGACCTTCCCATGGGGATGGCAGCCTTTTAGTAATTTCCTTCAGCATTAAAGAGAAGCAGAGGGAAATGATTTCAGAAAATTGAAAGAAAAAGCTGACAGAGTGCATGTGTCTCAGATGTGCGTTTCTCCTGCCAATCCTGGAGAACTAGGGAGATTTGAGCGCTAGGACTCCCGACTCTCCCTCTCCCTCCCTGCCTGCCTGGCTCTTTCCCCTCAGGCAGGCTTGGCCCGCACCCTCTGCCACCTTGGTGTCCCGGCCGAGCAGAGCAGCACGGCGGCCTTTCCTGAGGCAGAGCTTGTTCCTCCTGGGTAGACCCCAGCCCTGTGGCCCTCCGTTTCCAGCTTGAGGCGCCTCCTGGTGCCCTGGGCCAGTGCGCCCCGGTTCTCAGCAGCCCACAGGCACACTGACCGGGCGCCACCCTTTCCTCCCCGGCCTGGGGCAGTGGCCGAGGGAAAGGCCACAAGGCCCAGGCCGGGGAGGCACCACGGCCCCCTGGCTTCCGCCCCTGCTTGCTTGTGCGGTCCTCCTGCCTGCGTCTGCTGATGGCCCCTCTTTCCCAGAGTCCGCTGTCCGGCCTCCTGTGGGGACGAGCCGGCCTACTGGGCCCCGGTGATCGGAACCAACATCTACACAGACGTGAGTACTGAGTGCGCCGGCCCTGGGCCCTCTGCCTCCTCACACCTCAGGCACCGACCCCCTGTTCCAGGCCCAGCTACACGAGACCCCTCCTTTGCTGTCCCTGTTTCTAGAGAGGTCGTCGCCTGCAACCCTGACCCTCATGAACACGGTGCAGCTGTGCCTCACTTTACCCAAGTGGCGTTTTCAGCTTGAAGCTTTGGTGGCCCACGTATCCAGTTCCCACATATTTAATAATCTTTCTGGCTCTCAAGTGTGTCTGCAGAAAGAAACCAGTGACTCCCCGAGGAGCCTCCCCGGGGGTCCCTGCAGCCTCGGCTGGGGCCCATAGAGAGTCCGGCCCCACGGGGCTGCACAGTCACAAGCCCAGCAGATGCATGGGGGCCCGTCTCCCCTCTCCCTCCTGCCTCTGACGCGGATGCGTCTGCCTGGTGTTTCTGAACGGATCCCAGACCTTCACCTATTCCCTCAGCCGTCTAGGGCCGAGGGATGTGGAGGCCTGGCAATGTAGTCATGGCCCCAGATCCTGTGGGTGATCTCGCTGCATCACCTGCCTCGCTGTGGAGTGGCCCAGAGCCGGGATCACCCAGGCTGGGCAGTCTTAGGTCTAAGCCGCCATGGGTCATCACCACTGGCCTCCAGCCAGCACTGTACTTTGTAATCAACCTCCCTCAGCTTCTAGTTCTTTGGGGGCTGTGGATGCAGGGTCTCCCTGTGGAGCCCAGGCTGCCCTTGAACCTGCAGCGATCCTCCTGCCTCAGCTTCCCACTGCTAGGATTGCAGGCTGTGCCACCACGCCCAGCTCCTCATTTTCTGTGTATGATTCCCCTTCGACACCGCCATCGTCACCCTCATCTGCCTTCAGCTGTTGCAGATTCTCGTAAATGTGAGGGAACCTTCATGATTAAGCTTTCCGCCCCTCATCCTTTCTCTTTCATCTTTATTTATTTATTTTTTTGGTACCGGGGATAGAACTGGGTCCTTGCACTTTTGAGACAGGCAGCGGAACCACTGAGCTAAATCCCCAGCCTTTTCTTTCATCTTTAAAGAGCCCTTTTCTTTTTGAAAATCATTCAGCTAAAATTGAATTCTAAAAGTGAGGACTTTTTTAAAGGAGTAAAATAACGTATATTGATTGTCACACTAAATGTGTGAACCAAACGTTGCTGTTAAAGGCCGGAGACTGGGCCAGGGGCCAGGCAGGGTGGTGCATGCCTGCAACCCCAGGCCACTAAAATGTAAGTGCTCCAAAGTGTCCCCAGACTGAGCCTCGGCATACAGCGAGGACAGAGGCTGAGGGTGGACGTAGTCGCCCCAGAGGCTGAGGCAGAAGCAGGAGGATCGCTGTGAGTTCAAGGCCAGCCTGAACTGCATAGTGAGACCTTGTCTCAAAAAAGCAAAACAAGGAGGGCCGGGGATTTGCCTCAGTGGTGCCACTGCCTGCCTTGTAAGCGCAAGGTCCCGAGTTCGATCTCTGGTACCAAGAAAAAAAAAGGCAAAACAAACAAAATAAAGGATGGACAAAGCTATTCTAGTCAAATACAACCGAACAGCAAGAGCACCAGTGGACATACTGCTACCTGGCCATAGGTAGCAAATGGGACCAAGCCAGTCCTTATGCAGTCCGTGTGCATTAGACAATACGGCAGCTAAGTATAAAGCAGGAAGAAGTTAGAGACATGGGGAAAGTGTGATGCTGAGGTGTGGTGGGCAGCTGCTCTGTATGACACGCCTGTCACGCATGGGGCTCTCTGAAGGCACCATCCAGGGGTCACTGTCCCCCTTGGTGCAGGAGGGAAGTGGGTCAGAATAACCCACCCAAGTCCCACGGTGCCCGCGGCCGGGGCCAGGCACAGCGGAGGAGGCTCTGGACTCTGCTCTTTCCGCTCCCTTCTGTCTGTCTGAAGGAACCCACGGCCACGCTTGCACCAGTGAGTGCAGGTGTGAAGACCTGGACGTGGCCCGGTGTGGTGACCTGGGCTTGTGCTTCCGGAGTCACTATGCGCGTGGCGGGTCTGACACTCAGTGATGCTTGGTCAGCATTCGTTAGAGGAATAACCGAGATGTCCCAGTAGTCAGTGCTAAAAGGAAAGAAAGGAAGAAGAAAGAAGAAAGAAAGAAAGAAAAAAAGAAAGAAAGAAAGAAAGAAAGAAAGAAAGAAAGAAAGAAAAAGAAAGAAAGAGGGGGAGGGGCAGAAGACAGCCAGCTCCCGTCAGCGGCTCCCTCCTGGCCTTCATTTCTGGGTCAGTCTGTGTTCTGGGAAATGTTGATGCTGTGGAAACTGTCTGTGTAACTGAGATTTGTTTGGGGAGCGCCCTGCTCCGGCCGTGCCTCCTGGCCACCCCTCCCTGGCTGCCCTAGCTGGCAGCTGAGGCTCCGGGCCGGAGCAGGGCTGTGCTGGTCCCGGTTCCTGTGTGGGATTCCGGACGTCCCAGCCTCCCTTGCTGCTTGTGAGGTTCTTACATGTGTGCACATCGGACCTCCTCGCCCCCCCCACATGCTGGACTGGAGCCCTGGTTCAGATTTCCCAAGACGCCAGCGATCCTGACTCAGTGGGGCTGGGAATCTGCATTTCTAATGCTCCCGGGTGAGGCCGCTGCTGCAGGCCAGGGCTGCGTCTGAGCACCCCTGGGGCGGCCACCGCAGTCCTGAGCACGCTGGCTACTTGGGGTGGTGATGGTGGTCATTGTAGCTCACAGCTGTGAGCACAGTGTGCCATCTGCTTCCACTGTGTCTCACCTAACTGTCACCGTGGCCTTCTGTCCCTCCCTGCTGACACCCCTGCTGGGACTCCTTCAGGCTGCAGGCCTTGGCCAGCGGTCCTCTACTGGCCAGCTGCATGGCTTTGGCCAGGCGTGGCCTCCCTGACCCTTGCTGTTTGTCCTTTGAGAGAGACTTGTCCTCATTTTTAGTGACCCGGCTCATTATGTCCCTGCAAGTGAAACGCTTTGAACAGGGCCACTAAAATGTGAGTGCTCCAAAATGTCACCGTGCTGAAACCCGCTGAGCGGTGAGGACAGAGGCTGGGGGTAGATGTGGTTACCCCAGGATGCCCAGCCCCTGCACACGGTGCCAGCCTCCAGCTGATGGCAGCAGCTCTTGACATGCAGGAGTCCATTGCACCAGGCCCTGAGGACGAGCAGACACCTTGCACCTTCTGCAGACATGGGGAGGGGAGAGGCACAGCCAGAAGTGGGAACGCATCTGATGTGTGGTGGAAGTATGCATTGGCAGTGGGCAGTGTGACAAAGAAACACCCTACAGCTCGCTACCAAGGCCACGACTGCTTGTGATCCCGGGAACCTTGGCTTAGCAGTGTGCAGAGCTCCTCTGGGATCGGGGCAAAGGACTGGCGCCCTGGTCACCTCAGCAGCTCTGCAGAGGCTCCCACCCCTGGCAGTGTGTGTGGAGGGCATCCCTCCTGCCTCTGGTGGGAAATAAACCCAAGGCCTTGCTTCCTGTGATCAGTCCCTGTGACGGACAGAGCCACCTCCCCACGCGATTCCAGAGCTCTCAAGCCTGCTCCAAGTCTCCCTGCTCTTTGAGGTGGATGCAGACCGACTGCCTATTAACCTTTGGGCTTTTTTCTTTTCTTTTTTTTTTTTTTGGTACGGGCGGTCGAACTCAGGTCCTTGTGCTTGGGAGGCAGGCAGCAGAACCACTGAGCTAAATCCCCAGCCCTGCCTGTTAACCTTTGGGAGGCACAGACCTCTGAGAATTGTGGATCCTTGGGGGGCACCCCCTGCAGACTGGGTGGCCCACCGTCCTGTGGCAGGGGCTGCGGGGTTCCCTGTGCCCAGGCCCAGGGGCTCTGGAAAGCAGGTGCCATTCTCCTTACGCATGAGCAGCGGCTTGGCGGGAACCCTGGTGTTTGGAGGACAGGGCAGCAACTGGGAGCCCTGGAAGGACTCAAGCTTCTCACAGGCGTGGGCTCTGAGGATGCCCACTCGCCCGGCTGCTGGTGCCTCCAAGCAGCACTTCCGGGAGCCCCTCTCGGCCACTCCCACCTGGAACCGCTGGGTCTGCCCCTCTCCCTGGCCCGGGTGGTCAGAGTGGACCCAGGGAGGAGAGCGGTCCCCGCCTCCTGCAGTCACGGGAGGCCCACGCTCTGCGGTCATCATGGTTCCTTTGGCCTCAGGTCACACATTCGCAGGCCTGGGATTGGGCTCTGTCATCTCTGGGGACCTTGGTTCTGCTGGCCACAAAAGCAGCCCCACCCCCTGCCAATCCAGTTGGCATCTGCTCAAATCACACCTTCCTGGCCTTGGCAAAGTTTCTGAATGCCATGAGCCCTGGCTTTTCTGCCTGAGAACGGGCACAGTGGTCCTCACCTGTCTTGGCTGATGATTAGGAGACCATGAGCAGCAGGCAGGTGGCACGGCCAGGAGGTGACGCACCCAGTGTCCCCTGAGGAGATGCGGGTCCCAGCGCCCCAGAAAAGCTGAGGGCAGTGTGGCCAGAGGGTCTGGCCCGGGCATGGTCTTGGGGGTCCTGGAGGAGGGAGGCCGACGGGGGTGTGGATTCACAGAGGGCGGGGCTGGCTGCTCCCCCAGCAGGTGGCAGTCAGCTGGTTCTGACCAGGTGACCCGGGTGAAGAGCTGGGGACGCGGCCTGGGGGTCGTGTGGGCAGTGGGCACCAGCCACTCCCGCTGAGCTCTGAGGGCGCCGGGCCACTGGCGCTCAGACAGCTCCCCCAGGGCCATCTTTCTTCGGTCTGGCCTGAGCCCCCGGGAGCACAGCCCCGACTTCCTCACCAGAGCAGGCTACACGGGGGCCGGGAAACAGCACCTCCCGCCCAGCTGGAGGCCCAGCACTGTGACCTGTGCCCTCTTTCTACTTTGGGGACCCAACACATTCGCTCCTGCCCCAGGGCCTTTGCACTCCTGCCCCGCTGCCTGGGTGCCCTGTGCAGTTACCCCACGGCTGCGCCTTGTCCCTCCTCTTCCAGTCTTCCCTGACAGTTGCTCTGTGGCTGCACTGCCTGTCTCAGGCCCTGCTTCCCTTCCCCACGGCTGAAGGGACCTTGCTGTGTGTGTGTCGGCCTCCTTCCTGAGTCCGGGGCCCGGCACACCCTGGTGCTCAGGAAGTTATGGAGGAATGAATGACCCAGGCCTCCAGAGAGACGCCAGGTGCTGCTGGCTGTCTGCGAGGGTCGACGCGGTCTGCCCCAGCGGCAGGGAGCAAGGCCGTGGCCCGTCAGGGGCTTCCTTAGTCTCACATCCCCAGCACTGACCATGCCTCCTCCCTCACTTGCAGACGTCCAGCATCTGCAGGGCAGCCGTGCACGCCGGCGCCATCCAGGACGACGTCGGGGGCTCCGTGGACGTGATGCCGGTGGACAAGAAGCCCAGCTACGTGGGCTCGCTGAGGAACGGCGTGCAGTCGGAGAGGTAGGCGGGGCCGCGCCGACCCGGGGTCCTGCTCCCACGGGCCGCCTGGTGGGGCTGCTCCATCTCCTGGGGCTCTGGCTGCGCCCGGCCTGTTTCCTGCTTAGCCTTCCAGTTTTCAGAGTAAGAACTTCTCTGTCTGTGACCAACGCGTGTTCTCGTAGAAGTTTTAGAACCTGCAGAGTTTTCAGACCCTAGGAAGAAGAGCAAGCCTCCTACCTGTCAGCTGGGGGGCAGACGGGCTGCTGGGCTTTAGTGTGGCCTCCAGGTCCTGTGTGTGCGTGTGCAAGCACACATCTGCACTGATGCATTTTTTCCCGCCACAAAACAAGTGAGGTCAAAGTGAAGTTACATAGCGTGGTTTAAAGCCACACACTAATGCCGTTAGGCGTTTCCTCAATGCAGGCGGAGGTCGGCACTCAGGGCCTTGGCTCTGCTTCACACCAGCTCTCAAGCAAGCCCTCCCCGAGCCTCAGTTTCCTCTGTGCAGCAGGGAGCATAGCAGCCCCCACCTCCCCCCGTTCCCTGGGAGAGTCAGGTGCCGTCCAGGCCCTCAGGAATAAGGGCTCTGTTGACTTCCCATTTTCCCTCAGCCCCGCTTCCAAGTCAGCTCAGAGCATGGGGCCAAGCACCGTCCAGGCCACGTGGCTGCGGGACAGACACACCAGGGCCGCTGCATGTGAGAATGACACAGGTTGCCGTGTACCTGTGCTGTCGGCGCTGTCACCCCTCCTTCTGGGGGCTCCACCCCCACATGTTCCGCTCACTGCATGGAGCAAACTCAAGAAGGAGCCCCGGGTCTACGCCGAACATGCGTGGGCATCTTCCTGCCATCATCCCCAAGCGACACCGGGTTAGGCTCTCCCCAGAGCCTTCCTGTCAGGTTAGAGTATATGGGAGGACTCCCATGGTGCCGGTGACGTTTTATATACGGACTTGAGCATGCTCAGGGGGTCAGGACCAGCCACCCCAGATCCCAGGAGCCGCTGGTACCGTGCTGGGGAGGGGAGAGCCACCCACTTGGTCTGCTGGACATTGTCCGTGTGCGCAGCCCAGGGGACTCACGGCCCAGAAGGACAGGTGCTACGGGCACAGGCGTGGCAGGCTGAGGGCAGGTGGCGTCTGGTGGCCCTGTTTTTGCTGGCGGGGTCGTCTTGGCCAGGCAGCGTCCCCGAGCCCCAGCCCCTCCTTTGTCAGAGGTGTCACTGTGAGGAGTAAGTGTGATTCGTGTGCAAAGCCTCACCCTGGGGCTGCTGGGAAGTGTGCGCTGAAGGCCTCAGTGCTACAAGGTGGTGAGGACAGTTTCCCGCCTGGAGGCGCAGCGCCCGAGGGGAGGAACAGCCCTGCCCTGACCCATCCCCAGTAGTTGCTGGGCACGGAGGGATCCCAGACGGCCCCGAGGGAGGCGTAGGTGTAGGACACTGCGACCAGCACGTGGGAGATGGCACTTCTGTTTTGGAACCCTTTGGTCCCTCGTACAAGGCCCCCCCCACCCCGAGCAGAGGCCTCGCTCTGCCCAGTCATGGTGGCTCTGGTTTCACAAGGTCCTGTGCAGGAAGAGGCCTCCCGGAAGTTGTGAGAGGCAGGGGAGCCCAGGACGGCAGCCCCTCTCCCTCACCGGGGAGCCGGGAGGGCAGAGGCATCTGGAAATGTGCCAACAGTGGCAGTGGATCCCTGGCCATGGGGCCTTTAACAACATCACCCCCAGCAGGGGTGTGCGGGGGACTCTCCTGTGGGCAGGGTGCTCACCGGCGCTCGAGGCAGCCTCTGTGCTGGGTGTGTCCTGGGGACAGAAGGGACCCAGGTCCCCGTCCTTCAAGGGTGGTGTCCAGTCCGAGGGCTGACAGTGGCCACCGTGAGCCCATACGGCATCTCAGGAGGGAAATGCTAAGACGCCTTTCTACAGTTTTCTCTCTTTTTTCAGTAGTGGGGATGGAACCCAGGGTCTTCACACTGAGCTGACCACAGCCCTTTTTATTGTTGCTTTGAGACAGGCTCTTGCTAAGTCAGAGTCGACCAGGTGGGGCTTGAGCTTGGAAGGAGGGTGTTCAGGCTCCCGGGCATTGAGTGCCTACTGACTGCCCGTCCCGGATGCCCCTGGCCCCACAGATCCCTGAGGAGCAGGCGCCTGCGGGAACCCAGGTTCAGGTGTAGCAACTGAGGCTCAGAGAAAGGGCTCCCGGCCCGGGCCCTGTAGTGGGATCAGAATCCACTCAGCAGAGGCATGAGCAGGCTCAGAATCCCTTAGAGAAAGATCTATAGACACATCCACCCTCCTGTCCCACATGCACACACATGTACAGAGAGGGGCGCATGCGTGTGCAGGAGGCATGCCGTGGGCTTTCCCGGTCATAAAAGGAAACCACCCTTTAAGAAGCCAGAGTGCGCAAATGTTTGACAGCCATGTTCCCTGACTCCTCGGGGACGGCTCCTGGGCAGCTCGGGGCCATGCCGACCCTTGCCTGGCCCTCGAAAGGCTCCTCCTCCTCCTCGGAGAAACTTCCAGAAACAGTGGAGCCCGTTTCATCACAGAGCGCTCAGCTCCCACGCCCAGGCGTCTCCCCAGGTTCCCCTGGGTCTCCAGACTCTCCCTCCATGTGTGGTCCCCACGGCTGTGAGCATCTCCTCCAGCCTGTCTGCTGGGGCGGGCCATCCCGTGGCAGCCCGTGCAGCGTCTGCGGTGGATCCACCATCACCATTAGCATCGGGCTGTTTCTTTTCTCATTTCTGTAATAAACAAGCCCAGAAAGTACCTCTTGGCACAAGCAGTCCTTCTGGCGGCTTCCTGGGGTCACTTCCTGTCACCAGAGTACCCACGGCCACCCAAGTACCAAGGTGCCATCTCCATGTTACAAACGTGTATCTCTGGCATGGCCCCTCCCAGTGGCTTCCCACCACACTGGGTGAACTGACTGCCCCTCCATCCTCTGGCGCCTTCTCTCTGTTCCCAGGAAGCACTGTTCCCAGGGCCTTTGCACCTGCTGCCACTTAGTCATGGGCCCTCACAGCTCCATCCTGGGGTGGGGGTCCTCCTGCCAAGTGTCTCACCCTCCTGCTTGGATCTGTGCTGTCACTCTCTGTGGGGTCGCCACCCTCTGAGACCATTTCTTGTGTGTATTCAGCAGCTTTTCTCCCGACCCCGGCTGTAGGCTCCTTGAGCCCAGAATGCATCTATTTTCTTCCCTGACCCTGAGCCCAGCACCCAGCACCCAGGACACAGTAGGTGCTCAGGAAACACCGGTCAAATGACAGATTGCTGGGCTCAGCAATGTATGCAGAAGGGGTTGAGGGATTTTTAATGCCCTTTATCAGTTTTTATAGCGCCTTTCATGAAAATTGTCCAACATCTTTTATAAAAGTATCCAGTGCTTTTTATGCAAATTTCCCAGGATTCTGTAGCTGTTTGTGATCCCTTTAGATGCCTGGGGAGTAAGGAGCCAACCCAAGGAGACCGTTGGGAGGCCTCGGCCTGGGAGACTGAATCTGAATTATGAAATCACAGCCACTCCACCAGACATGTCTCTGCCAGCGTGCCGGGCCCCTGCAGCTCTGTGAATGGGGGCGAGGCCCTCGCCCGCCCCGGCCCTGGCGTTCTGGCAGCACTGACAGCTGCAGGTCCACATGCCGTGGTGGTGGCATCACCCTGTTCCCTGGGCCAGGTGCTCGGCAGGCCCAGGGGAGAGGGCTAGGGCCCGGGCTGTGTCCCCCGACTGCTGTCTGGTGGCTCCCTTCTCGAGGTTGCTTGGGGCCCTGTGGGTGTGACAGCCCCTACCTGGCCACACAGCTCCTGGCCCCCAGATGTGGGGGTGGGCGCGGGCATGGCCCTAGCGTGGCCAGGTCACCAGCAGGGGCTCTCCGGGATCCTGTGTTAGTGGGGAAACCCTGCAGCCTGAAGCCTGCGCTCTCTTCGACCCCTGCCCGCAGCCCTCTCCCTGCCCTGGGCCGAGCAGCTGCTGCCTCCTGGCTCCCTCTCCCTCCACTCCTCTCAGATCCACATTTCCAGAGTTCAGTCCCAGGGTAGCCAAGAGCACAGAGCTGCCATGAAGAAACAAAGAAAAACAAGCAGGAATTCCGGGCAGCTGCTCCCCGGGGATTGCAGTCTCCCGGGCCTGGGGGCCCTTGCCTGGGCCAGGGGTCGAGTCCCATCAGGATCTCTCGTACACAGCGACCCGGAAGGAAATCGTGCTCATAAGTCAGCCTGGGGTGACCCCCTGCTCATGGGTGTGCAGAGCAATGCACAAACTACATGTTCAAACCCACCCAGGGCTTTGCCCAGCTCCCCTGCAGAGCACTGCCGGGCAGACCACCGAGCCTGGAGGGCTCTGACCTGGGGGAGCAGCTGTCAAGGTTCAGGAGCTTCCACTGTGCTGCAGCGGAGCCCACCCTCCCCTGCCCCGAGGTGCTGGCTCAGTTCCCCAAGGTTGGCGAGAGTGGAACCCCCCTCGAGCCGCCCAGTGGAATCTGTTGGCTGCCTCAATCCAGTGGACAAACAGGGAGGGGCCCTTCACTCCAGAAAAGAAACAGAGCCCCAGAGGGAGGAAGTGCTGAGTGCTGAGTCGTGAGCAGGTGAGGGCAGGTGCAGTCGTGCCTCTGTGGGAAGGGCAGGAGGATGGAGTCGCTCACGGCTGTGGAGGAAGTGGGGGAGGAGGTGCCGTTCAATCGTAGAGCCACACACAAGGGTGACCTGTTCAGAAACTAAAGAGCACAGCCGAGGACTCTTCTCCATTGTAATTCTGATGTAAAAGGAGCCCTCCCAGTTGCATGCTGGCACGCAAAGGTACGAAGTTAGACCTTTGCCTCATACCGTGTTTATAGGTTTTCTTTTTTTTTCCAGTACTGGGAATCAAACTCAGGACCTTGTGCTTGCCAGGCAGGCGAGGTGCCACTGAGCTACATCCCTGGCCCGTGCTTATGAATTAATTCAGAGTGGGTCAGAGGAAGGCTTAACATAAGTCCAAAAAAATAAAAAATTTTAAAATAAGTATAAGTCATCATGACCCTGGATTAGGTGATGGCTTCTTAGATATGAGGCCAAATGCGTATGTGAAGTGAAATACAGGTAATTTGGACTTCATCACAATTTAAAAGTTTTGTACCTTAAAAGACATCATTAAGGAAAAGACAAACCACAGACTAGGAAAACTTTTTTCTTTGGTACCAGGGATCAAACTCAGGACCTTGCACTTGTGTGCGCTTGCGAGGCAGGCGGCAGAACCGCTGAGCCAAATCCCCGGCCCTAGGAAAACATTTTTGCAAACTGTGTATCTGATAAAGGATGCCGTGTGTGGGAGTGTGTGTGTCTGTGTGTGTCTGTATATAAAGTCTGATGACTCAGTAATAAGGAAACTAACAACTAGAAGGTTACCCGAGCCGAGGTTTCCCCAGTGAAGACACAGGAGGGTTGCTACGCACACAGAAAGAGGCCCAGGGAGACGTCACACCCCTTCGGGCAACCTGACTTTGAGGGCCGCTGGGAGCACCCCGAGTGACAGAAGGGAGCTGAGTGGCGAGGCCGTGTGCCCCAGTTAAGTGTCCAGCCCCAGGGGCTCCCCCGAGGCAGCGGGCAGCACTGTGGTCTGCAGCCCAGGCCGGAGGCTCACAGCACGGCCATCCCTGAAAAGGGAACCAAAGGGTAAATGCAGAGTGGCCATCATGCAGTGGGTCTAACTCAGCCAGACTGGGGAGTTGGCGCCAACACACTTGGTGGGCGTGGAAGAAACCAGACAGTGGCCACGTGGTACACGATTTCGGGTATGGTTACTGGAAATGCCCAGAGATACCCGGGCTAGGTCACCAGGGTGGCCACGGGAGGTGAGTGGGCATCGAGCCCCTGAGATGGCTGAAAGCAGCAGGGCAGGAGACTCCCCGAGCGCGCGACGTGAAACCCGCTGACCTGTCCCCGTGAGAGCCGCGTGTCCAGCACGTCGTGCTCCTGTGACGCTGTTAAACGTGGGCGCATCTCGGTCTGTGAAGGGTTTGCCTCCCGTGAGAGGGATGGCGTGCTGACTGGCCAGGAGTGTGGCCTTGGGGCAGCCACTCCACCTCCTATGAAACAGGCCTGTGAGCGTCACACCAGCCTGGAGGACAGTGAGCAGCAGCCTGCAGAGCAGTGGGCACCGGAGCCAGGCCTCCGGGCAAGCCCCACCCGGGACTCCGGCGGCCAGGTGGCCGCTGACTGGGCTGACAGGTGGCAGCGAAAAGCACGCAGAAGTCTTAAAGGGTGAGGCCGGTTCCCAGATGGGGCCGGTAAAGTCCGAGTTAAAAGAAAATAACTTTAACAGCCCTGACCTAGATTCAGCCCGAGGCTCCCTGCAGAGCCAGCTGTGCCTGACTCAGGGCCGTCTTCCCAGCAGCGGCTGGGCCGTGTTCCCCGCAGGGCTGTGCCCGCCGTCCTGCCTGTCCCCCTAACTCGCTGTCCCATCTCCCTTCTTCTCTTGCAGCCTGAGTGCCACCAGGGATGGGAAGGCCTTCCGGATCTTTGCAGTCAGACAGTGAACGCTCAGCACCGGGGACGAGGGATGTCTTCAGCAGGGACTTGGGGTTTTGATTTTCCTTTTTGTCATTGTGGGGAGCAGGGTGGGGAAGCGGAGGGTCAGGGAACTTCCTTGGAATGGTGTCAGCATCGTGTCCCTTGTCGCTCTGTGGCAAGGTGACATCTCAGGCTTCACCTGAGCGGCAGCATTTAGCGTCTGTCAGACAACTGGCACCAGACCTGCCGGGCCTGGGTGTCCTTGCAGGGCCCCTCTCCTTCAGGGACCTGCCCCGTCCCTTGGAGGGGACAGCCCCAAGATGGCCCTCGCCCCGTGTTCTCTCGGGAGTGGAGGGGCAGATCCCACCCTCGAAAGAACACAGCATGTGGAAGTCGCCATTGCCAGGTGTTGGGGCCGGGTGGGTTTCGGGAACAGAGAGAGAGTAGTTATTTAAAAATGGAAAGCCACAGTCCATCCCTGCTGGTGGAGAAGAGGGCTCCACGTTTGCTGGTCAGACACTTGGCTGGAGGAGCGGCTGGGCCCCCGGCAATGTCCACCCATCCCGGCCAGGCCCGCTTGGCAGGGCAGCCATGGAGGCTGTGTACTCAGCAGTGCTGGTGCAGACTTTAGCAGCAACCCCGAGGTGCATCCTGTCTCTGTCACTCCCTGCGTCCTATGGCCTGTTTCCCTCTGTGATCCTTGGTCTCATTGAGGACTGATGCATCCGGGTCCCTTCCGTCCCCCCAGCGTCGCTGCATGGCCAGGGCCCTGTTTACAGCGCGCTCTGGCTCCCCCCACCCCCGGGGTCTGGGGGTCCCAAGAAGGCATCGGAGCACAGCCGAGAGGATGGCGCCGGGCAGCTCCCCTCCCAGGCGAGGCCGACCTAGTTTTCCTCTATGAGTGGATGGATCCCTGCTTATTCCACTTAGGAAAGCGCGTCTGGTACAGCAGCAGCAGCAGCACAAGGGCAGCGCTGGAAAGGTTTCTTTTCCTGTCTCCGTGACCCAGCTCCTGACAGACCTTCCTGGGTCTCACTCTGGCCTCCGTCACTCAGTCTTCAGGAGCCAGGGCGGAGGTGCAGCAAAACGCAACTCCCTTTGGAAATCGCCTCCCCGCAGAAAGTGAAATTCCAGGCTGCGGCCTGAGCTGCACCATCTGCTGAATGCCAGCTTCAGGCTGATGTCACTGTCATCAGAATGCGTCACGGGGAAGGACTGCAGCAGGAAACCAAGCAGGTTCAGCTGGCGCCTTTCTCTCTTGTTCAGTGGCCCTCATCAGTGCAGACCCTGATGGTCAATCGCTTTTTAACCATCAACCCTCCTTGGGGTTTTGCAGGCGAGCTGCTGGCCTGCCTGAGCTCAGTGTGCAGTTCAGGACCCCGATGTCGGGGCAAAACGATTTGGTTCCCGCTCAGGCGGGCAGCTCTTTAGCACCGGACATCGGGAGGTTCTGCATGGAGGGGTTGTGTGGCCGGACCCCGGCTTTGCCCCGGCGTCTGTGCCCCCGCCAGGAGCCCTGTTGAGTCCAGCAGGGTCCAATGCTTGGTTCCAGAGCGCCCACCCCAGGCAAACCGGAAGTTCCAGCATGGCCGGCCATCACTTTAGAGGCCCCAGGTCTTCGGTGTCTCCTTAGCTGCCTTCTGCCTGGGAGGCTGGAGACAAAGCCAGGGCCAGAGCTGGAGGCCTTTTCCATCCTTATAACATTTGGAGCCGGAACCACTGTTCTCCGGAAGTGAAGTAAGAGCGTGAATGGTGAATGTCTGTGGCCAGGGCCACCTCCGATTCTGGGCTCTCACAGGGTCCCTCCTGTCCCCTCCCCAGGGAGGTCCTGGTTGGCTTCAGGTTTTGCCATTGTGCTGGGAAGGGGTTTGGATTCCTCAGTTACCTGTAGGCTCAGTCGGCCCGCAGTATATGTGTGTGCTTTTTTCTATGAAAAATGATGTATTTTACTACTTCTGTACAAAAGTTTATTATAAATGTTTTTTGTGCTTTGCAAGAACAGGGCCATGTGGGTGGTTGCTATGGTTCAATAAAACTGGTGTGATTCCTCAGTGGTCTCTAAGGGTCTTTTATGGGCAGTTGGGCAGCCTGTGAGCTAGGCACCAGGCTGTGGGGGTGTGCTCTCTCTTCTCCTGCAGGCTGTGTGCCTGGGGCCCGCCCCGGGGAGAGCAGGCGGTGACAGCCCGGCAGGCACAGGCCGCAGTCTGGGCCGGGGCCTGGCCTCCACGCTGTCACAAGAGCTCGCAGCGGGGTGGCACTGTGTCCACACTGCCTCTGCTCTGGCTGCCCCATGCGCTTCCTGATTGTGCGGCTCCATCCTGGAGGCTGAGGGCCCAAGCTGGAGCTGGGCTGGGGCTGCTGTCCTCGGAGGCTTCGCTCCTCAGTTTGCAGATGCCGCCTTTGCTTGCGTCCTCCCCGGCCTCTCCTATGTGTACACACTGGCCTCTCCCTCCTTCGATTTGCAGCCCTGGGTACTGAACCGACAAGGCTCTGCTGCTGAGCTACATCCCCAGACCTACCTGTTTAGAATTTTCTTTTGGAGACAGGGTCTTGCTAAGTTGCCCAGGCTGTCCTTGAACTTGTGGTCCTCCTGCCTCAGCCTCCTGAGTAGCTGAGATTATAGGTGTGTGCCACGGTGTCAAGGGTCCAGTGGCAGTGAATTAAGGTACCATCTTGTGGCCCATGTGGCCTTGATTGCCGCATCCCTGAATGTGGGACAGGTCGAGGGCTGGGTGGAGAACACCCCAGTGTCTGTCAGGAGAGAAACCATCCCCAGGCTCAGCCAGGTGCTGCTTTTAGGTCCACTTCACATGGTTGGGCCACGACCATTCCTAGGGCTCTCACAGCAGCGGCTCAGCAAACAGAGCAGAGTTGGGAGGGTCCAGACTCGAAACAAACGCTGGCCGCAGGAGGAGCAGTGGGCCAGCCTGGCTATCTCAGAACAAACTGAACCAAACCAAACCTTACCTCTTAGGCCCTTAAAAAACGAACTTGGTGGTGAAGCCACAGTTTGGAAACTTCACAGCATTTCTCTTACCTTTCGTGGTGTCCAAGAGAACTGGGCATGGCCTTCCCAGGGAACAGGGGACAGCCCAGAAGTCTTCCCGGCTTCCCTGGCCCCTGGCCTGGCTCTGGAGGGCTCGAGGCTGCTGGGGAGCCCACCCTGCAGCCCCACCTCAGCCCTGCTCTGAAGAAGGGTGCCATGGGCGAGGAGGAGAGGATTCACTGTGCCAGCTACCTGCCCTGGTACGAGCCAGGCACCAAGTGCATACATGAAGGCTCCATAGGAAGAGCGCACTTCTGCCATGCCCGCTGCTTCTCAGCCACTTCAGTTCTGTGTGTCACACGTGTGGCTGCACGTGACAGGCTGGCAGAGGGGCACAGGTGGGGCCGGGTGTGTGTACTCAGGTCCCCCCTCCCTCTGCCACGCCTCGCTGGGTAGTAGCCCTTGTCCTGGGCTAGGGTGGAGCTGCCAGGGAGGTGCAGGCCAGCAGCAGCCCCTACAGTTCCCCGTACGGTGTGGTTCAAAGCTAGAATTTCCTCCTTATTCTCATTTTCTGGCTGAGATTCCCCAGCTTTTCGTTCATCTGAAAGACACTTCCTTTCTGCCTCTGTATTGATGTGTCAGCAGCTTCCTATATGCTGGTCACCCTTTCCCTGCACCATTGCTCAGCAAGCTTTCTCTTGAAGGACCCAGCTTACAAATATGTCAGGTCCAGTGCACGGAGTTCCCTCGGTACCTCGCAGCCTGGGCGCTGCAGCAGGACAGCAGCCACGGCAATGAGACCCGGGCATCTGTCACAAGAGTGACAGGAGACCTCGCAGAGGCAGGAGGCTGGCCTGTGGACCGAGGTGTGGCAGCCTCTCTCTCTTCTTCCAGGACGGGGGACTGAAGCCAGGGCCTTCACACTGAACTAAGCCCCCAGCCTGCTTTTTAGTCTGTTTTAGTTTTGAGACAGGATTGCTAGGTTGCCCAGGCTGGGCTCAAACTTGTAGTCCTCCTGCCTCTGCCTCTGCCTCTGTCTCCCAAGTGCTGGGATTCCAGGTATGTGCCACCGAACCCAGTTGAATTTCTTAACAGACTTTTTGCTTTTCATTTTGGCATCATTGCAGACCTGCAGAAAAGGTGAGAAAGAACCCCACACCCTTCCACAGCCCTCCCCACATGTGCGGTCCTCTGCTTTCCCTGGGTCCTTCCAAATCATTGACGAGCTCCATGTGGCCAAGCGGCGCTTCTGTCCCTAGATGCTGCATGCGGTGGGACTCACTGGGACCGAGGATGTGCTCCCTATGGCGGCACAGTGCTCCATCCTGGGAGCCTCCGAGGAGCCCAGTGTCCAGTCCATGCAGCACCTGGATGTCACTGGCTGTTCCCATGGCCTTTATGATCATCTCACGCCTGACCACATGCAGTCTCCTCGCCTCCTCAGTGTCCTTGAATCTGAAACCAGGTTGTCTTGGCCCTGTGTGGCACTGGCGTTTTCAGCTGATTGCTGCCCACTGGTTTGCACCTCCAGTTGCATCTGTCAGATGTCTCTTCACGACGACAGCCAGCCCAGGGCAGCCACAGTAGGGATGGTGTGTCCTTCTCGTGTGTCCGATCGGGAGGCCCAGTGGGTGTCGGTTCTGCCTGCTGGGTCAGGAGTCCCAGATGTTCCCCTCCCCCTGGGAGCCCCTGCTTCTTCTGTCCCTGTCCTGTGGCAGCCCTGTCCCCTGTCCCGACAGCCCTCCCCTGCTGGCTTCAGGCCCTGTGGCATCTTGCTGATACAGTGTCTCAGACAGTTGCCAAGCGGTGGCATTTCTGGTCCTCGCACTTTTGAGTTCGTCCTTCAGCCTGGCGCTGCAGGACGCATGATGAACCCTTCCCGTTCATCCACCTGCAACACGTGTGTGCCAGCTTGGGCAGACAGCTACTCCACCCCACCCTCCCGGCGCAGGGCCTCGGTGCTTCACTGTGCTCCTTACTCAGAGCGCAAATCCCCCAGCTCTGAACAGCGGCGGCTGGTCTAGCTGCTGTCAGCAGCTCCTGATGCCCGGGCTTCCTGGCACTGGCTGTTTCTGGCACAGTGAGAGCCCCTAGTCCGCCTTTCCCAGTCCTGGAACACACTGTGCCCCCCAGGAGCCCGGTCCCTTGGTGGGCGAGATCCCCCGATACCCAGATGGTGCTCCCTGGTGGGACGAGTGAGTGGAGGATGCCTGTGCCTCCACACAGCGGATGGACACGGACGGGAGAGCTCAGCCCTCACTCTGCCCACACTGGGGGGCGGGGAGCAGAGGCCGGGAACAGGGAGTCCATGTCTGACGCCGCTTCCTCTTGCAGCCCAGGACCGCTGTGTGGCTTTGTGTGTGCTCCGTGCCTTTCAGCTGGGAGGCCCTGGTGCCAGGAGTGAAGCCCCAGGGCTTCTCCCATGGGAGAGGGGGCTGCAAGGGCCTGCAGAATCCTAGGGCTGCAAGGTGGGGTGCCAGTTGGGGGGCAGGGCAGAGCACGGCGGAGGCCCCCACAAGCAGCAGTGCCCAGGAGTGGTGACAGCCAAGGTGCCAGTGCCCCTAAAGAGAGACCTGGGGATCTGGAGGCCTCTTCACAGGGCACGGGTCTGGGCGGAGGCACGGTCCTGTCAGCCGCAGCCAGCACTGCAGCACTGCAGACGCAGCAGTGACCTCTCAGCTCCTCCTCCCCTCGGTCTTCCGGGGCCCCTCCTGGCTCCTTCCTTAGGCAGGGGACAGGTGTGCAACATCACAGGCTGCACCCAGCCCACTAACTCCCAACCCTGGACACAGGAGCAGAGAGGAATCCGAGGCTGGTGGCCAAGGCCGTGCGGAACAGAGGCAGCCCGGCCCAGCCGCTCCCCTTCCCGGCCAAGAACCACGCGGGTCACTGCTGCACAGGCCCAGGTCGCGGGCAGCTCAGACTTGGGGGTGTGGGACTTGGGGACCCTCGCTCCTGTCCCCCTCCACATCCCCAGGGGCTGCCTGGCCGGCCGCCCTCTCCCCCAGGGCGTGCGGAAGTGGGCTTTTGCCCTCTTCTTACTCTGGGTTTGTGTGGCATCCCCTGGAGCCTGGGGCTCCTGTGAATTTGAATTCAACACTGCATTTTCTCCCAGAGAATCCTGCCCACCCAGCCACGGCTGCTGCGGAGATGGCCTGCGGCTGGGGAAAGGAGTGCTCCCCATCTTGTTTCTTTCGACTCTGAGACGGGAGGCTGCGTGGAGAAGGCCTCTGTGAAGCAACTCCTCTGTAAAGGCGTCTGTTTGCTGGGAAGGCCGAGGCAGTACTGGGGTCTCATTAAGTTGCCCAGGCTGGGCTCAAACTTCATCCTCCTGCCTCAGCCTCCCAGAGTGCCTGGGTGACAGGCAGGTGCCACCATGCCCGGTGTAGCTGAGACTCCTTTAAGACTTGAGCCCGAGAGATAGAAAGGCCTGGATGTCCCCTGAGCCCCGGAAGAGAAGTCACGGCACAGGGCAGAGCCTCAGCGCCAGCCACCTGGCGGGGGAACAGTGGGCAGCGGTGGGCAGCAGTGGGGACACAGCAGTGCTGGCCAAGCAGGAACAGTGGCAGCAGCCCAGCCAGTGGGTCCCCGGGACCTCAGCACACCGGGGAGTCGGTCCAGTCTGCCTGGGGTGGGCAGGGTGGGCGTGGCCCTGCGCCTGGAGCCCCGCAGGCCCTGGGCCGTGTGGCAGGGCCGGCTGTGGCAGTCCAATTGCTACAGGGCTGAGAGCACAACCAGTGGTTTGGAGCCAGGAGGCCAGTGTAGCCCGGGACCTGTGCTTCCAGCAAGTTCCCCGGCCACTGCCCCGTCCGTGTCCCAGGCCCTTAGTGGCAGTGTGGCTCACACCAGTGTCTGCACATTGCATATTCACTCAACAGACACAGGACCGTGCCACCCCGCTCTGCGCCCTAAGCACCAGATCAGCTGCCCCGTGGAGCTCTCAGCTGCCCTGGGCCCCAAGCCACCCCTGTCCGCACTTCCCCTCTCTCCAAGCCGCTTACATAAGTGTTCCCTGAGGCCCGGAAACTTCCAGGTGGCCCGAGGCCTGCCTGCCAGATGCTCTGAGCCCTGAGTCCTGGCCAGGCTGGGCTCCAGGGAAGGCTCCTTGCTCCTCTTCCAGCTGCGAGTGACCCAGCATCCTTGGGCTTGCTCCTTGTGTATTGATTTATTTATTATTATTATTATTTTTTGGTACTGGGGATCGAACTCGGGTCCTTGCGCTTGAGCAGCAGGTGGCGAAACCACTGAGCTAAATCCCCAGCCCATATTTATTATTTACTTTTTACATTTTTATTAGTCCATGTTCACAGGACATGACCACATTCCTCAGGGGAGTGAGGGCATGTACACGACCCATCTTGATTCTTTTTACGCCCCTTTCCTCTCCCCCGCTCCACCTCTTGGTCCTCTTCCCATTTGCAAAAGATCCCCTCTCTGTTTCCTATCATCTTCTTTTATTTTGATCTTTGATTTATCTATACTTTGAGTTTCTCATATAAGAGAAGCCATGAAATATTTAAGCTTGTGCATCTGATTTATTTCTCTTAACACTGTGTCCTCAAGATGCACCCATTTTCCTGCAGATGACACAAGCTTGTCCTTCTTTATGGTAGAGTAGTACTCCGTTGTGTGGGACACTTGCCATTGGCTTGCAGGCCCACTCTTACGCAAGACAATCTCCGGTCCAGATCCTTAACCCAACCACTCCTGCACAGACTGTCTTTATGATGATGTCACGTCTGCAAGCTCCAGGTTCTGAGCATGTCTCTCATGTTCTCACCACTGAGACAAAATACCTGACACCAGCAACTTAGAGGAGGAGAGGCTGATTTGGCTCACAGCTTGTAGAGGTTTCAGGCTATGGTCGGCACGCTCCAAGGCCATCTCGGCACAGCCGCCTGGTGGAGGAGAGCTGCTCAGGGCATGGTGCACAGGAAGCAGGGGGGGAAAGGGAGGAGCCAGGAAGGGCCAGGTACCCTTCCAGGCTCCTCCCCATGACCGCCTCTTCCGGCAAGGCCCCGCCCCCGGCGGCAACTCACCCGTGAGCCCTGGGATCCAGTCCTTCCAAACACGTGAGGCTTCGGGGCCCTTTAAGTCTAAACCGCACAGCGGAGTCCGGATGTGCGCACGCCTACTTGCAGGTACTGCTCTTGGCCTGCGAGGGGCAGGACAGGAAGGGGCGCCATGGGCCCAGGGTGGAGCCTCGGGCCTGCCGCCCCCACAGTGGGCCGGCTTTCCCTCCACCCAGAGGCAGCGGCGTATCCTGGGCTGGCGGCCCTGAGATGCCAACTTCCCGCGTCCGGTGAGCGCCGCTGCTAGGACCTCCCGGGCCTCGGCCTCTGCCCCAGGGCCGTCTTGTCCACCGCGGGCTCAAACCCACCCTCAGCTCCGCCCCCCGAGCTCGGGGTGCAGCTGCACCGTCTGCCGCAGCCTCCACTCCACTGATGAGGGCGGCGGGGAGCGCACCGGAAGTCACTGCGGAGCTGGGCGCGAGTCCCTGGCCGATCCGGAGAGAGCGGGCAGGTCAGGGCCCTCACCAGGCAGGGTGCCGGGCCTGGAGGCCGACAGGCCGCTTCTCCTGCGGTCGGTGTGTAGGCCCGCGGGGGACCCTGGCCTTCTCTGCCTGCTTGGTGAAGCTTACAGACAGCAGCCAAGATACCCTGGGATTCTAGTGGCGCTCTCCCCCGGACTTGGACTTGTTCTTACTAAGGTGCAAAGGGTGGTAGCAGTGCGGGCACCGCTGTGGCCGTGGGGCGCAGGGAGAAGGATGGGAGGTGAACTGGCCCTGCCCACTCTTCCTCCTCCCAGTCCAGTACTTCTGCAAAATGAACACAGCTGCAAATAAGGGCACCCGGTCCTCCCCAGGCTCTTCTAGGCCCTGGAGCAGAGCGTTCTTGGGAACCAATCTGCTATCAGCCATTTACTCCTTAGCAAGAGTGAGTCCCAAGACAGCGCTTGTCCAGCAGGTGTGGGGCTGCTCGCTGGGAGGAGTCGGAAGAGAGGGGATGCACAGCCTGGAACCCAATCCCTGCTCCACGCCCTTCCCGGGTGCCCAACCTCTCCGACCCCAGGGTTCCTGCCAGCACAATGGGAACACTGGGAGTACCAGCCAAATAAGTCTGTGTGGGTGAGATAAGTAATTCCAGGGACACCCTGGACCACACACGGTGAGCGCCCAACACATGCTGGGGAGCTTGCTTCATAAACAGGTCGGAGACATCGATGATGTCCCCCTCGGCCAGGGGTCACACTTGGAATAGGACTCTGCAATTCCACTTGGAAGCATCAACCCAGGAGAAACAAAAACTTGTGTTCACGAAAAAACCTGCTGCATGAGCTGGGCATGGAGGTGCACACCTGTCATCCCAGCACTCTGGAGGCTGAGGCAGGAGGATCGAAAGTTTGAGCCCAGCCTGGGCAACTTAGCAAGACTCTGTCTCGAAATAAAACTTTAAAAGGGCCAGGGAGGGCCAGGGAAGCGTCCGGAACAGGAAGTCTGGGGTCAGAAAGTGCTCTGTTGGCCGAGGCTGGGGATGGACTGAGGGACTGGAGCAACCACTAAGGAGGACGGGTTCTCTCTGAGGTGCTGAGGTGTCCTAAACAGATCGCAGTGCTGGCTGCGTGGCTCGTGAGTGCTCAGAAGCCCCTGAGAATCGCAGCTGTTGTGCATTGCTAATGAGCGTTCCGGAGTTCCACCAACATCCAAGTTTTCCCGAGTGGACTCTGAAGCAGAGCACTGAGAAAAGATGCTGGTTGGGGTCCATGGCCGGAAGGAGGGCTCTGTTCCTGCCAGCGGCAGCAGCCCGGCCTGTGGCCATTTGCCAGGCATGCTTTTAAGGCCACAATGGCACCGATGTGCCTGTGAACAGCCCCTGCAGTGGCTTCAGCCCTGGGTGGGAGGAGCTGCAACTGCAGGCCAGAGCCAGGTGTGGCGTCCACAGCCACCTGGAAGCCGCAGCCATAGGCGGAGCTGTCCCAGGAGAGAGGACAGTCACCAGGGAACAGCCGGGCTCCTAGCAGGGGAGGGGCGTGGGACTGTCAGCAGTACACTGGCCTCCAGGCTGGGGGCTCCCTGCCCTCACTCGGGACCAACCCCCAGCATCAGCTCTGCACCTCTGGCAAGTCCCTGCCTCAGTTTCCCATTTGTGAGATGAGGCCTATTGGGCTGTTGGTGGTCACTGTAGATCCTGACTGCCCCCCCAGGAGACCCCATCTTTGGAGTTGGCCTGTCCCAGCCCAGCCCTCCCTTCCTGCCCCAGATCCATTCAAAAGCCTGGTTCCTGGGCTGCCACGGTCTGGCCACTGGTTTGCTCCTCAGCCACGAGGCCTCCCCTGCAGGACAGGGCAGGTGTTTCGGGCTCCTGCGTGCACCCCATGCCCGGCCACCCAGGCACCCTGGGGTGGACAAGCCTGCAGAGCGCTCCCCATAGGCCCTGATGAGGTGGGAAAGCCGGTGCCATGCTGGCCACAGCCGCTCAGCCTGGCTCGCCTGACAGCCCTGTAACAGGACGCCGTGTAGCCGGAGTCTGCCGAGCCAGCGAGGCCAGTGGTGGCGTTGCCTCGTTTTCTCCGGCCTGGAGGAGCCTGGCCTGGGCAGGCGGCCTGTGTGCTGATTCATCAGCATTGGCCCCGGAGCCGGAGCCTGGCGGCAGTGGCCAGGCCAGAGCCAGCCTGCAGCTCTGAGGTCTTCCCAGTCAGGAGGAGGGACAGTCATCCAGGGGACAGACGGGCTCTGGAGAAGAGCCTGCCGTTGGTCCCTGCAACCCCCAGGGACCCGCGGCCCCACTGGACCTGTTCCAGCCGGGCTCCTCGAGCCCCCTCGGCTGCGACCTTGGGCCCCCATTCCGTGTGTCTGAGGCCCCAGACCATGGCTGTCCCCAGTTGCAACGACGCGAGTGAAGCCCGAAAGGGCCCTGAGTCAGGAGGGTGGGCTGTGTGGAACATTCGCCGACTGCACACTCTGTCCCGTCCTGGGTGCCGGGAGGGCTCTCCGGGGAGGAGGGGCTGGAGCAGAGGGAGACGAGGTGCAATGAGCGCTTCCCGGCTGTCACTCAGGGACATCGGTTCCTGTCCTGAGCAGGGGCTGCTCCAGGTGGGCTCCTTCCAAAGGCCCCGGAGAACCGGTCCCTGCCTTCCGCAACTCCCAGAATCCCTTGCACTTCTCGCTCATGGCACCTTCCTCCCCCTTTTTAATTATTTAATGTTTATTTATTTAGTTTGGTCTTTGGAGACAGGGTCTCCCCCTGTAGCCCAGGCTGGCCTTGAACTCACGGCGATCCTCCTGCCTCAGCCTCCTGAGTGCTGGGATCACAGGCTGCACCCCACGCCTGGCTCTTCCTCTTACGCCCCCATCCCGTCACTCTCTCCAGCTCCCTCCCTAGGTCAGTGTGCCAACCCCAGCCCAGCCACCTAATCCAGGAGGCTCCCAGCGCACGACCCCTAACTCGGTCACATCCCCCAAGTCCCTTTAGTTAGTCCCCTTCACAGGTCGGACGGGGACACGGACACTCTGGGGCCACTGCTCTGCGGACCCCATACTCCATGGTCTGCACCCATAACAGGTGGGCCTGCCTGGTGAAGGTACTGAACTGTAGTCCTGTGACTTCAAGCCTGGTATTACTAAGGCAGCTTCTCTTCCGCTCCCAACATCCACCTCCTTCTGGGGATGGTGTCCCTCAACGTGGACTACATTTCCCAGCCTCCTTTGCAGTTAGGAATGCCCCCATGATTGTGCCCTAAAAATGAATGGGCTCCCTTTGCCTTTTCTTCCTCACTATCTAGGATGTAGGCATGATGGCAGGAGCTAGAGCAACCACTGTGGATCCAAAGAGAATGCAGAAACATACAGAGCAGCCTACCAGCCCTGGGCCAGCTCCCTCTGGCCTGTGAAAGAGGAGAAAATGCTGTTCCTGCCAGTGGATTAGGGGCCTCCACACTGCTCAGTGTCCCCTAACTTGGACATGGAAACCTGTGTATCTGAGAGGTCCCTTGCTCTGCACACTGCCCATGAACCTGAGGGCTCCACCTCCTCTCTGTCCTCGAAGCGCTGAGCTGTGGAGACCCCAACATCACCAGTTCCCGATTCAGGCACAGAGGAGAGACTCCCAGGGTGGAGGGTAGCGGTCGGTCCAGCAGCCATGTCCCAGTGCCCCGGATGCGCTGGTCGCTTGCTCGTGCTGTCCTCTCCTCTCCCAGTGGTTGTGCTTCCCAGGACCCTCCCCTTGAGCTTCAGGCTCTGCTTCTAGGAGACCCAAACAAGGCCGAGGGGGAACTAATATTTGGGGAGGGCTTGACCTGTCCCTGACTCACAGGAAGGCCCTTGGAATTTTGGGGCGTCTGCACCCTGACCCTCCAGGGCTCAGAGCATAGAGAGCAGTTAGGCTGGAGGCTGGGTGCCAACCCCCGCGAGGGTCACCCTGGCTGCTCTGCCTGCCGTTGCCACCTCCCTGGGGCCCTGCCCTGCCAGGGTCACCCTGGGGTGAGCAGTCCTGTCCTCGGGTGCCCTGCTGGGAACCCTGAGCGGGGTGTGGCTCCCTGCCCACTGCCAAGACTCTGGGGCCTGGTCAGTGTCTCTGGGCCGCTGGCTGCCTGCTCAGCCTGGCTCTGGCTGGGCCGGTGTCTGGCGGTTGGGGCCCAGGTCTGACACTGGCCAGGCTGTACTCTGCCCACCTGACCTCCTGCTCTGGCTTTCCTCTTGCCACTGCTGCGGTGCCCAAACAGGCCGATGGGCTTAGTGGGTGGCCTGGTGCCACCTGGCTGTGGCTGGGTCCACCCAGCCAGATCTGGGTCAGCAAGGATGCCCAGGCCAGCTGGACAGCTGGGGGTTGCTCTGGGCCAAGCCAGGGCCACTTGCTACTCGGCCCGCGGGGGAGGAAGCCCAGGGCACGCCTTGCAGGACCCCTGTGCGGCGGCTGGCTCAGCCCTGCTGGTCACCCGGGCCCCTGAGGCTGAGCCCGCAGCCCCTCGCCGAGTCCTGCTGGCTTGGGCTCATGGAAAGTTCCACCTGCCCCGCTGACCTCGCCGGAGACTTCCAAGGCTCAGGGCTGCTGTCGTGGCCATGAAGGACGCATCGGCTGCGAGGCTGGAGACCAGCGTTGCCAGGGGAGAGCCCTGTGCCTTACTCTGTGCCAGCCCACGCTGTGTGGCACCAGGCCCAGTGGGCTCTTGCTGCCTCCCCCGGGGATCTGACGGCTGCCCGCTCCCTAGGTGAGGAAGCAGGGCTCAGAGTGGTTGAGGAATCTGCCGAGGGCACACAGCGGGGACAAACACCTGGACCTCAGAGCCCGAGGTGCTGGGTGACACAAGACTCCTTTCGGAATCAGCATTTATTTGACTCTTCCGTCATTCTGAGGGTTTTGTTTTTCCAAATCAAAACCAGTTGTTGCTCTGGCGGGGGTGGCGCCAGCCCGAGGACGTGAGCAGATGTTGGCCCCGAATTGGTTCCAGCCTTTGGGAAACATTCTCTTCTTCTTTTGCGTTTGTTTGCTTCAGTCTGTCTTCTTTGTGCTCAGAGTTTCCAGCCGGCTTTCTTTCGGCGAGGTGGTGTGGGAGGCCACGCCTGTGCCATCCTCTGTTCCCGCAGACGCCATGGCAGGGTGGGGAGCTTGTTCGTGCATCCTGTAGACCTGGGGTCCCCGTCTGCACGTTCCAGATCTGGGGAGCCCCCCGTGGCCAGGTCCCCTCGCCTCCCCGCCAGGTCCTCAGCTGTGAGTGCCCGAGACGCGGTGGGTCAGGGACAGCTGCCCACCCAGGCCTCTGCTGTCCCAAGGAAAGTGGGCGCCGTGGAGTGAGCTCTGTGGGACCACGGGGGCCTTCAGGGACCACAGAAGTGAGGCTCAGAAGATGGGGTGCTGGGCCGGCCCTGGGGAGGAGGCATCGGGGAGGGGCCTGGCCACAGACTTGAGGAGGGTGGCCTCACTTGGGGACAGTGGGGACAGGGAACTGGACGGGACAGGAAGACACAGGCAGGGGCCCAGGAGGGGGCCTGGCTCCCGGCTCAATGCCTGGGGGTCCTTGTGGCAGGGCGCTGAGGCCGGAGCTCAGAGCCCAGGCTGGAGGCTGGGTCTGGTGTGTCTTGGTCCATCTGTCAGTGTGGGATCCCAGACGTCTCTGGGAGACCCAGAGGGGTCGGAGGGAGGGTTCTGGACAGGGTGGCACCCAGGGGGACACTGAGGCAGGGAGAGACAGCCCAAGGGAGACCCCCAGCCCTGCCTGGCTGCAGTCCCCGCAGTGGTCTGGCCAAGAGATTGGCCTCTCAGATGCCCCTGTGGCCATCGACTGCGGTCCTCAGAGGTGACTTTGCTCCATGTGCCCCTGACCCCCGAGGGCCAGCCGAAGGAAGCCGCCTGCTCCCCATGGCCTCTGCGTGGTGAGGCAGCAGGGTTGGGGACAGTGATGCAGCTCCCAGACATGCCAGGCCTAAGTGGGTCATCCCAGGGGCTTCTGAATCGCGCAATGACAGGGCGGGCTTCTGCCATGGACGCCGGGCCCCGTGTGGCCCTGCGTGTGAGAGACAGCATCCCCCACTGAGGCTGCAGACCCCTGGCCCTCCCCATGCTGCCGTGAGCAGCACACCCCTGACCCTGAGTCCATCTCACCTGGAATCTAAATTCCTGCCCCGCCATGGCCCCACACCCAGCACAGTGGTCACGTTACCCACTCGCCTGTCTTCCGGGACACAGAAGCTGATGCACTCTTGTCTTTTCTGGGAGAATTAGGGTGTCCTGCGGGCTTGGGGGTGATCCCACGAGGTTTCTCTGCCCCTCGGGTGTCTCTGATGTGGGGAGTCAGCCCTCACACCCAAAGGGCCCCATTCCAGGGATGGACAGACGGACGGACCGACAGCAGTGGGTCCCAGGCATCCCCAGGATGGGCCCTGCAGACCGGGCCACAGGCTGGCTAAAGCAGCAGGTGCCACTGATGCGCACAGGAACCACAGCTGAAACTCGGTGAAGTGGGTCGTGGATGTGGAAGACAGGGGAGCCACGGTGGCCGCCGTCTCGGGAAACCCGGCCTCTCTCCCACTGGGCTCCAGAACATGGAGGACTAAATGACCAGGACCACCACCCAGGCTCTGACACAGACCCCGAGCACACTTCCACGGGACACGCTCACTCCTCCCTGCGGTCTGTGGCGTGGTGATGCAGTGTCCTTACTGTGAGGACCGGAGCAGTGGGCCAGGCCCTGTTCGCGTGTCACCATTGCTGTGGCACGGGGCAGAGCCCACTGACCTGAAGACACCCCCGCGGCACTGCTTCTGGCCACCCCAAAAGGCCCTTTTCGCACCTCAACATCATGAAAAGTCCCTGCATCCTCTTCCCTTCTCTCCGCCTGGGCTGGGCCGAGTCCCCTTGTTACAGGGGAATAAATGTAACTCCCAACCTCCTGGTGTCCCCACTTCGTGTTCCCCCAAATCGAAGAATGAATTCTGAGGAACAATGGAGGTTAAGAGTAGCAAATATTGGGCTGGGGATTTAGCTCAGTGGTTCCACTGCCTGTGTCACAAGCACAAGGTTCCGAGTTCGATCCCTGGTGCCAAACAAAGAAACAAAATATTGATCCAGTGGGGAAGCAGGTCACACAGCAAGTATGCGTGGAAAGAGTAAGGATGTTTTTAGGAAGGGAGGCTCTGGAGGTCCTGGTCAGGCCCCTGGGTGACTGATGTGTCGAAACTTTATTGGGCCAGGTGATGCTGATTACACTATAATCTCCAGTTTGTTGCTTATCCCCTGGGCCGGCATGTAGAACTGGTCACACCAGCTTTATGTTGAGTCCTGGGCTTTGACAGATGCGCCTCCAGCCACAGCTGTGCTGTGTTCTCGTCCTCTGCCCTGAGTCCCTCGAGAATATTCCTACCTAACTTAGCCACCTGCAGTCCCTTTGACGCCTGGTGGCCGCACAGCGGGAGGCTCTGCCCAAAGACCCCAACCCTGAGGGCCCCACTGCCAACAAATGTCCCATGCATGTAGTGATGATTGACTGATTCCGTCAATGTGGGTAAATGGTGCCCAGCTAAACTGGCTCAACAGAGTCTGGGTGTGGGAGGCCCCCAGACGCTGCAGACGGGAGACAGAGAGGGAGGACTGCTTTCCCCTGGACCGTGGTCTCCTGCTCCCAGCGCAGACTCTGCGGCCTCCCGACTCAGACTCCCACGGGACACCATGCGGGGCTCTGGGCCTTCACGTGGGTCCTTGGGTCTCCAGTGGACAGATGGTCTGTCTGCACTCTTCACACCAGGCCCTGCAGGCAGCCGTGGTGAGCCCAGCTGTGGGCTTTTATACTTGCAGATCTGTGTTACATCTGTTTCTCTAGTAAGCACTGATACACAGGTGGAGTCGGGTCTGCAAGGAATGTTACAAACTAGCGAGTGACAATTCTTCTTACGCAGTGCTCTTACACAAATGCCCGTCACCTCAGAGTGAGGTGATAAACAGGTCCCGGGCCAGACAGGGCCTGTCGCCTCTGCCCAGCCTTGTCCCTCGGTGCTCAGGAATGACAGTAACTGTGAGACTCAGGCCAATGGGAGAATATGGTGTGTGCATGGCAACAGGAGGAAAGGACTTCTCCTTCTTCGAGCCCTTAAATTATTATTAGCTTGTACATATTAATTCACTAAATGAATAAGAAATGAAATACATTCTATTGATTCCTTAGGTTAATAGAAATTCATATATTTTATTTGCCTAATATCATCTTACTCCTTATTTAATAATGATTTCCGGGACTGGGAATTTAGCTCAGTGGTGCTGCTGCCTGCCTCGAAAGCGCAAGGACCCAAGTTTGATCCCCAGTACCAAATAATAATAATAATAATAATAATGATTTCCACTGGCCACAGGCAATGGCAGGCACAGTGGAGACACAAGGACAAACCTGAGAGGGAGTGGCAGGGTCCATCTTGGAGACCTGCTGCCACCTCTGTGGCCACAGGGCTATTGCACATGCTCACACCTCTCAGAAGGCCACAGTGAGGTTGATGCGGGGCTGGGACAGTGCCTTCTGATGGCCGTTCTGGGAATGGCCCCTCAGTGCGCACGCTGCACGCTTTTCCCTGGTCAGGCCTGCCTTCCTGGCCTGTCCTGCTGAGGACGCCAGTCCCCTGGGTGCTGGGTGGACAGCTCAGCGGCCAGACTCCCAGCAAAGGCAAAACCCAGCTCTGGCCTGCAGGAGGCGCCTGTGGCGGCCTGCACCATGCCTCGCTCTCACTCCAGAGGCTGTGCAAGGTGCGGGGTGCAGACCACTTCCCCACCCCTGCAGGCCGAGGGCATAGACGCACTTGTCCCACGCAGAAGCAGTGGACCGGTGCCCAGCCGCAGACAGCGACGTTCAGGATGAATGCGCCAAAGCCAAGGCCGCCAGGAGCCGGGCCGTGGGACACGCATGCCTGGCGTGTCAGCAGCAAGTCCGCTCCCTGTCAACTCGCCAAGCACAAGCCGGGGTGTGCATGGCCACAAGGCCCTGCAGGGGGACAGCGAACCCCTTCTGATTGGGTCATGGCGGCCCAGCCTGCCACTCCTGCACACATGCGCCCCGCGCTGCTGGGTGACAGGAAGTCAGACAGAACCAAACACCCAACCCCAAACCCTGCTCTGGGGGAGCGAGGCCTGGTGGGTTCTGGATGTCAGGCGGGGCAGCGTGGGGAGCAGGGGCCCGGGCCTGTGGAAATTTCCTAGCGCGGTTTATTTGGAAGGGAAGGTTTGGCAGAGGCACCCCAGCCTCCTCCGCCAGACAAGGGCTCTTTGAAGAGAGTCTCAAAAACAGCAGAAAGATGGGAAATGGCCTCCAATGAGCTGGTTTTAGTGGGAGCCTCTGCTTCCAAAAGGAACAGCCAGACGCCAGTGTGGGCCGGGCCTTGAGGAAGTCAAGCCAGCCCACCTGTGGTCAGCCGAGTGCCTCGCCCTGATTCCCGGAACCTGGGCTTTCCCCCACGTGGCAGAGCGGAGAGGGGGCTCACAGCTGTGGCAAAGACTGAGGCCTGGGGAGGCGAAGAGCATCCTGGGTAATCTGGGTGAGCCGCATCAAATCGGGTGAGTCTCAAAGCCAAGCACGCTTGCTGGCGGCAGTCAGGGGAGTTGTGATGGGACAGTCGGGGAGTGGGGAGCGGAGGGCACAAGAGGCTGACAAAGGAACAAAATGCCCTCCCTGGAGCCCCTGAGGAGCCAGCCCCGTCCAACGCTGGCCTCGGCCCGGCAGTGGTGTTGGCTGCCATAGCCATAGGGGTCCACTCAGGCCCCACCCCTGCATCCCTGGAGACCTGCTGCCCGGAGGCTCCAGGGATGAACTGATAGCTCCAGGCGGCACCGTGCCAAGCCCGAGCGGCCTGAGCCCCGGTGCCCACAGCTGCAGTGGCCGTGTGCCAGCCCTCCGCAGAGGCTGGGGGCCGCAAGTGCGTGCATGAGGCGCCACAGGGCCAGGGCTCTGGCCTTGTTCATCCTCCCACCCCTGCTCCAGCCCAGCCTTGCTGCTGAGGGCCGCTGGACGCCACTATCAACCCAAGAATAGGCCAGTGTGGTGGGTGCACCTGTAATCCCAGCATGGCGGGGGCGGGGGAGGAGGATGATGATCAGGATCAGGATCAGGATCATCCTGAGTTTGAGCAATTTAGAGAGAATCTGACGCGAAAAAGGGCTGGGGTGCAGTCCTGGGGTCTTTCCTCACTACTGACAAACAGAGGATAAAATCCACCCAGGCTCCCGGCAGAACACCCCACCCTGCGCTGTGCTGCTAACAGGTAAAAGGTGCACATGGGAGAACTGGTGTCGGGCCCCACCGGCCTGCAAGGTACCCAGAGGTCGGCCCTGCTCTGTCTGGTCCCAGAGACGGGCGTGGGGCTCTCGCCTCAGCCGGCCCTGGTTCCTGACCAGGCTCCGTGCATCCTCCCCAGGAGGGCCTGAGCCAGCCTGGAGCTGCGTCCCACCTGGCGTCGCCAGGACTGCTGACGGACCTGGGCCAGGTGCCCTGGGGAGGGGCGGGTCCAGAGCTTTGGAGGTGGGGACTCTGGGCTGGCCTGGGGTCCAGGCGTCCCCCGGGGTCCCAGCCGGGCAGGAGATGCGCCTCCCTCTGGGAGCCGCAGGCTTTGGTAGCCGCACCAGGGATGCCACCCCCGCTGACCCTGTCCCCATACAGTGGACCCCCGCTGCTGGCCGTGTGTTGGTTCTGGGGGGCAGGGCAGGCACCCACCAGCTGGTGTGACTGCAAAGGGTGGCGAGTCGCAGGGCCGCCGATACTGCCAAGCTCCAGCTGCACACACAGTGAGACTGCGCCAAACCTTCCCAGTCAAAATGCGCCGAGTCCCACGTGTGATGAGGTTGAAAGCAGGTGAGCGCCCAGGTGTGATGGCAGGGTGGGAGCAAGCCCTGTCCCCGCCGGCTGTGCCTGGGGTCTGCAGATGTCACTGGTAGGGACGCGGTCCTGTGGTGTAGGGTGTCCCCATGGTAGCCAGGGGTGCTGTGATTGGCTGGGCCCAAGTCACACATTCACTCAGGGGCGGGGCCTATGATTGAAGCCTCTGGCGACGGGGCAAGCTGAAGTAGAGCTGGGAAGGCTGGGAAGTCTGGTGGGCAGAGCCACTGCCACCGCCACCAGCACCACAGGCTGGGGCCCTCGTCAGGACATCAACACTGGGGTTGGTGGTGAGGCCCAGCCCCGGTGCTGTGGCAGAGGCAGGAAGGGATGGACCCCACCCCAGCCCTGCGGTGTACCCCTTTTCCAAAAAGGAAACCAGCTCCCCAGCAAGAGCAGAGGGAGCCATTTGGCGGGCTCCCTGGAAACCGGGCAGCCTCCTTTCTGCCTTCTGAGTCCCTGGCCGCAGGGAGAGGCCTCGAGGGCTTCAGAGCTGGGTGGGGCCGTGCACCCTGGAGGTGGCCCCAGGTGGGGCTAGTGGGGGAAGGGATGCCGGAGAAGCTGTTGCAGAGCCGGGCGCGCTGAGTCTGTCCTCAGACAGGCGTGCGGGGCTCAGGGAGTGCAGGAGGAGGAGGCAGCCTGGCTGCAAGGCCAGGGATGGGCTGAGGCCTCGCTCATCTGGGGTCCAAGTCGCTCCTCAAAGCCCTCCTGAGGATGGACTAGAAAACCCCTGCCGTCTTCCCACCCCGAAAATCTGTGGCCTTAGGGTCGGAAGTGAACTCCTGCAGTGGGAACTTCTGTGGAATTAGATGCCTTTTTTTTTTTTTTGGTACCGGGGATTGAACTCAGGTTCTTTCACTTGCGCAGCAGGCGGTGAAACCACTGAGCTAAAATCCCCGGCCTAGATGGCATTTTAAGTGGCCTGCATGATCTTCCACCCTTCCGGAGGAAACAGTCCAGAAAGAGCAGCCTTAGTGACCAGTTGGAGGCGCGGTGTGTGGGCCATCATGGGTGAATGAGAACAATTGTGTGCTTGGGGTGACTTCCTTTGGCCGGGTGCCCGGAAGTGCAGTTGCTACAGCGCAGTGTCAGCATTATGCTCCTCAAGACACTCTACTCGGGCTCAGACCGCGCCCAGAAAACTGGACAGGGTTGAACGTTGGTCCACCGAGAAGTGGGGTGCCCAGCCTTCATTCATGCCACCGCCGGGCACCACCATGGTGTGCACCTCCCCATTGCCCTCAGGTCATTGAGGTGTCTGCGTTTCCACTCAGCCATGCCCAGGGCAGGGCCTCTGCCAGTGACCAGGCAGCGGGACCTCATTCCGCCTCGGCCAAAACTCGGGAAAAGAGGCAATTCTATGTCATTGGATCCCTGCCGGGGCTGGAGCTGGAGGGAGAAAAGCCAGGCTTTGCCCTGACTCGGCCTTTCCTGCCTCTTCGACCCTGGGAACCCACGTGACCTCCCTGTGCCTCAGTTTCCCCCTCTGATGGAGAGTGGCAGCAGCTCTGCCCTCTGAGCTGTGCTGAGGAGAGGGTCCCTCCCTCCTGACACAGCCTGGAGGTATGACCTTGTGAGAGAGAGCCCTGCCCCAGAAAGCCTGGCCAGGCAGAGCCCGAGGCCTAACGCAGCCTCAGAAGAGCTGGGAAGGGCCGGGCTGGGCCGGGCCGTGGTGGCGCACACCTGTTATCCCAGCATTCAGGAGGCTGAGGCAGGAGGATCTCCATGCAGTGGGTTCCAGGCCAGCCCTAAACTACATAGCCAGACCCTGTCTCAAAAACAAAACACCAGGGCTGGGGATTTAGCTCAGTGGTTCTGCCGCCTGCCTTGCAAGAGCAAGGACCTGAGTTCATCCCTGGTACCAAAAAAAACAAAAACAAAAAACACCAGGGATTTAGCTCAATGGTGCCACCACCTGCCTCACAATTGCAAGGTCCCAAATTTGA
>NW_004624746.1:1711059-1793618 GCF_000247695.1 Heterocephalus glaber
TTTTTTTTTTTTTTTTAGTACCAGAGATTGAACTCGGGTCCTTGCGCTTGCTCAGCAGGCGGTGAAACCACTGAGCTAAATTCCTGGCCCAAAAGACCTGCTTTTTTTATTTTTTATATTTTTGGTTTTTTTACTGCCTGCATTTCTCTAGGCACTGGCCGGAGGCCTGTGACCCGATTACAAGGTCACAATTCTCAGAACCCGCTTCTCCCCGCTGTTGCGCCCACCCTGTGACCCCAGCAGCCCCGGCTGCTGCCTCTCCCAACACCTGGCTTCCCTGCCCCGCCCCAGCCCTACTGGGAGGAGGAAAGGAGCGTCCCCTCCCTGGTGCCCTGCTGTCTTGAGTCACCTCAAATTCACCCGCCACCTCAGGAGGACCTGAGGGAGGGTTCCCTCTGCCTTCCGCCTGTGCCACCCTGGGCTGCCAACTCAGTCGGCGTGGGAGCTGCCTGGGAGACCCCCATAGGCTGCTCGGGGGTGAGCGACCGCCTCTGTCCCCCTCTCCCCGCTGTCCTGCTCTCGGCTCCCTGGCCATGGCCGGGGCAGCTGCTCCTGCGCCAGCCCCTTCCTGCCCTGGAGCGAGAGAAACCTTCCTCTTCTAGTGTGGAAAACTGGGGGAGGGGACCTGTGGTTTGCCCTCTTTCCCAGAAGCCCTTGCTGCTAGTCCCCAAGAGGACTCTGCCCAGCTCTGTGGCGGGCGCCTCCTCCACCCCTTTCTCGCTGTGGCCTAGGTTCCAGCCTCAAGTCCCACCCAGTTTGTCCCCCCCCCCCAGACACGGGGAGCGCAGCACCTTGTCCCCCCATGCCCGTGTCCCAGGGCACCTGGCAGTGGAGATGCGCCCTGCCCCTCCCTGCCCACTGTGTCCCACCCCCCACCCCCCCACACTTGCCCTCCAGTGTCCCCTCCTGTCTGAGGATGGGGGAGCAAGACTCAGGGTGGGTGTGGCCTGGGGTGGCTGCTGACTCTGCCTTGGTCTCCCCAGCTGTGTGAGAGGTGGGATTCCTCCCAGTGCCTACAGGGTGGGTGGAGCCCTCGGGAGGGGATAACCTGAGGGTGACCGGGCCTGATGCAGCCTTCCTGGCCCATGAGTAGCCTCCTGGGTGAACAGGGCCAGCCAAGGGGGCCTCACCTCAGCCCCAGGATGGGATGCTGAGCAGAGGATGGTGGTGGTGGGGGTTCGGGCAGGCAGAGCTTTCCGGTGCGCGGGGAAGGGGGGGCAGAACAGCGTCACGCTGCCATTTATGGGGTGGGCACAAGCGTGTGCGTACGTGTGCATGTACGGGCACAACCCACACTTCGTGTGGTCTCACACACACAGCTGCCCACATCATCTGTGCATACAGACTCACGGTCATTTAAAATCACACATAGCAAACCCACTGCTCTGGGAGGCTGAGGCAGGAGGGGACCACAAGTTCCAGCCCAGCCTGGGCAACTTGGTGAGACCCTGCCTCAGAATGAAAAATAAAAAGGGCCGGGGATGCAGGTCAGTGCTCAGTGCTCAGTGCTCAGGCCTGGGTCCCCTCCCCAGTGCCACTCTAAACAAGCAGAAGCTCCCACCTGTACACCAAGCTCACCCCATGATCTCCAGGGAGTGGGCCCACACACCGCAGGCTGCCCACTCGCACCCCAACCTCGGCCAGCCTGGCGGGGCGGGGACAAGCCCCAGAAGGCACCAGGAGCCTGGCTCCACCCTGCCGGGGCCACACAGGATGGGACAAGTGGTGACCGTCGTTCGGCCCCAAACCCGTGTGAGGCAGAGACTCGGCAGCCCATGGGTGCAGAGAGAGGCTGTGCACTGTGATCACACTCTTGAGTGTGCAGGACGCACAGCCGTGAGGCAGAAGGCGGGCGCCTGGGCGCTCAGGCCAGTGCTTCCTTTCAGGAAGGGCCGCCTGGGGTCCCCAAGGACCGAGTGTCGCTGACGATTGGGTTCCGAATAGTTAGGTTGATTCGGTGTGACTTTTGCTCCAGGGAGCCATTTGTATAAAAGCAGCTCACAGCCAGGGGCCGTGGTGCACACTGTGACCCCAGGTACTGGGGAGGCTGAGGCGGGAGGATGGCAGGTTTGAGACCGGCCTGGGTAATTGGCGAGATTCTGTCTCAAAAGATAGAAAGGGCTGGGGGTGAATGCTTGCCCAGCATACATGAGACCCAGTTCCATGTCCAGCGCAGGAAAAAACCAAAAATAAACCAACAACTCACGTGCTGTTCTGGGTGTCCGGCCGCTTGCCAGGCTAGAACGGGGAGCCGGGAAATCCCTGTCCTGCAGATTTTGGCCACCGACCACAGGGCGGCCCGGGTTGCCCGCCCAGCCACACATAGCCAGGCCGAGGCTGGGCAGCGTACGGGGCAGCGCTCGGCTGTGGGAGGCCGAGGACGGGGGAAGTACCGGCCCGGACCGGACATTGGCGGTTTCAGGAGCGGAGCTGGGGCTTCCCGGGCGCTGAAGGGAGAGCGCGTAACCGCCGTCCGGCTGGATTTTGTGACGCACTGCCTGGTCTCCTCAGCTGGTTAACCGTGTGTTTGGTTTTTTAAAACCCACAAAGAACGGCAAGGCCATCCTTACGGTGGCCACCGTGCGCGTGGCTGAGGTCAGGGCCACGGGGCCACGCAGCCTTTGCCGGCCCGGCCTCTCCCCGACCGTGGGCTGCTGGTCCCCGGGCCTTCTCCCTGCGTCGTTTCTGACCTCCGGTCTCATGAGGCGGGACTGTGTTGTCCTACGATGAGGAAACTTAGGCACAGGCCGCGAAGGCGCTGGAGTGTGGTGTGGGTCCCGAGCGTCCAGCGAGACCCAGTTCTGTGGCTGTCATGCCCCACATCCTTCCCCAGGCTGTGCCGCGGAGGGTCCGGCCAGAGGCGCTGCAGCCACACACTGAGGACAGCGCCACCTCTTCCAGGCCGCTTGAGGTCCATCCGGCTCGCTCCCTGAACCCCAGGCTGCCCCTCCTGTTCACTCTCAGGGGGGCTGCACCCTTGCGGCTGGCGGCTCCTAACTCTGCAGCGTGCTGGGGTTTCTGCCCTGCCTGCCCCACCCTGCCTGGCTCCACTGCACTCATGTTCCCTATACTCAATTCTACATCCCCATCTCAGTAAAAAGCATCACCAAGCACTACCTGTACCCTGGATGTTGTCTAGGGTGCCCCTCCTCCCTTATCTCCCTCAGATGTCCACCTGAGCGTCTGTCCTGCTGCTCTTCTGGTGCAGCAGAGGCGCGGGGCGCGCTTGGCAGGTGCTGACATCTAGGGATCACGTGGGCGAACGCCCCCAGTGTCGGCCATATGGGCATTTGCAGAGTCCTGGCACCCTCTGGTGGCCAGCGTGCAGGCACTGCAGGGCCGACTCCTGCAGGATTCATCTGGGCCGTGGATCCCTGGTGAAGGACAGCGTGCAGTCACCACGGTGTGCTTACCCCGAGCAGCAGCAAGAGCCCGAGGGGCAGCTCCATGCCTCTGTGCGCAGGAGGGGAGGGGAACCCGCACCCTGATGGGACCTCCTGGCTCGCGTTTATAACGTCAAATGTAACACAACTGTCACCCTCTCCCTACGGCACAAGTGACCTCTGGCTCGGCGTCCCCGTCTGTGAAGCGGTGGAGTAGAAGTCAGAACGTGGCAATTCCTGGGTTTTCGGGAAGCAGCGCTATTGACATGGGGTTGTGGGCACATGCTGAGGGTCCCTGCCTGTGAAGCCACCTCTCGATCCCCGTAGAGAGCAGCAGTCTATCCCAGCAGATTCTGGAATCCGTGGGGTCTTCTGGGGAGAAGCTGGCTCCCCGTTCCCGTCAGACCCCCCCCCCCAGGACATCCGGGAAAGCCCCACCAGAACGCCAGAGAGCATGCAGAGGAAGGAGCCAGAGGACCACCCGCAGCGCCCTCCAGCTGAGGCACCGGCAGCTCTCTGTGGACAAATGGCAGCCTGGATGGCAGCCCGCAGGAGAACTGAGGGCAGCACCAAACACGGAGGAGAGTGGGGACCTGCGAGGGGCAGATGGCAATGGTGTCCAGAAGCAGAGGGTGGGGACCAAGCACCCAAGCTGGCTCTGCCGAGTCTGCAGCCCGGGGCTGCAGAGGAGAGGCTTCCTGGGCTTTTTAACAAGGAAGCCAGGCGATCTGCAGTGGGGACAGAGGGGCCAGGCTGCTGTGCCCGCACTGGGGCAAGGAGCTCTCGGGGTGGGACAGCAACGGTCCCCTCCATGGCATCACAGGAGCCCGAGAGGGCGGAGTCCAGGACTGGAGGACAGCAGGCGGTGCCTGAGGCTGCGCCAGCCCGGCAGGGCATCAGCAGAGGGCACAGCGGACCTCGGCGCACACAAGCCACCATCTCCTCTAGCAGGGCAGGGCCGGGCCAACTCCAGAGATCAGAGCGCACCAGGCCTCAGTGCGGCTGTTGTGAAAACATGTGAGAGCAAGCCTGGGGAGAGGAGCTGCAGGACCCCGTGTGCCCCGCCTGCACACCCCCGCCTTCCAGGGAGCCACCAGCCCGAGAGGCCATGGCATGCCTTTCCCTTGGGTCCGGCAGCCATCCCCCAGCAGGAGCCCGAGGAGGCGCAGGGTCAGGTGAGTCCTGGGGATGCACCCCACACCCTCTGCGGCCTCCCTTCACCTGTCTGCTGAGCCAGAGGAGAGGCAAGGGGCACCGGGCGAGGCTGCTCTGCGTATCCTGCAGGGCCCCACAGGCCGGAGCTAAGCCCCGGGCTCTGCTTCCCATCAGCCCGCGCTGCCTCTGCCTCTGCAGCCACCGTGGCCAGCAGCCGGGTGCACAGCTCAGGGGAGAGGCCACGCCCAGCGCCTCCCAGCTCAAACATCTGGGTTTGCTGAATGAATTACAAGCTCTAGGTACCGGAAATTCTGGACTGCAGACTTTCAGTAGTTTATTAAAATGTGCACTAAAAACTGACTAGAGGACTGCTGAGGAGACCGGCTGGGGATCTGAAAGGTCAAGGTGAAGAATGGCAGGGGACACGGATGCCCCGACAATGGTCAGGGGCACAAAGGTCACAGGGATTGGAGAGCAGGGGGCAGGTGTGCAAGCCCAGCCCCCCCTGGGTAAACTGAGGCCACCCACTACTACCCAGCAAGAACTGTGCTACCCGGAAGTGGTCTGAGAACGGCTGCTGGGCTACTTTATTTCATATAAAAGTTACACTGGCGGAGAGGGGGGAAGGCAGGTGTGCTTCTGCATGCACCTGCAAGTCTGTCTCGTCACCGGACAGTTAGTGACTGTTGAACCGGGTACCAGATACCTCACGCTGAAGCCCAGCACGCTTGTCCCCGAGACACACATGTGCAAATGCATGTGCAAAACAGGCTCCGCCCGCTGTCCTGGACGCCCACCCGCCACGCCTGTCCCTCCGGGGACTCGGCAGAGGTCCCGACAAGGGCAGGGGACAGACCCCCGAGCCCCGCTGCCCAGCCTGAAGTGTGGGCACCAGCAATGCAGGCAAGTCCCCGGAGGGGCCATCTGCCTCCTGGTGTAACGTCAAGCTTACACCAAGGGTCCAACCCGATCACCTGTGCCCAGACAGAGAACAAATATAAAAATGGAAGCAACCCCTCTGTGCCCTCCTGGCCATCACCAGGCCTGTGCCTGCCTAGCCAGACCGAGGGCCGAGGGCCAAGGGCCGCCCGGCACCCGTCCTCACTGGGCGCTGCTTCTGCCCACCCACCCAGCACCCGCCTCCCAGGGCCAGCCTCACACGGCTGCTTTGCCTGGAAGCACGATTCAGCTCCAGGCCTTCAGACTGGATCTGCAGGGAAGCAGGGTGGGCACCGAGGGCCACAAAGGGTGACTGTTCTTTGGATCGAGATTCTCTCCAGTCTGGAATACATTCATAGACACCGCAGGGGACTCGTATGCTCGCCCCTCTTCCCTGAAATGTCGACTTCTGGAAGTAGCTTGTCTGCTGTACACAGCCAATAAACGTGACACTGAGGAAATGACACTGCCAACGTGGACACATGCACACTGCACACACAGACACACATGGGCACGCACAGCTCACTGGGAGGAGGCTGCCTCGGAGTGCTCGGAAGCCTGAGCTCAGGCTGCAGTCTCCATGGAGACGCCCCTCCGGCGGGGGGTGCCAGTGACGCAGGGCAGGGC
The DNA here is from genome assembly GCF_000247695.1 of Heterocephalus glaber. Next base: position 1,717,164 of record NW_004624746.1, read on the forward strand.
GCTCAGGAGACGCTGCCACGTGGACACTTGTGGCCACACAGACTCGGGCCCAGCTGGAGTGTCCTGCCCAGCCCCGGGATGCAGGAAGGAGGCGCCCAGCCTCCGCTCTGGCCGTACCCTGTGCCCCACATCCACGCAGCTGCCACCCTCCTGGTCACAGGCCCCGCAGACCCAGCTGGTGGAGTCTCGGGCAGCTCACACGGAGAACTCTGGGCTGCCTTTCCTGGGCCGCGCCTGCAGTCGCTGGAACCGGAAGCCGACGAAGGGGTTCATCCACAGGAGTGAGGGGGGACCCCCAAAGACGGACTTCATCCCTTCCCAGCGCAGCCTCCGCTCCCACGTGGGCTTCTCGCTTTTCAGCCGCTCGATCTCCTGGAAGCAGAAAGAAGAGCGCGGATGGCAGGCGCCTGGCTCACGTGTGCCTCGAGTGCCCGCCAGCCCCCCACTGTGGATGCCGGGGGCGCCCGGCGGGCCCTACCGTCTCGTCGCTGCATATTGAGTGGATCTGGGAGCCAAACATCACTGCGGTGAAAGTGAAGAATAGCAGACCCTCAAGGCACAGGAAGACCAACAGGATTACAGTTACGGGAGGCGAGAAGTCGCTGCACTCTGCAGGCCAGAGCAATGTGTGTGACTGCACCGCCGGCACAGGGCCCTGTCCTCCGGGGATGGGGCGGGCACCCCAGACTGCACACCGCTCGGCCCTGGCCAGCGGCTTAGGGTCTGCCCCCCTGAGTCCTGCCCCCACTCCCGTCCACACTGGCCAGGCAGCGCCCGCTCCCACTCCCACTAGTAGCACCGGCACCGCTGGCAACAAGGGTTTGCCAGCCACCCGGGGAGCCGACCCACACTTCACAGGGACAGGATTCCTTGCCCTCTAGTTGCAAAAATCTGCAAAATACAACTAAAATTACTGAGTAGAAACTGACTACTAAGGAAGAAGAATTACATGGCCTTAGCATAACACCAAAACTTAACCATATTCTTTTTCTAAAAAATTCAATTCCTAAAACAGCAAAGATTCCTTCAAAACGGGAAAGGTGGGCCGGGGATTTAGCTCAGTGGTTTTGCCACCTGCTGCACAAGCGCAAGGACCTGAGTTTGATCCCCGGTACCAAAAAAAGAACCAAAAACCAAAAACCAAAAAAAACCAGGAAAGGTGACTCCCTTTGTGGAACACGGGGCCTAGCTCACCAGTCCACTGTCCCCGGACGCAGGAGATGAACTGCAGGCCGCAGAGGACGAGCGCGTGCACTGAAGACAGGGCGATGTACATCTAGGGGAGGAAGGGGTCAGGGACAGCCCGGGCCGTCCACCCCACACCCTCCCGGGAACCAGGAGGGACTGGCAGACTGACCTCTGCCTACCAGGCATGAGACCAAAGAAACAACTTTACTCAGACCCAAGCAGCGGGGAAAGGACTGTAACGCGTGTCAGAGAAGACGCCACTGCAATGCTGACGGAACACGTGCCCGCCAGCTGGGACCGCTGCTGGTATAGCGGATCCAATCCCCTGTATCGGTCTGTTTACCAATAAAATGAATAAAAGGCAGCCCGGTGGGACTGTCACGCATGGACATCGGTGGTTCAACTGCCTGGCAGTGAGACATCCAAAGTACAGTCCTGTCGTGAAGATGTTATGACATGGGACAAGAACTAAAGCACAGCCCACAGAGTTAGCTCGTGACTCTGGAGAGGCTGGAGGGAAGCCAGGCTGAGGTTACACTCAATCTCCTTGCTCCAGGCAAGGTTCTGGTTAGGGAATTCCGAAGCCAGCCCACCCGCAAAGGAAGTATTTTTACTTACAGTGAAGAGTACAAAAAACCTCTGATTCTTTTCTCCCACACAATTGTTCACCCACGGGCAGTGGTGATCCATTTTCCGAATGCATCTTTTGCAAATACTGAAAAGGAGAATCTGACTTTCAATATTCCATGCTGTGAGGAAACCACAGGTGGGGAGAGACATACTCTGATTCAGCATGCCCAAGACACCCACCGTGCGGCCCACACCTTTAAAGGTGTCAGATAAACATCTGCCGTCGCCAAGGAAAGTACTTCAGGGCTGACAGGTCTGAGCCTAAGTCCCAATGAGACGTGTCCCAGGGTGCCAGGCTGGGCCCACCTCCCAGCACGCTCTGATCGTGTGAGCTCAAGTTCTCTCTCTCAGCGGAAGCCAAGAGTGAACTTTCAGGAAAGAAAAATGCCTGCTGCCTCCCAGCAACTCAGTACCACATGCGGCCTGTGCGCAGGGGTCTCCTCCTGTGGGATTTCACTTTCCCCAACTATCAAAACACCGCTTTTCGGGGCCGAGGATTTAGCTCAGTGGTTCCGCTGCTTGCATCGCAAGCGCAAGGACCCGAGTTTGATCCCCAAAACCCACCGCTTTTCTTTGCTATGGATGGTGCGCCAGAAGTAGCATGGCCGCGGACGGCAGCAGGCTAAGCATTTGGCTAGGGCAGCAGTTTCGTCCCCCGCGGGGACCTTCTGTGCCGAGTTCCTCTCTGACCTGTGCACACGGCACCGTGAATCCAGCAACTGACAAACACTCCCATCTTGGCGTATGTGCGCCTCTCTTCACATGTTGCAGGCCCCATCTCAGGCGGGTAGCCGCGTGGCTGGGGTCCCGCAGAGCTGGGACTGCCCTGCAGTCGCTCCCACTGCAGTCCCCCGGGCCCACCGCCCTCCTGCTCTGCCGAGTGGGCACCACACATCTCTCTCGCTCGCTGCACAGCTGTGCCATCAGTCTGTCAACTCGCATGACGGCTATGACGTCCCCGAAGCCCTCTACGTGGTGTTCCCCTGGAGTCGTGGCAATGGCCCAGCTCACTGCCATGTGCTCCTCCGGGCCGGCCGACCCCGGGCGGGTGGGGAATCTCAGCCCTAGGCCTCCACGCAGGAATCCTGCCCACCTCTAGGAGCCAAGAGACCTTGGGGTCGGGGAGCAGATGCGATGCGGCAGACTGGCGGAGGGGAGAGGTGGACGCTCACAGCGCATGCACCGGCCCAGGCTGAGTTTCTGTTCCCTTTTTGTTTTCTTTGAGACAGAGTCTGGCTCTGCAGTCCAGGCTGACCTTGAATTGATGGCAGTCATCCTGTCTCAGCCTCCCGAATGCTGGGATTGCAGGCGTGCACCACTCCGCTCCACTCCGCTTTCTGTTCCCTTTTTAAAAACCTGGTGTTTGTGAGGACATTCAGAAGGACCGAGCTTCTACACTCAGCATCACACCAGGTCAGGCAAGAGTGACCACACAAGAACCCTTCTGTCGGAAGCCAGGCATGGTGGCATACGCCTATGATCCCAGCATGGTGGGAGGCTGAGGCAAGAGGATTCCAAGACTGTCCCACCTGGGCAACTTAGTGACACTTTGTCTTACAAAAGAAAAGGGGCTGAGGATGTAGCTTAGTGCTAGGTCCTGGGCCTAGTCCCCAGTACTACACAGAGGAGTGCGGGGGTGACTGGGGTGCGGCTCAGGAGGATGCCTGCCTAGCACGCACGAGGCCCAGTGCAAAGCTTCCCCGCCTGTGAGGCCGAGGGCAGCATCGCCCCCGCTGTGGGTGGTGCTCCCTACCTGCAGTGGTGGGCGCGCTCGGGCTTGATGCAGCAGCACTTGGGGCACTTGTAGATCACCTCGCCAGGCTTCAGCTGCAGGCTCTCCATGTACTCCTTTGTCGCGTTCCCCTTGGGGACCGCCCCCTGCCCGGGCGAGTGCAGCATGGGGAGGAGGGAGAGAAAGTACTTGCGTTAGGGTTCAGCTAAGACTTCACACAGCTGCCCTGAGAGCACATGAGTGTGGAAAGTTACTGATGTACGGGGCCGGTTTCATTTTTTATAAAAAGTACCAGGGCTCCCTCGAGCTGACAGATGAGCCCCAGTCTCTCTAGCCTCCTGCAGGGCCTGTAGGAGGCAAGCTCTGTGCTGCGGGAAGGGCTGGCGGGCAGGTGCTGCCCTGGGCTTCCTGTCACGGCCTCCTGCAGGACTGGGGTGCTGGAGAGCAGGGGGAGGCAGACTGGGGTGCAGGAACCCTGTCCGCATGCCATTTACGGCAGCAGCGTCCCAGGTCCGAGCCTCTGCAGGGCTTGGCCGCGAGGGACCGAGAAAGCCGGGCAAGGGCTGCAGTTGTGAGCCGGGCTCCCCGCCAGAGTTGGGGCGGCCCCACAAGGCCCCGCCCCCCAAGAGGCCCGCCCATCACCATTCTGGTGTCTCCTCCCAGCAGCCTGGCTCGGGAGCCACCCCATCACGCCCCCAGCGCGGGCCTCACTTCTCTCCACCTCTTCCTTCCCTTCGCAGTCACCACCTCCCAGCCTGGGGCTGCAGCAGCTCTCCCAGCAGATCACAGGACAAAGGGCCCCAGAATACAGGGTCCTGCTCACACTGTTTTATTTACAGGTGAAACAATGGAATGAGATTCCTTAAGAGTCCCTGAGAGGAAGTCCTGCCCACCCCACCCCACAAAACAACTGCAGCACAGCCTGGTCCTGCGCTTAGGAAAGTCAGCCCAGGTCCACCGGGCCGTGCCCTGGGCGCTCAGCCTGCCTCCTGCAGAGGGCAGAGGAGGTGCTGCCTGCCTGGGAGGCGACTCCGCCCACCTGGGCAGGGGACATGCAGTCTCTCCTTCACTCAGTGACCCCCAGGACCTGCCTGTGGCTGCCACGCCTCACAGGCCCAAAGAGCGTGGAGCCAGAGAGACAAAGCAAGTGAGGGCACCCTGTCTGTCCCTCACCTTCCTAACAGTGGCCCCAGCCCTCCTGCAGCCTGGCCGCTGGGGCTGACAGCAGAGCTGAGCACATGGTGTGGCTGAACAGTGACATCCAAATGGGCAAAGGATGCAGACACTTCTGAGAGATGTGCAAATGCAAGCACAGGAAAATGCTCAGCAGCTTAGCCCTTCAGGAAATGAAAACTGCCAGGTGTGGTGGCACATGCCAGTCAACCCCAGCACTTGGGAGGATGAGGCAGGAGGATCCCCAGGAGTTCAAGGCCAGCCTGGGCTACACAGTGAGTCAGGACCAGCCTGATCTATGTAGTGAAATCCTGTCTCAAATCCCCTCCCCATAAAGAAACCCAAATTGCAACCACAATGAGAACCAGGCGTGGCGCCATACACCAGTGATCCAGCTATTCTGGAGGTGGAGGCAGGACGATCTCAACTTTAAGCATAGCCCGGGCAACTTAGCAAAACCCCGTCTCAAAATGTGTGTAAAGAGAGCAGGAATGGAACTCAGTACAGAGCACCCTGGGTTTCATCCACAAAAAACAAAAAACAACCCAACCACTGTTCCAGAAATCACGGAAAGAAATACATGGAGACACCGGAATTTGGGGAGAATAATAAAAGTTCTACTTGCAAATGGGCGGGACCACCAGAAACCCTTCTTTCTGGTTAGTATCCCTGTGTGCGCCCCTTTGTTCAGCAGTTCCCTTTTTATATCCTTTTTAGCCAATATCTCATCCCTAGTGGTCTTTGATGTATAAATACAATTCCAGTTGCTATTTACAAGTCACAGACACAAGACAGGCCATATACATTGTAAATCCACCCAGCCATTGCAACTTTGTTAGGCTAAGGAAGTTACTGGTTAAAGAGTCAGACAACCATCACCTTAAAGTCACCTTAAACTATATCTTAAAGGAACCCATTACTTACTTTGCTTCTACAACTTAATATTCAATCTGCCAAGTTACCTAAAGCTTTTCCCTATCACCACGAGACACCACTTCACACAAGTCAGTACCAAGACTGGCGAGGAAGCAGAGAAAATGGAACCCACACGCCTGGTGGACCGGAAAACAGCGTCACCCCGAGCTCCCGTGGCTTGCACTGCCTCAGTGCTCAACAGTGCTCCCCAGCTACAGGGGAACAACCCCAGCGCCCTCACTGACGATGGCCACAAGCCAGCAGCGCCCTGCCCACACTGCGAACAGCATGCAGCCGGAAGAGGACCAAGGGTGTGACCGCCCTGCACCACTGTCACCCTCCAAACAGGATGCCGAGGGCAAAAGGGCTACATGCAGGTGACCCCCAGGTGGACGGCAGCCTGGAACAGGTGAGGGGCCGGGCACTGCGGGGTGGTGGAGGTGGCCTGCGGTGGGGGCTGCTGCACCACTCTGCGGGCACTGAGAGCCACTGGCTCTCGGGAGCTGCCGTGGTCAGACAACTGAGAGGACGGACAGCCCGGGCCCCACAGCTCTGAGGAGGCCCTGAAAGGAATTTTAGCAACTATCTCAGGAGACTGAGGCAGAAGTATCACAGGAGCCCACGGGTCTGAGGGTAGCCTGAGCAGCGCAGCGAGACCCTGTGCTACATGGCACTGCTCGGACAAACAGCCCGGGACCACCACGGCTGTTGTGGCCACCTTACTCTGCCCACAACAGGCTCACGCTACGCACCCACAGCCAGGATGACAGAACCTGAGGCGACAGTGACACTCGCCCACACCCTGCCCTGGCGCACAGGGACTCACAGGGTCGGTGAGCATGGTCCTCAGGTGTGACGAGAGCGCCAGCACCAGCAGGCAGTTGAAGACGACCCCGTTCGCCACGGAGTACCAGAAGTCTTTGGAAGGCAGCAGCATGACAAATGTCACCACGAAGTCTGCGTAGACGACCAGGAGCCACGTCATGATGGCGCACACCATGCCGCAGCCGTCCCGGATGAACCACACCTTGTCTGCCGCTTCAGGCTCAGAGGAGGAAGAGGAGGCAGAGTCATAGTTGTCGTTTTCAGTCAGGAGGGGATGGTGCTCGATGTCCCGGAGCCGGTGTCCCGAGGGCTGCATGGTTCCCGGACACAGCCTGGGAAGGGACAGAGCTGCTGAGGCGGGGGACGCGTGACCACTCAGGTTCTCCACTCACTACGTGATGGCCCACGGCGTGTCCTGGCCACTTTACAGAGCCAGCTGGGTACACGGAGCAGAAGGAGACAACGTACACACGTCTACGAGGAGCCCCACCGCCCCGCCCTGCCACCCAGACAACCAGCCGGACTGAGGACAAGACCAAGACCCCAGAGGAGCCTTCCCTCCAGACGGACGCCCTGCCCTGTCGCAGAGACCAGGTGAGAGGCGGGGCCGGCTCCGTGGCCTGGGTCGGAGGAGACAGCATCGAGTCCAGCTCTGCCTGAGCCCTGCCCTGTTGCCTACCCCAAGAGGCCAGTGGTCTTATTTACTGGTCAGCATTGAGGCCGCCTAAGCGTCTGCACTGAAATCCTCCATCTCTCTTCTGGTTACTGGTGGTTCGGGAGTGGTTCTTTCGGGTGTGATCCAGTTTGTATTTGACACTATTACTGTTACTGATTTTACTACTATAGCCAAGGTGACATAGTCATTGCTGTCAATGGTCTTCACCATATGCCAGTATCTAGACTGCCTGAGGGTCATAAACAATACTTTGGCCCATTTCCAAATAACCAAGTACTGGGCCAAATAAGCTGCAACCTCCCCTCCCAATTAAAACAGAGGCAGGGCTGGGGATTTAGCTCAGTGGTTCCATTGCCTGCCTCGCAAGTGCAAGGACCCAAGTTCGATCCCCTGTAGCAAAAAAAAAAACAGAGGCAGCCAGATCCTGGGCAGAAGCAAAGGCCAATAGCGAGCCATATCCACAAGATCTCTGTGCAACAACACTACCCACGATAGCCAAGCAGCAAACCCAGCACAGACAGCGAACAACCCAAACAGACTAGCAAGAACACAAGGCAACAAAATGCCTCCGAACACTCCCAGCTCCCCTGAAGCCAACCCAGGGAGCATTGGGGAGGAGATCATAAGCCACACGACAGAAATGTCTGAACAGACATCTGTCAGTGGAGATAACAAAACAGATGAATAAGGTGCTTGGTGAAGTCAAAAGGAGATGGCTCTGGTAAATGGTCCCAATGAAAAACATGACCAGTGCGTCTAGAGAAGACACTAATAAAAATCTACCAAAGCCAAAGAAAGAGATGCAAATCTGAATGCTCAGCACAGGAAAGAATGGGAATCCATTCTTTCACATTTCACACAGAGATACAGAAGTTAAAAAAACGGCTGGAATCATAGGCGGCAGAAGCAACCAAAGTGAAGAAGACGGGCTGTGACTCGTTAATAATATACCTTACAAACAAGACAACATGAGAAATGGATCCAACAGCTGGAATTAGAGAAAAATCAGAAGACAACACAAAGCGCATACAAAACCTGTTTACAGAACTAACAGAAAACTTTCCAGATACGGAAAAAGAATTTAACATACAGATAAGACAGGCATATAGAACCCTGAGTAGCCATGATCACAAAAAACTATTCCATGCCACATCGCAACTAAACCACCAGAAATCCAATACAAAATCAGATCGTAAAAGCTGTCAGAAAAATCCAACAAATCACTTGTAAAGGAAAACCCATCAGAATTATAGGTTTCTCAACACAGATCTTAAAGGCAAGGAGATCTTGGAAAGGGTTTCAAGCCCTGAGAGAAAACAACTTCCATCCAGCATAGGTTGATCTATCCTGCAAAGTTAACTTTCAGAACTGATGGAGAAGTAAGATATTTCCACCATAAAGAGCACTTAAAATTCATAAGCACTAAACCAGCTCTCCACAAACTTCTCAAGGACATCCTGGGAAGAGATAAGGAAGCCAGCAATGCCAAAAGGTCTAACAGAATGAATGCAGCAGGTAGGGCAAGCAGTTAGGTAGAAGAAAAAGAGGAAAACAGCAACAGGAAAGTAATACAATGACAGGAACATGCCAGTGCCTTTCAGTTACAACTGTCAGTGTGAATGGCTTCAATCCGCCAATCAAAAGACACAGATTAGCAGAATGGATCAAGACACAAAACCCAATGGTGTGCTGTAACCCCAAAGGAAATTCACAGACTAAAAATCAAAGGACGGAAAACAATATTCCATGTAGTGGGAACCTGAAAACAAGCAGGAGTAGCTACTCCATTTTCAGACAAAGTAGACTTTGAGCCACAGCTGATCAAAAGAAGCAAAGGTCACTACACACCGGTTAATGGGACTGTTCAACAGGAAGAGATGACTCAATGTGCACCCAATTACAGGGCACCCAACTTCATAAAACACAAATGGACACGAAGGATCAGACAAACCAATACAATTATAGTAGTGGATTTCAACAGAGATGGATTAAATAAAAAAATCAAGAGTTGAACCAAACCTGTGAACAAACAGACTTAGTATATAGCATGTTCTTTTTTTTTTGGTACCGGGGATTGAACTCAGGTCCTTGCGCTTGCGCAGCAGGTGTCGAAACCACTGAGCTAAATCCCCGGCCCTAGACTTAGTATATATTCAATCACAGAGGGCTCCACCCAACAACAGTATACATATTCTTTTCAGTGGCACACGGTACTTTCTCCAAAGTGGACCACATACTAGCTAAAATAAAGCATGCTTAAGCAAATGCAAAGGAATCCAAATTTTACCATGCATATTACCAGATCTCAGTGCAATGAAACTAAAAATCAATGGCAAAAGAAACCACAAAAATTATGCAAATTAAACCATGCACTCTTGAATAATTAATGAGTCACAAGAAATTAAGGAATAAATATGACACTTCCCAGAATTAAATGTTAATGCCAGTACAACATACCAGAACTTACGGAACACAATGAAACCAGTCCTACAAGAAAGGTTTTTAGCTATAAATCCCCACACTGGAAAAATCAGAACAAGCCAAATAAATAACAGTGACCTCAAGACCCTAGAAAAACAAGAATAATCCAAATCCAGAGCTTGTACCAGAAAGGAAATTATAAAGATCAGAGCAGAAATCAATGAAATAGAGACTGAAAAAAACAACAACAAAGAATTAATTAATCGAGAGCTGGTTCTTTGAAAGAATAAACAAAATACAGGAACCTTTAGCCAAACTTACCAAAAAAGGAAAGAAACAACAAATCAATGGAATTAGTAATGAAATAGGCAAACTCAGAAGGGACACCACCAAAATTCAGGAGATTATTAGCAACTATTTCACAAACCTATATGCCAAAGAATTTGAGAACTCAGAAGAAATGGAATTTCCAAAACTGAACAAAGACTTTAAAATCCTGAATAATCCAGTAACAGGCAATGAAACTGAAGCAGTAATAAACCTACCAACTAAGAAAAGCCCAGGACCTGATGGATTCGCTGCCATATTCTACAAGAACTTCAGCGAAGAACAAACACCCATAACTCCTCAAACTCTTTAATGAAATGTAAAGAGAAAAAAAACTTCCAAAATCTTTCTTGGAAGCTAGCATTACCCTGATCCCCAAAGCAGACTAGCACTGAACCAAGAAAGAAACCACAAGCTAATCTCGCTAATAAATACAGATGCAAAAATCCTCAACAAGATACTGGCAAACAGAATCTGACAAATGAGCAAACCTCATACACTATGACCAAGTAGGCTTCATCCCAGGGCTGCAAGGATGGTTCAACACATGCAAATCAATACATGTAATACACCACATAAACAGAGGCGAAGACAAAAGTCACATCATCTCAATGGATCCAGAAAGCCTTTGACAAAATCCCACACCCATTCATTATAAGAACCCTGACGAAAATAGGTACAGAAGTAACTGATGTCAATCTGATAAAAGCCATTTATGACCAACCAACTGCCAAAGCCATATTAAATGGGGAAAAACTGTAAGCTTTCTCTCTAAAATTGAGAACCAGACAAAGATGTCCACTAACACCACTCTTGTTCAACACTGTCCTTGAAACATTAGCCAGACCAATCCGGCAAGAAATAAAAGGGTTATGTTTAGGAAAGGATGAAGTCAAAGTAACTTTATTTGCAGATGACATGATCTACTTATAAGACCAAAACAATTACACCAAAAGACTCCTAGGATTAATAACCAAATTCAGTAATGTAGCAAGATACAAAACAAACACACAAATGATAAACTCATTGAGAAAGAAATTAGGAAAACAAGGCCGGGATTTAGCTCAGTGGTTCTGGCGCCTGCCTCACAAGTTGCAGGGTCCCGAGTTCAATCCCCGGTACCAAAAAAAAGAAAGAAAGAAATTAGGAAAACAGTACCGTTCACACTGGCCTCAAGAAACATACTTAGGAATTAACCTAACCAAGGAAGTAAGACTTCTACAACAAAAATTATATCACTCTGAAAAAGGAAATCAGGGAAGACTTTAGAAAATGGAAAGACATCCCCTTGTTGCTGAATAGGCAGAACCAATGTCACCAAAATGGCTATACTTTCAAAACCAATATATAGATTTAACGCAATCCCAATCAAAATACCATCAGCATTTCTCACAGATCTTGAGAAAACAATCCTAAAATTCACACGGAATCAAAAGAAACCCAGAACAGCAGAAGCAAAGCAGGAGGCAGCACAATCCTAGACTTGAAGTCATATTACAAAGCTACTGACTGAAATAGCATGCATTGGCACAGAAATTCTCAGGTGGATCAACGGAACAGAGCAGAGAAAGTAGAAACAATTCCAGGCACATTCAGCTATCTTATCTTTGATGAAGGGGTCCAAAGCGTAACCCTGGAGGAGAGACAGCCCCTTTAGTAAATGTGCTGGGAAAGCTGGCTGTCCACAGGCAGCAGATTGGGCCGGGGCCCGTATCTCTCACCAAGCCCTAACCCAAATCAAAATGGGTCAAGGGTCTAAATGTTAAAGGAGAAACACTTAATCTGCTGGAGGATAAAATAGGCAAAACTCTTGACGACACAGGCATAGGAAAGAACTTTGTGAACAGAACCCCAATTACACAAGAAATAGTACAAAGAGCCAACAGATGGGATCCTATCAAACTAGAAAGCCTCTGCACTGCAAAGGAAACAGCCCACAGAGTGAAGAGACAGCTTACAGAATGGAAACAAGTTTTGCCAGCTATTTCTTGGACAGAGGACTAATATCTAGAGTATCTAATGAACTAAAAAAAACTAGAACCCCCCCCCAATAAAAGACCTAATCAAAAAACAGGCAACTGAAATGAATACACACTTCTCAGAAGTACAAATGGCCAATAAATACATGAAAAGTGTTCAACATCACTGGCCATTAGAGAACTGCAAATTAAAACAACACTGAGATGCCATCTTATTCCAGAAACGGCCGTCATCTAGAAATCAAACAGTAATAAATGCTGGCGAGGATATGGGGGAAGAGGAACTCTTCTACATTGTTGGCGGGAATGTAAACTAGTAAAACTACTATGGAAATCTGTCTGGACATACCTCAAAAAACTAAAAATAGAAATTCCATTTGACCTAGTTATTCCCCTACTGAGCCCTGTCCTGAAAGACACATGATATTGCAGGGATACATGCACACCCATGTTTGTAGCAGCATAATACATAATAGTTAAATCTTGGGAATGGCTTCTATGTCATCAACAGATGAACAGATAAAAGAAAATGTGGTATTTACACACAGTGGAGTACTACTCTGCAGATAAAACCAATAAAACTGAGGCACTTGGAAGTAAATGGATGCAACTTGAGGCCATAATGTTAAAGAGAAATAAATCAGCCACAGGAGCTTAAATATTGCATGGTTTCTCTTATATGAGAAACTCAATGTGTGTGGGGGGGGGGCACAAAATAGAGGGCAATAAAGAGAAACTAGGGAGATCTTTTTCAAATGGATGAGAATGGAAAAATAAAGAATTGAAAGGGAGAAAAATGATGAAAATAGGGTTTCTGCAAGCAGGAAGGGGACCAAGAGTTAGAAGGAGCAGGGAGGGAGAAGGGTAGAGGATGAAACAGTAAGACATATGCAGGCACCAACTTCCCATGATAACTGTAATTGTCACGTACGATAAACATACACTAATAAATGGAAACAGATACAACAAGAGCTGCATTTCCAAGCCTTTCACCGGACTGCCTGTTGCTGTTATGACAGAGTCCCCAGTGTGGGCTGTCCCCAGCCACATGCAGACAAGGGAAAGGCCCAGGTCCATGCCCCACGGCAGAGAGGACCCCGTCACAGGCTGTGCCTTCCCCTATGCCCTCGGTGGACCTGTCTGGCTTGGCTGTTGGCCCAGGCAGGGGGTCAGGAGGCCTGGAGCAGCAGGACAGGAAAGGACGATGGACATGCCGACGTGGCCTCAGTTTAACCTCCTTTCCCCATTAGCTCACAGCACTGACCTGATCCTGCGCAGGTGCCAGGCTTCCCCTCTACACACCCCGCTCAGCCCTTGCCAGAGGCCTTTGCCGCCCAGGTCTCCTCACATCCGGGTGCATTCGGCTGAGACCTTCCCCAATATTCTAGGTATCTGGTTTTCAGGAACACGGGGTCCAGAGACTAAAAGGAGCCAGCGCCTTACCAAGGAGACCACTCCTTCAAACACAGGGCTTCCCTTATCTCATCTGCCAGGAGGGTGGCAATGGGCCTGGGCAGATAAGCGGCAGGACAGGGCGGGAGCAGCCCAGGCTGAGAGCTGGAGCTGTGCTTTCCGGAGTGTGGAGAGGACGCATAAGGACCAGAGCTCCGTGGGCTCAGGGCACCTCTGCAGCGTCCTAGATGCACCCGGAGCATGTCCGTGAGGAGCACGCTTTTACCAACCAACTTGCTCCAAACACCGCACAATTCTCTCCATACAAAAATACCAGCATCAAAAAAACAAAAACAAAAAACCAGCATCAGAGAAAATGAAACTGCTTTCCAGCAGATAAAACAGCCCTGACTCTTCAATCAAGCAGAAGTAGCTTTCAAAAATTTTTATGTGAAACATAAGAAACTAAAGATCAAAAGGACTTGACAGACTTTCTTACGCTTTGGCTGTAAAAATCTCCCCCAAATGTGCACGTGTTCAGAGACGGGATCTACACTGGGGACTAGGGCACCAGGCTTCACCCTCATCCAGGGCTGAGGCTAGTTAGTGGGAAGTGACCAATGGTAGGGGTGGGCGTGGCCTTGGGCCACCTGGCCCCACGCCTTCCTCTCTGGCTCCCCCTTCCTGGCTGCCCCCAAATGAGCGGCCTTCTGTCAGCCCTTCCACCATGCTGTTTCTGCCTGGCATGAACTGAAATCTTGAGCCAAAATAACCCTCACCTCCTGAGCTCAATTCATCAAGCGTTTGAGGAAGCTCAGCCAGCACCCTTGGAGCCTATGTATAGGGAGCAGCCCCTCCACTGCCCAGGTACCAGACCTCTTCCTACAGGTCACGCTAAGATGGGCTCCTCCTTCCTCCCGGGCCACCTCCATCGAGGGCTCCATGGCAGCCCTGCTGCTGATGAGGGCTGCCCCCTGCCTGCCCACCTGCTCCACTAGCAAAGCCTGGGTCTGCAGGGGTGGGACAGGCCACATGCTTGTCCACGTCCAGCTCGGGGGGCCTTTGCCCATCTCCCTCCTTGCCTGCTTTGCTCTCCTGCCCTGTGTCCCCTGTCGGTGACTGGGCACTGGCCTGCAGCCACAAAGGGCACGTCTGCAAGATGACACAAGGGGGGCCCTCTCGGACTCGAGAGTCTGGTGATCTTCAGGGTTTCATGGTGGATCAGAGCACCAAGGATGAAGCTGAAAAATGCCCCCACCGGAGCTGCCTCTCCAGGGGACAGGCTCTGGAGAAAGGAGCTGGCGTCTGCAGGGCCCAGTGTGCTGTGCTGAGGCTGGGCACAGTGTTCAGGTTCTCCCAGGGCCCCTGACAAGCGGGCTGGCTCAGGTCCTGAGAACACCAGAGGGGGTACACTGGTCTGTCCCTGGGGGTGCAGATGCAAGGCATCAGTGTGAACAGCGTACCCATGACACCTAATGGTGGCCACAGTAGGACACCCATAGACGCACAGGCTAGACAGTGACATGCGATAACTGAGAACATCCATGCTGAACCCGGTACAGTCCCTGAGAGGTCACCAGGAAAATCACCTGAGATCCAAAAATCACTTTATATTCAAGAAAGCAATGGCGGGACAATGCCAGTTTCAGTTCCTGTCCCCAAGTGCACTGGTACCTCCTGAGTCACCTTGTGTTTGCACTGTGAGGTGCCACAGGAGGGAGGGGAGGAAATGAAGGCGGAGCTCCTCTCCAACCAGCCAGGAGCTCCGGACAGTGGCAAGATGAGGAGCTGGAACACATGCACAGGGCCACACTGAATGCCAAAGTCCCCACCAACCGCAAGCTCCTGAAGGTCACTTCCGCCCTGTGCAGTATTGTTTTCCGCCTTCAATGCTAGTGTGAGGGACTTTGTCCACACCCCAGAACCTTTGTCCCATGGTGAATAACGCTCTTTATCCTCGCAGAACATGAGGACCTGTTTCCCAGGTCACTAAAGCAGTGCCACAGCTCCCTCACTTCAGGGCACAGCCACAGACCAAGGTGCCCACGTCCCGCACCGGGGCCAGCCCAGCCTGCAACCGAGCCAGCCGCTCACCAGCGCGACTCCAGGGCCCTCCTGGCCTCCCAGCCCAGGCGGCCAGTACGCAGGGCCAGGAAGGGAAGGCTGGTCTGTGCCGGCAGAGGGACAGAACACTCGCCTACGCTTACCACACAGACGACTTCTGAACATCACTCGGACATTTTGTGCCTTTTCTTCAGGATCCTCAGGTGCATGCTGTCCTATGTGACAGGATCTGGGAGACAATAAATCTGATTAGAAGCCACTTATGACAGAAAATTTATGACAGAAACGTGCACGTTTCTTCGGGTATGATTAATGTTTCTTCGGGTATGATTAATTGTTGCAGCTTCCACAGGCAGTGTAGCATTTGACCCACAAAGTTCTGTTGCTCTAGGCTATCATTAACTACTAAGTCACTGCACTTGTAAGTCTGAAGTACTAGAGAACCAACTGACAAGCCTGGAGAGACTAAGCTATTTATTTACTTATTTGTTGTTTTGAGACAGATTCTTGTTATGTTGCCCAGGTTGGACTCCAACTCATGGGTTCAAAGGATCCTCCTGTCTCAGCCTCTGGTCTCTGGGACTACAGGCAGCTCCACTGTGCCTAAGTGTATTTTAAACCCTTCAACTTCCCTTCCTGCTCTGTCAGCCCCAGTGTTAAGTAGGAAGCTAGAAGCCCAAATCTTCAAGAACAATCCCGGGGAACTCCAGACCAAACGTGGCCAGCCTTCATCTCAACCATCAGCAGACTGTTTCTGCAGCCACAGTGAGGAACAACAGGGAGGCCCGGGCCCTGCTGGGGAAGAGCGAGGGGGGAAGTGCAGGCTGTTGGTGAGGGTCTCGGCCAACCCTGTTTCCCCGGGGCTCTCAGGACCCTGGCGGGGAGGGATAGAAACCCTCCTAGAGGAGTCGGTCTGGCCAAGAGCAAAGGCGGAGAGACCAGACAGAGGGCAGACACGCTGTCCAAGGACGGAGGCTTTGGACGCTTGTCACAGTTCCACCCTACAAATGAAGAAGCCTAGGACACGTCATGAGCAGCAGCCCAGAGCGGGGAGGCAGGGCCGGGATAACCGGCATTAAAGAGGACAGAGTGCGGAACACCGGTGACATCTAGCGCTGTTGTCGCCAAGCAGGGCAGCACGGCCGGCCGACAGGCAAAGGTTTCAGAGGGGAAGCAGGACTGCAGCGTGAGGGACTTTAAGGGGACACCTACTCGACACAGAGTCAAGGGAGGCAGGCGTCCAGGGTGAAACGTAAGCAGACAGAAGGGGGCCCTCCATCTGCAATGGTGACACTGCTGAGGGACAGGGCGGCACTGCTGGGAAAGCCAGGCCTGGCTGCAGGGTCAGCTCCGCCCCCTGGCCGCTCAGACAGCTGGCTGCAGACAGAGCACAGGGAACTAGGCCGCACTGCGAAGGCCAGGTGCCCCTCTCAGGGACCGCTTCATGCCCACCACTAGTGTAAGATGGAGCCAAGTAACAACGAAAGGGAGGGAGGGATGGAAGGAGGCGGCAGGAGAGAAAGGGAAAGAAAAAAACACAGAAAAGCACCAGGAAAGGAATGCAGGGCAGGGACAATGCGTGGAGAAGAGAACTTCAAGAGTATAGCTATAATTCACATTCTCAGACGCACGAGCCAGAGAATGATGTGTGAATCGAAAAGAGGAACGTTCTGAGAACACCATGGTTTCTCAAAAATAAAATCCGACGGTAGAATTAAAAAATATAACAAGATTGGGCAGGAGGGAGGAAACTCCCAGAAGAACTGACAGATGACCAGGTGGACAGGAGAGAGGAGAAAACAGGATCAGACAACGTGAGGGGCAGCCACGAGGACACGAGACGGCCTCACCACAGGTGGCCGCAGGTCCCACAGCACAGCGGGTGCCTTCGAGTGTACAGCAGGCCTGGGCCGTCTGCTCCACACCACAGGCTCTAGCAGAGGGGCCTCCTGGGGCAAGCCTGTCCCTCCCACTCCATCCACGACCCGCCCAGACAGTGCTATTCTGTGTACCCCTCAGCCACTCCTGGGGTGAAGCCCAGAGCCCCAGCCAGGGTACCAGGGACTAGAGAGGAGCCGGGCAAAGGGATCCTGGACTCGGGGAGGACCAAGAGGTGGGCATGTCGCCCACTTTAGGCATCACGCATGGGGGTGCAGCTCCTGATACCCGAGGCTGTGCACTGCTTTTGTCCCCTGACCGACCCCAGGCCAGGCCCCGCTGGTGGTGGCCTGTGCCAATCCGGCACTGCAGGATGATTCGGGCCTCTGTCCCTCGGCACTCACTGGACAGGCTTCTGCCCCAGGCCTCCAACAAGCTTCCTACATCCTCGGAACAGCACCTGCGGCCAGAAAGCCCAACCCCTCAAAATAATGCACTTAAAAAAATGACCTCCCATATAGTAACTTTATTCAACTGCTTTCCGCACTAACCAGCCCCTTTAAATGCTTACTAATATTCAGAGCTGCTTCCCCGTGAGCTGTCTTGGCAGTGTCCTGAAATCTAAGGCTGGGTTGTGAAATACAGGACTGCCCACTGTAGCCAGGTCAACAGCAGGATCTCTATGAGACCAAATCCCTGATTTTATTTTATTTTATTCTGGTATCGGGATGGAACTCAGGTCCTTGTGTTTGCGCAGCAGGCAGCGAAATCACTGAGCTAAATCCCCCCCCCCCGATTTTATTTCTATAAATTAAAAAAGCAACCAAGAGAACAATCACTTGGGAAAGCAGTCTGACACTTCCTCAGAGGTAAACACACACCCACCTGTGACTCAGCTGTGTCTACTCCTAGGGTTCGCTCAAGAAAAACCAGCCAGAAGAGGAAAGCAAGTGCAAACCTGCTCCGAGCAGCAGGAGCGCAGTCTCCCAGGAGGAAACGCCCCACACGCCACCGCATGAGGTAAACAAACAAACCTAGGCAGGTGGGAGACAGACAATGGTGTCTTTTGCCAAGAAAATGAAAGAAATGATCAAGGCAAGCACAACTTGGGTTAAACGCCAAACACTGGGCCCACCCCAAGAAGTGGGACAAGGGCCAGGTCCAGTGAGAGTCTACCGGCATAACACCCAACAGCGGACAAACTTAGCGCAAAGGAAATCAGAGCGAGAGTCTGAGCACAGCGGGAACAGTGACCAGGCAGAGGCCCAAGGTCGCGCCGAGCTGGGAAGTGGGAAGTGCAGCTGCTCAGCTCTGTGCATAGGTGAAGTTCTCTAAGCCGCTGCCTACTTCATGTTATGCTTTCACCATGTAGCAGCTGGGGCCCTGTGGGCAGAGGCCCCGTCCTGGCTGTGTCTGTCCTATCAGTCACTCAGGAGGGAAGCCCTGCCTTCGACTAACTTCTACTCAAAACTCCAAGCAAGTTCCTTAAGCTCTTCCTGTCCCTGCTAGCATTACAAAATGTACTCCATACAGCACAGCGAACGAAATAAGCAAGCAGACAGCAGCACTCTTGGGTGCTTAGTCCCTACTGAAGTAAGCAAGCGTGATTCTCACACCGCAGTGCCAGGGGTGCCTGCCGGAGCCTGGCATTCCAGTCCGGAGTAAGACACTGTTCAGACCTCGCTGCTTACTCTGGATCCCACCTAGGAGCAGACAGGCAAATCTGGGCAGGCACAGCAGCACAGGACCAAAGGCAAACCTTGCTGGAGACCTAATTAAGCAAACTTGGGGTCTGCGCACCTGGCACCAGGTGCCATGCAAGGCTCCAGGGACACACAGAGCTTTGGCCCCAGGAGATCCCCAACCAGCAAGGCGGGAATGAGCCCCAAGGAACGCACCAAGTGTTGTTCCCAAGTCAGGAGCACCATGACAGGGAGAGAGCAGCAGCAAACTCTGTCTGGGGGAACTGGAGAGAGCCTCAGTTAAGACAGCAGCACGGGTGCTGCTGTGACAAGATGTGGACGGATCGGCTGGATCCGACGCCAGAAGGAAAGGCAGTGGCCATGGGCCTCATGTTACTGTCTTCTTACTCTTGTGGTGGGCCGCTTGAGCACAGGGTGTGTCTCCGAAGCCATGGCTCTCTCCCACTGAAGTGCACAGCATGCCCAGGGCTGGGCTTGTGAAAGGGCAGTCAGAACTGAACAACTGAAACAGGGGAACTGGAGAACTGGAAGAATTCAAAACATTTCAGTGTTGCTGCAAAACCTTGTCTCCAGAGAAACGAGCACTTCTCTAGCCGAGCCATCCACCATCCCCAGGAACCGGACCACCAGCCTGCCAGAGCTGGCCTGCTTCTCAATTCCAGACATCCACAGCCAGGACTGACAGCACCTTTAACGCCAATGCCGAGCCCCTCCCCTGAATGCCTGTGTGCCCCAGGTCGCTTCCTTCTGGCTTCTGGCTCCAGTTCTCCCCACCATCTCCTATAGCTCACACACCCACAGCCCTCAGCAGGCTCCCACCCTCACAGAAGTCGTACCTCAGTCCTAGGCTCCAACGACCCTTTCCAGGGCGGCAGGCGCTACCCCTCAGGATCACAACACAGGTCCCCATCAGCCCTTCGAAGCCCTCTAGAGGTGCTGTGCGGATCGAGATCTCCAAATCTCTAGGGCCGATCTTTACCCTTCTCCCTTGCACGGTGCCCATTTCAGTTCCCTCTGCTACAATGCCCTACCTCTGTGCTTCTGCTCCTGCTGTTCTCTCCAATTAGAAGCCACATTCATTCTCTCTCTCTGCTTGGCCAAATTATTCACCTATCAATTTTCAAGTGCCCGCTAGCAGTAAGAGACTGTAGGAGAACTTAAGTGTTTTCAAAACTACCAGGTACTATACTAATATAAAGCATTATGTTGGTCCCACACAGAGCCCAGATTTCATTAGAGGAATAATATGATTCTACTGAATGGAACTTAGCAACAAGCAGACTAAGATCAGCAAGATAAGAACATGTCTCCAGACAGGCAAAGGAGCCGGCACAGAAAACAGAGCCAAATGACAGTTGCATTAATTCACATTCTAGAATAGGCATCCCAAAGTGACACCAGTATTCACCTCAGGACGGAAGGGTCATCTCTTCATCAGCCGCTGGGGGAAGAAAGAGAATAATGGATTCTCATTTGTTTTAACTTTTTTAAGCAACAGGGTCTCCTAATGTTGTCCAAGCTAGCCTCCAAGTCCTGGGGTCAAGCGATGCTCCTGCCTCAGCCTCCCAGGAAGGTGCCACTGTGTCCAGCTTCAGAAATATCTTAAATTCAAGGTTGAGAGTTCCCCCAGCGGCCTTTGTCTCCTCCACAATCTAGAAAGGGACAGTTATCAATCAACAGCAAAGCAAAGAAGTGTATTTTCAAGCAGGAAGAACCCAGGAAAAGAAGAATGCTGTATAACAGAGAATTTTAACTTTGCCTAAAGAGGGCTGGCCTGTGTCCTTGGCTAACAGCATTACCAAGGTGGGCTCTGGCCACATGGAAAAGCCTACGAATGTGATTTAGGGTGGGGGCTACAGGTCACACAGTCTCAGTCTACCTGGAAATGAGGCCAAGCAGGTGCCAGTCCATCCACTCACACGCTGTTGCACATCCCACCAGCAAGGTCTTCCTCCACAGGCCAAGGGCAACGGGAGTCTGGCACGTGGTACTCCCCGCTCCCTCCTATGCGCCACTCCCACTGGCTGACTTTGATTTGCAGCCTTTGTGTGTAAGGAAGTGAACCAGCTGTGAGGTGCTTTGAGTCCTCCCAGTGAACTTCGGGACAGGAGGGTGGTCTGGGAATCCCCACCCCAACTTGCAGAAGTTTTCAGAGGTGGTCATGTGTGGAGTGGGACTGTCACTCCACACTCTGTAGCTCTGAAACACTCACAGTTGACCTCAGCTCTTCTGGGTTAACTGAAGTATCATGGGACAAGATGGTCACACTCCCCCTGGATTTTTAAAAAGGGCCAGGAATGTAGCTCAGTCACACAGCACTTGCCTGGCTTCCACTAGGCCTTGAGTTTGATCCCTTGTGAAGTGAAAGAAAAGGCCATACTTTCTGTCTCACTGAGAGCCATTCCGATCCTTCTAATACCTTCCTATTCTTTTTGTTTGTTTGGGGGTTTTTTTGGTACCAGGGATCGAACTCGGGACCTTCCGCTTGTGAGGTAGGCACCAGAACCACGGAGCTAAATCCCTGGCCTCTTACTTTCCTATTCTTAAAGAGGACTTCTACTGCTTTTACACTACACTGACTAGCAGGGCTAGAAAGTCCCAATTCATTTATTTGTCAACCAAGGCAGGCTCTGAGCTACTAGTAAGAGAAAAGTCCAGCTGCTATTAATGAATCCTGTAGGAAATGACCTTTTCACACGTATGTTGTGTGAACCTACCAGTCTAACTCCAGAAAGTACACAATCTAAAGAACTTTGTAACTAACTCTTATATTTCAAGGCTGTTCAAGAAATGAAATCTAGTTAATGCTTCTGTTCCAGGCCATTTTTTCAACTATCCCAAGAGCCTTTTACTTTAAAATTCTGCCTCCCTAGCAAGCATTTAATGGTATTTTTTTAAAAGGTGATCTAAAAAAAAAATAATAAAATAAAAAAATAAAAGGGGTGACCTCAGACAGATAAATGTTGCAAAACAACATCAAGAAGATCAGAATCAGCCAGGTGTGGTGGTGCACACCCGTAATCCCATCCCTCAGGAGGTTGGGGCGGGAGGATCCCTGTAAGTTCGAGGCCAGGCAGCATGGACTACATGGTGAGACCCTGTCTCACCCCCCCCCATCAGAATCATCATCTGTGAAGATTTTAGGAGAAAACATATACTGACCCAATATCTGGGTTAACGACTGGAAAATAAATACATGTGCATTTAGGTCCACACAAAGCAGATGACAAAGAAAGCCCCACGTAGAGCCCCGACAGCAAGAGTAGCTAGAGTCTTGTTATTCCAACTTCACTGCTCAGTAAACTGATTGTTCAGGAGCTCATAAAAATGACTGTGTCTATTCAAGGGCTAGCAGAGACTTAGTTCTCAGAGTGATTACAACTCAGGAGGGATGAACCTCACTGCCCTGGAGGCTGACCGGATCGGCCCAGATCCCCTTCAGGCAACTACCCTCCGAGATCACTGTGAGGGGCAGAGAGGAGGTAGCGAGGAAGTTAGGCAAAGAATAAGAAATTTTAAAATCGTAAAAGGAAGGGCATAACAGAAGCACGTTCGGAGACCATGTGACTGGGAGCAAGCTCACCGTAATGCATGCCTATAAAAATCTCTTCCCGGCTTACAGAGAGGTTTACAGCCACAACGTAAGAGAAACCCCATCATTAGCTGCAAAGGGGAAAACCGTGGCTCGGAGCAGCGAGTGTTACGCCCAAGGGCAGGCAAAGCTGGAGCTGCAATTCGGGCCCTAACCCAGTAAGCACTAAGTGACCAGGCACCGGGCTGCGAAGTCCGGCGCGGGCACCGGGTGACTCGGAGCAGCGGAAGGTCGCAGGTGCGCGCCAGGAACAGAGCCTGGACGCGGCAGGGAGTGGCCGGGCACCGGAACCGGAGCCGGCCCTGCCCAGTCCCGCACTCACTCACCCGAGGCCCGGGCGGGGTCGCCCAGCGCTGCGGCTCCTCCCGGCCGGCGGCGGCGACGGGGGCGACTACAGCGGCCGAGGCAGGGACGCATCATGCGGCCGCGCGCATGGCCGGGCCGGAGCACACCCCCCGGTTCGGCGTGCTTCGGTCCCGGCCGGCCGGTCGTGGGGAGTCGGCCACCGAGCAGTCACGGGAGCAAAGAGCCCGGCCGGGAGAGCGGGCTGTGCGACCCCGGAAGTGGACCGGAGAGGTCACCGCGCCGTGCGTGTACTTCCGGCCGCGCCGCGGAGCCCGGAGAAGGCAGTTTGGGGTGGCTCGAGGGAAGGCGGAGCCCAGGGTCCCCCTGGAGAAAGGGGTGTGAGGCCTGTCAGTCCCTTGAGGAAAGGCACTTACTAGTTGCGAGACTTCTCCCTGAAATCTAGAGTCCCACCCACACTGAGTCCGGAAAAGAAAGCATGGGGAATACGGGCACTCGCGAGGTCCAAGTAGCGCCTTTAGCCCGCAAACGAGGCCGAGAATCCTTTCCGCAGGCGAGGGCCGAGCGGGAGCGAGTGTGGTGGCATCCCATCCTCGGATGTGGTCCCTACGGAATGCGGACAGGCAGTGTGGGAGCCCACCTGGAAACAACTGAGCCTGAAGGCCTTGGGGGAAAGGGGAAGCGAAATCTGAATGCGAAAGGCTCTCCGCAAACCTTCCTGATAAGTACTCGGTGTTTCTTAAAGATAGAAAAGTTCGAGGCCGGGGATTTAGCTCAGTGGTTCCGCCGCCTGCCTCACAAGCAGAAGGACCCGAGTTCGATCCCCGGTACCAAAAAAGAAAAAAAGAAAACTGTGCTTTGTTTCCTTGGTTTCCCCATCATTCTTGGGACAGCTTCTTAAGGGCCGGAAGTAGTGCTGGCTTAAGTGTGTGTGGTTAAAGAGTAACTTCTCCCTAATTGCTCAGGCCCTTGAAGGCCTTAGGACAGCTACAGACCTGTCTGCACACCCCTGGGTTGTAACTGGCCCTGCTCCTGGAAACTTTTACTCCAACTGGACTTTTAGAAGTAAAGAGTGCATTACTTTATCATAACTTCAGGCCTGTGTTTTAAAATTTTGTAGTTGTATCCTGTACATCTGTATGATCAAAATGGTGCTGTGCATTCAGTCAGTATCTTACTTTTCTTGTTGCTGAGACAAAATACCTGACACCCAAAGTAAAGAGAGGAAAGGTTTATTTAGCTCCCCTTTAGTTACTTTTCTTGTTGCTGAGACAAAATACCTGACACCCAAAGTTAAAGGGGGAAAGGTTTATTTAGCTCACAATTTGTAGAGGTTTCGATAATCAGCTGGTTCCAGCTGGTTCCTGCCAGGGTGGCTTGGCAGACAGGCATCAGAGGAGAAAGTTCATGGCAGGCAGAAGATAGGAAAAGCAGCAAGCAAAGGGGAGGACCACAGCTCTTTCTATCCCTTCTATCTTATCCAGGCTACTTAGGGCGGGCAGCACTCACACCCTTAATCCTAGTGCCCTTGAGCTGAGCATTGCACCATGAAGCAATCTCAACTGCACACACATTAAATCCAGCCACTTCTGAAAAAGCCCCGCCTATGACTGCGTGAGGCTTTGAGGGACATCTAGACACAGCCATAACAGTCAGCCCAGGCTGGAGATGTAGCTCCCCTGGCAAGCACAAGATCCTGAGTTTGATCCCAGGTACCGCAAAAACAAAAAACTGTCATCTCATATTGGGCCTGGTATCTCCTGCTACCTTTAATTCCATAAGAAGATAGGCCTCAGGCCAGGGATTTAGCTCATTGGTTTTGCCGCCTGCTGCACAAGAGCAAGGACCCAAGTTCAATCCCCAGTACCAAAAAAAAAAAAAAGGCCCCAGGCGTGGTGGCAACACCTGGTATTCCAGCACTGGGGAGGCTGAGGCAGGATTGCCAGTTTGAGGCCAGCCTGAATTACATAGTACTGAAGACTCCTGCAATTAGGTTCCAGTCCCCTGCCTGGAATATGATGAAAGCCTGAGAAATAAATACACTAAGAGACAGGACCAAGAGAGAAAGGGGGGGGGGCAACCAATGCCAATGCTGGTGCAGTGGACAAAGGTGCTGGACGGTCCCAGGCACTGACTTTTATTGGCAATCAATTGGGGTAAAGGCGAGCTACATGCAGTTTCTATGGAAATTAATGTAAACAAGGCTCATAAAGAACAAGACAGGGCCGGGAATTTAGCTTGGTTCCAGCACCTGCCTCTCAAGCGAAAGTTCCCAAGTTCGATCCCTGGTACCAAAAGACAAATTAAAAAAAAAAGAACAAGACAAAGCATTCTCGAATTAGGAGTAGAATAGACAAAATATATGGTTGTAATTACAACATTGTCCTTCTAGTCAGAAGGTTTTAATTGTGGGAATGGAATTTGGGCGCGAGTTACTCTGACCTTAGCACGTAGGCTTCGGCCAGCCTCACTTCTATAAACAAGCCAGCTGTGAGGTTGACTCTTTATAGCCTGCTTTGGGCATAATCAGTATTACGGTCCTCTGCTGAGCCAGGATTGTGAGTTCGGGCCAGCCTGAACTATATAGGGAGGCCCTGAAGAAAAGGATAGACCCCAGTCAGCTGTCACTTCCTTCTGAATATGCTAAAAGAAACCACAGTTGTCTTTGGATGACCCCAAGACTGTAAAGAACATTGTTAAAAGCATCTTTCAAAAAAAGGCAAAATTATTGTCTCCCCTACAGATACAAAATAAACATGTCAAAGATCGACTTTAACCTGTTAATTAGGGCATGTGTAAGATGCCACAGATGGTTCAGAGATGGATCCAAGAGCCAGAAGTGAATGCAGGCAGTCAGGAATGCTGAGATGATTTGCTTAATAAATGCAAAACTGGCTTTTCCTTGGGGAGGAGGGGTCAACTCAACCTCCACCAGGCTAGAGGCATTTGTATGGCTAAAGTGTGGGGACAAGAATCATTTGCATGCTGTCAGTTCTCCACAATGTTCTCCTGTATGTTGACAGGTAGCTTAAAGGCAAAAAAACCTGCAGAAGCCAGATTACCCAGGGGGGATGCCAGGCCATGCCTCCTTGCTCCTGAAGACGCCTCAAGGAAGCCAGAAGGAATCATCCCAAAACATGCTTCCAACTTCAACATTATTTTGAGCTGAAGGTGATTGAGAAGCAGCCAGGCTTAGATTCTCCTTTCCTGGAGCCCAGACTCCACAGTTTAGAGCAGGTACAGTCCTCGGTCTAGTAGAATCCTCCCCTACCTAACCCTTCCCAGTGTGCTGCCCTCGGAAGCCAGAAAGTCTCTTCAGATCTGGTGTTTGTTGAGGGTGCTGGATAATCCTGAATTTGAAGCCGGCTTTTCAAGTTTCTTCCGTGTATGTGGACGTGGACAGGTACATGCAAAGAAAATTCACTTTTCCCTTGTCAGTGTGTTAGCAGGGGTCCCAGCCCAGAGCTTAGAAGAATAAAGGGAACAGGATTTCCTTATCCTTTGTATACCCAGTAATCTCTGACCCATTTCAAGATCTTTCATAAAAAATGACAAGTGGGGGATGGGGATTTAGCTCAGTGGTTCCACTGCCTGCCTCACAAGTGCAAGGTCCCGAGTTCGATCTCCAGTACTGAAGGAAAAAAAAAAAAGATAAGTGAGGGGATCCTCAGCCCATAATTCTCTGTCCCATTAAACCAAACTCTTGAGACCCAGGCATCTCTGAAATAGGAGGAGGGTATATTGAGCCCTTGTAGATGCTTGGCAGAAAAGAACTGAGGCTAGAGAGCAGGTGGAGAAATGTCTGCTGGACTAGAGCTAAGCGTATTTTTTTCCCCAACAAGATCCCACTGTGTTGCCCAGACTGACCCCAGTCCTGAGCCCAAGTGCTCCTCCTGGTTCAGCCTCCTGAGGTCCAGCCACCATCACTGGCTCAAGAGTATTTTTCTAGAGAAAATAGCAAGGAAAGCCTCAGTTGTTTACACTGAACCCACCCTGGCTAGATAAAGGGTGGAGAAATGCAAGTGAGTTTGGAGGGCAGTCCAGGAGTTCCTTCACTGGGGCGTGGGGTTGGAAGTACAGATTCAGGAATAGCAAATAGCCTTTTGTGCTGTTAACTAAACTCTGTCCCCTTCTATCCTTACAATTAGGCTTAAGGACACCTCAGAATTTTTCTGTTATCAGGCCTCACATTTGTTGAAGTTGCCTGTGTTCTTAGTTACTAGTACAACTTTTTATTTTATTTTTTAACAGAAGTATAAACCAAGGCTTTAATTTATTTTGGAAACACAAAATAAGGAGCAATTAATGCCAGCTGGAGAGGGAATGGTTACAAGTAGAGGTGACACGTGACGTTGCTTCAAAGCAAGCCTCAGTTCTCCTCCATGTCTCCACTTGGAAAGCCCCCACTTTCTTTCCCTTTGTGTCCTTCGTTACCAGCGAACAGATACCTTCACACAGTAGGTTCTATGGTGAAGCTGCTAGCATAGCTTTCTAATTGTAACTTCAAAACTGCACCCTCTATGAAGGAAGTAGCACGATAAAATTGTTCATTAAAATAATGGGTAAAGCAGTTCCACCCTTACTAAGGCTGTTTCTGTCTTTCTCAGCAGAACTGATACATGTTCTCCTGCCAGTCAGTTCCTCTCTCTGAGCCTCCGCTTGAAAAACAAAACAACACCCCTCTACAATAGGAGGTTTGATTTCTGAGGTTGTTTCCTATTTCATACTGTAGTTCGGCAGTGTGTTTAGCTTCTCCCTGACTTCACTGAGGACAGGGCGAGGCCCCTGGTGGTGTGTGCGCTTCCCCGGGGCCACTGTGCTCATCTGTGTGGCCCTCACCCGGCAGCTACCGTGCACTAAGGCACATCGCGGCCCAGCCTGAGTGTGTGCAGCCGTGCATCTGCAGGAGCCACAGGCTAGCAGCACCCTGTCTGCCCAGCAGTCTGCCTCACAGTGTGCTATACCCTCGGAAGGAGAGAATCCGGATCCCCGGGATGGGAAAATAGAATAGAGAATCTGGCATTTATGAGTGGGTATTTGTAGTCTTCAAGGTGCATAGAAGTCTATTTTATAGAACTTAAAAAAGAGCTGGGGGGGGCTGGGGATTTAGCTCAGTGGTGCTGCCGCCTGCCTCCCAAGCGCAAGGACCCGAGTTCGATCCGCGGTACCAAAAAAAAGAGCTGGGGGATATGTGTGCTCATATATATATATTTTGGTACTGGGGATCAAACTTGGGTCCTTGCGCTTGCGCAGCAGGCAGCGAAACCAGAGCTAAATCCCTGGCCCTATGTATGCTTATATTACATAGAATATCCATGGAAAATATAAGTCTGGAGGTGGGTGTGGTAGTGAATGCCTCTAAACCTAGCACTTGGGAGGCTGAGGCAGGAGGACTGATGTGAGTTCAATGCCAGCCGGAACTACATAGCAAGACCCTGTCTCAAAAAACAAAACAAAGGAAATAGGTCTGTAACTTGTTAATTTTTAAAAACATGGCTATGCATGACCATGGTTTTTTTGTGTGTTTTTTTCCAGTACTAGGGATCAAACTCAGGACCTTGCACTTACCAGGCAGGCCCGGCGCCACTGAGCTACATCCCTGGCCTCCATGTATTCTTTTTTGGTGGGGCAAGGTATGTGCCTTGCACATGCTAAACATACACTCTGTGAGGGAGCTGTATCCTCCACCCACTCCTCCCCACCCCCAGCCCTGGAAATCAAACTCAGGGCCTGGCACTGGCCAGGCAGGTGGTGAAACCACTGAGCTACATCCCCGGCCCCAGCCCACCCACTTTTAAATAAATCATATTAGGGGTGGGGATGTATCTCAGTGGCACAGTGCCTGCCTGGCAAGCATGAGGCCCTGAGTTTGATTCCCAGTACAAAAATAAATAAATAAATAATGTAATTAAAAATAAACAAGAAGCCCAATAGAATGATTAGCAAAGCAGCCAAGGATTTAGATCAGTGGTGCTGCCGCCTGCCTGGCAAGCGCAAGGTCCTGAGTTGGATCCCTGATACCAAAAAAAAAAAAGATGATTAGCAAAGCACCTGAATGGATCCTTTACCAAAGAGAACATCCAAAACATGAGAAAATGCTGGTTTTCATTAGTACCACAGAGATACAGACAGAAACCACAGCACAGCACTAATCACACGCCACCATCATGGGCACTCCAAAAAGCACCAAGTATCTGCACGGAGTCACCTTGCCGGCAGGAACGTGACTGTCAAGCGTGTCTGACAGCTGCCAAGGGCATTTGCTAAAACTGAACACACACACACGTACATTCACTGAAAGACATGCTGGAATGTTCCTATACCGCTATTCACAGTTGCCCTGAACTTTTTGTTTTGTTTTGTTTTTGGTACCGGGAATCGAACTCCAGTCCTTGCATTTGTGAAGCAGGCAGCGAAACCACTGAGCTAAATCCCCGGCCCCTAAAATCTGGTTATTGTGCATTTATTTTTTTGGTACCAGGGATCGAACTCAGGACCTTGCACTTGTGAGGCAGGCAGCAAAACCACTGAGCTAAATTCCCGGCCCTCACAGTAGCCCTTAACTTTAAGAACTTAAATGTCTGTGGCCTACAGAATGATGAATTGCAGTCTATCCCTACAGCAAAATACTACACAGCCATGAAAAGGAAAGCACAAACAACACAATCGTGTGGATCAGACTCACAAGGGTAACGTTGAAGAAAAGATACAAGACAGCAGAGAGTACCTGCTAGGTGGCCCCAAGAGTAAAATTAGGCAAAACTGATCTAGTAGGCAACAGTGGCCCAGCATCAGCTCACTGGGAAGGAGGGAGGGAGGTGCCTGCAGCGGGGCGGCAGGTGCTGGGTGCACAGGCATTGGCGTGGCGGCAGCTGTCCCTCAGCATGCACTAAGATTCCTGTCCTCTCCTTGGAGTCAGTGCTGGGGAGCGAGAGATCCAGAGGTGTGCAGGCAACATCAGAGATTTCTTCTGGGTTTCTTAATCTCCCACCCGGTCTGTAGTGTTGGATTTGTCAACAGCCAGATCAGGAAGCCCAGAAGCCTGAGCCTTTGAACCTGGGTGGGGTCGAGCAGGGCCCAGGAAGTGGGAAGCCCAGGTGTGGCAGCCCCGAATTCCCCGGAGCAGGGCCTGCTGGGCCCACACACTGCCTCAGGCCCTTCAGGACCCAGCTTGGTGGGCATCTGCCCACACTCACACCGCTAAGCTTTCTCCCGGCCTCCTCCTCCTTCGACATCTCCTCCCCTTTCCTGCTTCACTGCCTGCCACCCAGCCCAGCCTTCACTCCCTGGTAGCACGCCACATGGGCAGGGAGCTTTGAGGGTCCTCTCCCTCCTGTCTCCCCAGCAGCTGTCAAAATGCAGGCCCTCAATAGACAGGCATTGAATGACTATGTGAACACAGAATGGTTGGTCCCTTTTACAGACAAACAGCCCCAGAGAGGCTGAGCAGTGTGCTCCAGCCACACAACTAAGAGGTGGAGAGCCAACACCCAGACCCGCAGCTGTCTGGCCTCATCCCTGTGATTGGGCGTTCGCTCTCTGGACAGCTGAGCAGACTGGCCCAAATGAAGTATGAGCTTGACCTGCTCTACCTGGCTATGAGAGCTCTGCCTTCTGCACTGAGCCACTCCGCCCACCTCAAGGAGCCAGGGGTCACAGCTCCATGCCAAGTTCTGGCCTTTGATGTGGTTTCCCACAAGCCGGAACCATGACCCCATCCCCAGAGTCGCCCGGCCAGAAGAAAGCCTCCAGCATCCGCACTCAGACAACCACAAGCCAGCGTGTCCCGGTCCCCCAGCCTTGTGTTAATCTCACATTCACTCATCCGACACTTACCGCTGGGTGCCTCAGAAGGAGCTGCAGACACAAGAGCGAGCAGACAGAGGGGAGCTCCTGCGTGGTATGGGGCATAGAGCTCACTGCACAGGGACATGTGTGATGACAACTCGTGTGTTCCTGTAAAGGACAAGGAGAGGGAGCCCAGTGACAGTGTCCTCAGGACTCTGACCTGCACTGGGGCTGCACACAGGCTTCCCTTAGGATCAGGTAGGTGAAGGAGCTGGGTGTCTGCAAAGCAGAAGTGGGGACTGAGGCAGAAGGGGTTCAGGAGAGGCCGGGAAGGCCTTGAGCAAGGAAGGCACATCCTAGATTTGCAGTTCTGGGAGTGCAAGGAGTGGCTTGAGGGGCTGGAGAGCCGGGAAGGGCCAGGTCCTGCAGGCCCAGTGACCAGGAAAGGCTGCTGGGCTCAGCTGGGGGGCAACTGAGAACCACTGTGGTCACACTGTGGTTTCTGAAGGTCGCTCCAGCTGTTCTGTGGAGAAAAGAATACAGAGCACAGGGAGATGCAGGGGAATGTCAGGGGATAAATGGAGATGGAACAAGAGGATTAAAAACACCATTTGGTGCCCACCGTAGGGCCACAGCGACAGGATCTACACCACCGGGATGTAAGTCGCCTCCCGCATCTTCCCCCAGATCACCGCTCACTACAGAAGGAACAGGGGCACTTTTACGAGGGAGAAATATGTCACCACTTTCACCACTGGGCAGTGGTCACACCACCACCAAGCGGACGGCTGGGACGTGCTCGGTGCTGTCCCAACAGGGGCCAATGTCCTTCAGCTGCATCACTGCCACACCTGCTGCCTGACTCTGACACTGAGGGGCCACCAGTGACCCAAATGGACAGGCGGCCCAGCCTGCACACTCCATGCTCACCAGTGTCCCAGGGGACAGGCTGAGCACCCACTCCAGGCTCAAGGTCTCTCCCTTTGAAGGTGGCGAAGGGGCCACATGCCAAGGAACGCAGACACCTGCAGGACAGTTCTCCCCGGGGGGGGGGCGGTGCCCAAAGGACCAGCCCTGCTGCTACCCCGATTTGGGGACCCCCAGAGCTCTGAGATAATACATTTGTGTTGTGAAAGCCACTGAGTTTTGGTGGTTGTTTACAAACAAGGGGAAAAGAAAAGGACAGGTGGCCAAACAGAAACAGAATTGATGTGACCTTGTGTAACTGCTTTTTCGACTTGTCCATGATTCAAAGTGACCATCCAGTAATTTATGATTTCTTTTCGCGTGGTTTACACAGAACCTTGGGACACCTGAGCAATTCTTTCATCCAAGATATCTGTTGCTTTTCCCTGCCTGCCCAGAACTCCACCCCCTAGCACCCCATCACCTGGCAGGAGCACTTGGTTTCCTGGGGCGCCCTCCAAGCAGCATGGGGGCGGGGGCTGACCTGAGTCCAGATCCGACCCATCCATTTATCCATCTGGCCTCAGAGATGGGCTCAAGAGGTGAATTTTGTGCATTCAGAGCAAATCCTGGGAAAAATTTTTTTTTCCTTTTTTGTGTGTGCTGGGGATTGAACCCAGGGCCTTATCCATGCTAGGCAAGCATTCTACAACTGAGCTAAAACCCCAGCCCTTTTTAAAAATTTTGAGACAATATGAAATTGGGCCAGGGATTTAGTTCAGTGGTTTCACCGCCTGCTGTGCAAGCTCAAGGACCCGAGTTCGATCTCTGGTATCAAAAAAAAGAAAAAAATTTTGAGACAGGGTCTTGCTAAGTTCCCCAGGTTGGCCTGGAACCTTCAACCCTTCTGCTTCAGGTTCCCAAGTAGGGGGATTACAGGAATCCACAGTACCCTGCTTCAGGTCCTGGGACTTTTGTTTGAAGAACTGAAAGATGGAACCTTTTTTTCTACTGGGTCTGCTGAGACAGTACAAGCCTGAAGCTGTTTGAGGCCAGCTCATAGGTAAGCAGTAAATGAGGGAAGAGACATATTCTGGTGATGACATTTGTGCCCTTGGATCCTGCTGGGGCAGCCCCAGAACTTTTCAGTTATGTGAACCAACATACTCTTTCTTAACAACCAATTTGAGTTTTTGTCACTTATAATGGAATGAATTCTGGTATCTTCAGATCCACAGCCAGTTTTCCCACAGTTCCTTCAGCGCAGGAAATACAGTTCACTGACCATAGTGTGGTCTATGTCTTTATCTTCCTCTCCAGAGGGTCACAAATATTTCTCATGAGTCATTTCTTCTGAGTAGTTCCCAGGCCCAGTGTCAAATTCACTGGTCTGTGGCTTTCGGACTCTTCCTCTTTTTGAAATGGCCTTGTCACTTGGCTCTGTCCAACTTTCTGGCAAGTCCAAAAGACCTTTTATCAGGTGGGGAAAGTCTGCATGAATCCCTGGAGGAGAAATGATGTTCCCCCAAGATGAGACCCCTCTCTGACCCTGAACAAGTTCACGGTTTCAACTTTCCCGAACAGTTGGTATGGCCAAGGCCAGGTCAGAGCTACAGGGGTCGAGTGCTGTGGCAGATTCACTCCCTGGTTTCCTGCAGCCCAGCACAATCCTCCTCCATTCCTGCAAGTCCTGCAAAATGGCACCTGTGTTCTTTGGGACTTGGGAGAACCCTATACCACTTACTGTGGTGACCACATCAGGGAGTGGAGGCTACCACACACCCTTCCCTGCCGAATTCACACCACACCAGGGCACCTAAGATCCAGCTTCTCCCACAACGGTCATACCCAGTAGGTCAAGCAAAGCCAAAGAGACCAGGGGCTATGATGCTAACAACCCCCAAATTCCCATCAAATTGCAACTCCCAACTTTCACGGTCATGTTGTTCCTAAACTTTTCCAAGCAAGTCCTCAGTTTGACAGGTCAGCTATCCTGCTGCGCTGGGGCCAGGGATGAAAAGTTGATCATCCCTCTGCATGTTCATTTCTCTCTTGAAAGGCAGAACTCTAGTCCCCTCGTGTAGCGCAGCTGTGGAAATGTCTTTAGAACATCAGAGGCAGATTCTTTACTCCGCTAGTCACCGAAACCAAGCTTGACAGTCCCAAATTATTGGGAAGGGGGTTTTACTCTTTTTCTAGGACTCAAGAATTTACACAGGCAGGATTTCTATTCTCCCCCCCCCGCCCCCCGCGCTAGCGATGGAACCCAGGGCCTCACACACGCCAGGCAAGCGCTGTACCACTGAGCTGCACACTCAAACCCATACTTTTTTCCTTTTAAAACGGGAGCGATTCGGCAGAAACCCAAAGACCTGGACGTCGTGTTTACCCTACTGCATTTATGAAAAGATCCCGGAACTTTTGCAGCAGTTCAAGTGGGATTCCCCTAGTCTCTCAGGCGCCCCCGCGCAAACCCTTAGGCGGCCTCGATTGCCCTTCCGTGCCCTGTGTGCTGGCCGGGTTTCTAACGTCCTGCCCCTCTGGGACGCCAGCGGAGGAACTGGCATTCGAGCCTTAGAAGTGGGGGAGCCCAAGGCCTGGCTCCACACGGTCTTTCTCCCCCAGCGAGGTCGCCAGGAAGCCGCTGGTCCGGTCGCGGCAGGGCCAGACTCTCACCGAGAGCGACCGGCGCCCCAGACCAGCGTTCCAGAGGGCGGGAGGGGCGGGGGCGGGGGAGTTGGCGGAGCCGTCACGTGATGCTGCGGGCGTGTCCGCGCCTGCGCACACCGGTGGGGCGGGCGCACCCACTGACTGACAGCTCGCGCCTCGGCGCCTCCTAAGGACCCGGCTGCTCGCGGGCGGCGTAGTCGCCGCTGCTGCAGGTCGGACGCCGTTGCCTGCTGCCGGGTCTCCCGCCGTACGGACGCCGCTGCGGTGAGAAGGCCGAGGCCTGCGCGGGGTGACAGCGGGGAGCTGCGGGGCGGGCCCGGGATGCTGGGGCGTGGGCGTCTTCGAGGGGTGATGGACGGCAGCGCCGGGCGCGGGGTGGACGGGGTCCTCGCGGACGGGCCTGGGAGGGCGCGGGGTCGGCCTGCGGGGGCTGTCCCGGCCGGTGCGGGCCGAAGCCGCACCCGGCTGCTCCGCGTGTCCTGGGCAGAAGGCGCCCACTCGGGATGACGGCTGACAGAGATGGGGCTGTGGCCCCGGCCACCCCACCTGTGCTGTCGCACACAGCCCTCCACCCTGATGGCCAGGGGCACAGGCTGGTGGGGCCCGCGGTGTGCCTGTGGCTTGGGGACTCCCCCTTGGGCCCTGGACTGAAGGGTGTCCAGCGCCTGGTCCTCAGGGGCGGGCCATGGCCCCTTGTGCTGGCTCGGAGTTTGCGAGTGTTGGGAGACTGGACGTGGGAAGATGGCAAGGGGAGGAGGAAGGAAGAAGTTTCTCGGGGCAGAAGCACCAAACTGCAGAAGGAGCGGGCACAGGTGAGGCCGACGTGGCCGTAGCTGTCTATGGGTCGGTGTGGGAGCAGGCTGACAGCTGTCAGGGCCTCTCCAGCCGTGCCATCCACCCTGTAACCCAATGCCACTGTTCAGACCCATCCCACTGGAGGCAGCAGCTGCCCTACAGCCCAAGCAGGGCCACAGAGAGGGCCATGCTTAGCACTGTATTGGGGACCGGGGCTGTGAGCACTCTTCCCACCTTCTCTGACCCTTCAGGGGAAGCACAGTTCCCCACTGTCCAGGGTCTTCCTGCCGCTGACCTTTTAATTTCCGCTTTGTTCAGAAATAGGACTGCTTGCACCTTTGATGTGCAGCCAATAGGCTGTTGAAATCAGCTCAGTGAAAAAGTTGACTCATAAGATTTTCTTTTTCCATCCAAGAGCTGCAGGGGCTCTCGAGACTCAGGCTCAGGCCATCATTGGCAACGGCACAGTCCCTCCAGCCTCTGGCTCCCTTCTGACGCTCCTTGCGACGTTTGTCTTTAGGGTGGCAGCGCCACTTCCTCTGAAGGGGCATTCGTATTATTTGAGCATGTCATAGCTGAAGGCACTGAGGAGCCACCCACTGAGATGGATAAGTCACAAGCCATAGGAGTTTGCTACAGCGTTCCATGACGGAGGGGATGCTCCATAGACAGTGGCTGTTTCTTTCTTTAAGACAATAACTTTGTTTCTCCAAAAGTGGTTGCTTTATAGGAACCCCAGATGGCTCTAAGAGGGCTGCTCTTGGGGGTCCTGCTGTGTGCCTACCTCTCCTTCCCCCCTCTTCCTTTCCCTCTCCCCCATCTCCACCTTTATTTTCACAAAAGGAAAAGGATCAGGTTAAAAGAAATACCCACAGCAGAAACCCTCAGAATGCCAGCCAGCATCAGGAAGGGAGGAGTGAAGTGGCCCTGCCATGATGGGCCCCGCCTTCCTATCCTACCAGGTGCTGTACCCCACCCTCTTAGCTTGTCTTCATCGTGAACATGGGAGTGACAGGCGTTGCTGGCCCTGCTGGCCCTGCGTCGGATGAGGAGGCTTGAGACCGGTTTGCCCTGGGTCCCTTCACTGTAGGAAGCAAAGCCAAGTGTTAATCCAGCCACTAACACCAGATGTCGCAGCCTCTCGCCTGGGGACGTCAGGTGGATCTGGGTGAACCGTGGCTCCCACTGGGGGCCTGGTCCTTCCCCACCGCCCTCAGCACGCCCTCCCTCATCCTGCCCAGTGTCTAAGCCAGCCTGGCCAGCCAGCGTGGCTCACCCTTCCGCTTCCACAGCCCACACACCAACTCAGATTTGTTTACGGGCTTTGGGCAATCTAGTAGGAAGCGCGATTGCAGAGCATGTCTTTGCTCAACAGCTGGCGTTTCCACATTGTGCAGGTGTCTTCAGGCTTGTGGTGCAAGAGAACAAGGCCATTCCGGAAGAGGAATGTTGCGAAACTTGAGGCGCTGCCTGGGAGTCGTGTTTGCTTTAATCAGGGCTTTATACGTGGCAGTGTGTGGGCCAGACTGGCACCCTCTCCCACCACAGCCCAGGGCACAGCTACTCTCAGGGCTGAACAAGGTTCTGTCCGCCCTCAGGGTCTGGGCAGCACTGCCAGGACCTCGGGAGGCTGCCCGGTATATGTTTCAGCAGGTGAAGGCACGAGGCAGTGACAGGGCGGCCTGGGGACATTAGAAGTCTGGATGAGCACCCCCAGGGGCTCCGGCCTAGGGTACGGTGTTCCTTCCTGGACAGCACCATCCAATGAAGGTCACAGGAGAAGAGGAAGTGTATTTACTGCACCTGCTCTAGTGGTGACTGGATGAGGGCTGGTGAGGGAGAGAATCTCGGTGCCAAGGTTGCAGAAAGCTCAGGGCTGCTGTAGATCAGGACAAAGACAGTTAGAAAGTCCTGGGTTGAGACTGTGTCCCACACAGCTTCTCAGAACCCTTGGGCTGAAATTCAGACGTCTTCCTTTGATCTGCTAGGTGACTGGGCAGGTGCCAACTGACTTCGCCTGTCCTCCAGCCAGCACTTATTGCTCTCACTCGCAGAGACCCTGCCCTCTTTCTAGGCCTAGCCCAGTCTACCACGGAACCTTTGCACTGGCTGTTCCTTCTGCCACATTTTCCCATGGCTACCTCCCTGTCATCCAGGTTCCTGTCCCAATACCATATCCTCCATGAGACCTTCTCTAACAATCAGTTATGTCCCTTTTCCTCTAGTGCCAGCCCACTCAATCACATTGCATTTGTTTTCTTTGTAACCGCATCAGAATCGACTTTTTTTTTTATTGAGGATGCTTTTATTATCTGTTCCCTGTGTACTATGCATCACTGGTGCCTAAAACAGTGCCCAGCATATAGTAGGTGCTCAGGAGATGTTTGTGGAAGGCGCAGTGCTTCTGATGGTGAGACCCTTTCAAGGTGGGAGGAGTCGCTGCCTTGGTAGGTGCTAAGTTGGCTTTCTTCTCCTGGAGACAGTGTAGGCTGCTGGCTGACACTGGGCAGGAGGATTCCAGCACTCTGCAGAGTGGAGCACCAGGTGGCCTTCCCTGTTCATTTCCTGGGGCAGCTGTAACAAAGTGTTACAGCCTGGGTGGCTCAGAACAACAGAAATTTACTGTCTCAGAGTTCCTGGGACCAGGAGTTCGCAATTAGATGTGGTAGGGCTGGATCCCTCCGGCCTCAGAGGGTGACGTGTGTGCCTCTCTCCAGCCCTGGGCTCTGCCTCAGAGGCCATGTGGCCGTCCTTTTCCTGTGCGCCTGGCTGCACATCGTCTCTCCTCCCTGCTTGTGCTGCTGTCCCCACTTCTGAAAAGGGCGCAGATCCGACTGAGTGTCACCCTCCTTCAGGGCAGCCTCGTCCTAGCTCACTGTACTGTACAGGCCATTTCCAAATGAGCACATTCCCAGGTTCCGGGCTAGGGCTTTAGTGTTTATTGCCGGGGTACAGACCAACCCACGACAACTGGCACCTTCAAGACCCACTGGCACCTAGGGGACTGGCAGAAGGTGCTGGTTACTTAGGGGTGATGGCAGGGATTGAGTATTTTCGTGGAAAGTGTCCATGACCCTTCCAGCTTTCCAGGGATCATGTGCTATTCGTGTTTCACAGACGAAGTGATGGAGTGATCTGCCCGAGGGGATGAGCCTCTTAACTGGCAGAGGTGGCTGACCGGTGGCCTGATACGTCCTCGCTTTCCCATTGCACACCCGTGGCTCCTGCCCTTCCTGAGAGGATGCGATGGCATCTACAGGGCTCTGAGGCATCATTTCCTTCCTGGGGTTTTTTGTTTTTTTTTTTTACCGGGGATCGAACTCGGGTCCTTGCACTTGCGCAGCAGGCGGTGAAACCACTGAGCTAAATCCCTGGCCCCCTGGGTTCTTTCTTGACGGTACCCTTGTAGTGGAGCCATCGCTCCTTGGTGCTGCCAGCTGGGACCTCTAGCTGCTTCATGGAGGAGGCCCTGATGTCAGGAGAAGCCAAGCCCACTGTGCCATCTGCCAGGGCCGGGCTGAGGTGCTGAGAGCCTTAGGCTGCAGCTTTCGGTGCCGGCAGGGAGTGGCCCCCAGGAGTCACAGAACTTCCCGAGTTTGGGGTGTGGTGAGCAGGCAGGGGATGCAGCAGCTGCCTGCATGCCTGGCACCTCTGCCCCTACCTTTCCTTGCCCTTGATCTCACCTGGGCACCCCGGGTGCCCCTTGGTTTAATTCATTTGATGTGCTTTTGACCCATGCAACTGGTACCAGATTCAGATAGTACAAAAAAACCAAAACAAAAACGCCAGTGAAAGCAGTTCCTGCCTCTGCCTTTCCTTACTGGCCCCAGCATCTCATCCCCCGCTGGCACCTTCACTGCCAGCACCTCGGTCTCCTTCCCAAAACCCAGCATTCTTGTAACGCCCCAGTTGCCACCGTCGGCTTCCACGCAGTGGGCTGTGCTGTCACCGCTGCCCTTCCTTCCTCCTGCCTTTCAAGGCCTCCTGTCCCTCCAGTTCAGAGCTGGTGACAGCACCCGGCTGTGCAGCCTGTGAGGCAGGAAGGTGCTGCTGGCACATGGGGACAAGTTTGGGGACAGTGCTTCTGAGGGTGTGGCTCTCAGAGT
Source organism: Heterocephalus glaber (assembly GCF_000247695.1). Next base: position 1,756,227 of record NW_004624746.1, read on the forward strand.
CCGCAGTCCTGCGCGGGGAGGTGGCCCCCATGAGGGACAAGGACTAGGGAACCCCTGGGGAGGTGGGAGGCAGCCCTCACCAAAGCAGGCCGAGGTGGCTTCCAGTGCTGTCCCTGTCACAGGGAGAAACTGAGGCGCGGAGAGGCAGAGCCATCAGGTTGTCTCTGTGCCAGGCTCCTCTGCTTCCCCTTTGCTGCCTCCCTGGGCTGAGCACAAGTCACCTGTGAGGTCCCTGGGTGTGTGCCCCAAGACCAGTGCTGGGTACAGCATGGAGCCCCTGCCGGGCTGTGCCAGGCCACCCTCTCCCTGTGTCTTCTGAAGGCCCAGGTATCTCCGTCCTCCTCCAGAGTGATGTGCCCACATCCCAGCTCCCTTGGCCTGTCCCTTGGGCCTCTCGTCCTCATCCTTCTGGCCAGGCCAGCCTCAGTCCTGCCGACTCATTCCACTGCCTCGCCTCACCTGCCCTGTCACACAGCATCGATGAGTGCTCGGCAGAGGGGGAGAAGCAGCCCTGAAGGCCCGTGGGCCGCCTGTGCCCCAGCTCTGGGCTGGCTGTAGGCTTGTTGCTGATCATCGGAGCCAGGGTTTGGGCTCTTCTCTGAGGCTCTTCTGCAGGTCCTCTGCCTCCTTCCTTCCTTCTTTCATTTCTTTCTTCCTTTCTTGTAACAGCGATTGAGATACGTTTTCTATGTTTAAAAATCCACCCAATTCAAATGTAGAATTCAGTTATTTTTAGTAACTTTACTGAGTGGTTTGACCATCACCATTTAATTTTAGAGCATTTCTATCACCAAAAAAGAAAACCGCCCACATCACCCGTCACTCTGCCCCTCCCCAGCCTGTGATGACCTTCGTGATCAAGGCATCGTGAGAACGAGGCCCTTGGCGCCCGGCTTCCCCTTCAGCTCCCGCTCTGTGCTGTGTATCAGGCCTGCTACCTGTCCGTCACATGGGCTCTCGTCATTAGTCCTGAGAAAGCAGCACCTTCGCCTCTCCGTCTCCAGCACCCACCTGCCGTCTTGCAGATAGCCTGTGGCTCCCGGGTGGGCAGGCCAGTGACAGTGCTACCGGGCATCCTCAGCACCGGCTGTGGCAGCCGCCTCCAGAGCCAGAAGTGGGTGGCCAAGCTCTGTTGCACTTTGGGGCTCTTTCCAGCAAAGGCAGAGCAGGATGCAAACTAGAGGCAGAGAGGAGGGAGATTTTTTTCTCCTGACCCCGACCCCGCTCTGGGCAGCACGCACCCGGTGCAGACCAGATCAGATGGTCGGTGACCTCCTTTCTACCAGGTGTGCTCAGAGAGAGGTTTTCCTGGCTCTGCATCCTAGCCAGGCATGACTCAGAGCGGATGACTCACAGCCGCAAAGTGGCCGGTAAGCTGGGGAAAGGCGGATCTGGGAGCAGCAGAACAAGCGGCAGATGGAAAATGCCAGAGCAGTGTGCTTAAAAAGCTGCTGTTAAGCTGGCATGCTTGTGCCGGGGGCTTGGGGGCCCTCAGGGGCAGGGATACAGACCCAGGGTGCAACGAACCCGACAGAGCTGCAGGAGAACCAGACCCTGGGTTCATAGAACACACCAGGAAGGAAGAGGGCCGTTACAGGAGACCAAGACAGTGCCAAACCCATGGCCCCTGAGCCAGTGTTTTCACCCTAAGCTATCAGAAACGTAGGAAACGAGCTAATGAAGCAAAGTGAGTCCAGTGCCCTCTCAGCTCTGAGAGGCAGATGTCACTTGTCGTTAGGATTAAGATCTGGGGATGTAGCTCAGTATTTCTGCCACCTGCCTTGCAAGCACGAGGTCCTGAGTTCGATCCCCAATACCAAGAGAAAAAAAGATCACCCTTAGAATCTCAGAGCTCAGCGTAGAAATAAAGATGGCTTCATTTGGCCTCTCTGTGGAGGAAAGAGGATGCCTGTCATCAAATCGGATATGAGTAGAATGAACAGCTCATCCCTGCTCTGGGAAGGAAGCAGCGTCCCTGGCATTACTTCCTGCCTGGCCAGGGAGCTGGTAAGGGGCCCAAGGCCACACATGGCTGGGGTCAGGGAGGCATGGTGTCTGGCAGTCCTGCTTCTGTCCAAGCCACACTGCCATTTCCAGAATGGAAGTGAGATCCTGATACTGCCCGGATCCCTCTCCCGCTGCTCCTGGGATATAATCCCAAGCCCTTAACCTGACCTCCAGGACCCGGCCCCAGTCCTCCCTGCCCCAGCTCCTGCTGTGGCCTTGCACACCCCGAAAGGCTGCCCTGCTCTGCCCCTGGTTGGGTGGGCTGGGTCCATGCCCTTGGCAGGGCAGTGCCTTCATGGCTTCCTTGGGCTGCTAATCAGAGTCTCCTGCCCTCGAAGGTGGGGGAGCGTCCTGTCCATGTCCAGTCCCGCTCCACCTGGCCAGAAATTCAAGGTGAACCACTAGTGTGATTTAACATTTTCTAGCAGCCACACTAAGCATGTGAAGGAAACAGGCAAAATTAATTTTACTAATAGATTTTATTAGTAAAATAAACCAATACCTCCCAATATTACCACTCCCACACACAACCAGCATACATATTATTGACATACATGGCTGTCCCGACTGGAAGGTGCTCTGGCACATGGTGGGTTGAGGCCAGGGACCCTAGGCACCCTGCCGTGCACAGGGCACGCCCCGCTGCGGAGGGTCGGCCTAAAGGCTGTCCGCACTCCTGCGAGGAGCCCTGCCGTGGTCAGTGGGGCCGCACGGCTCTGGCAGCTCAGAGCTGCCTCAGTCATGTCAGGAAGGTGTTGGGAAACTCCGTAGCTCACGCAGACCCGACTTCCCCTTCTCCTCTCTCTCTGAGCTTAGATTCCCAACCTAGCAGTTCCTTTCCTCAAAGGGCAGGCTGGGTGGGATCTGCCCCCAGCGAGAGCGCCGAGAAGAAAGGAGCAGGCTGCACTTGTGAGCTTCCAGGGCACTGAGGCCGGGCCTCAGCAGCCCCTGTAAGCTCTGGAGGCCCCTCCTAGGCAAGGCAGCCACAGGTCCCCTCTCTTGTCACTCATGCACATGACGTCTGTCAGCCCCACTGGGCCCAGGCTGCTGAACAAATACCGTGTGCCAAGCCAGGACTTTAGTGCACAATTACAGGCTTCCGTTCTTGTCCACAGAGGCCTCCCAGAATAAGAGAACTGTGCTTCCATTTCATTATGGGTAGAAAAGTGGTTGCTCTGTAGGTTTTGGTTCTAAGGCTTCAGGGAGTCCTTCCAAATGTCAGCTGAAGTCGTGCTAGATGAGGGACTGTCTTCCTGACTCCAAGTAGGACTGCATACTGCTGCTTCAGACCCCTCACGCCTGTCTCTGCGCCATCTGTCCCCACTCCAGGGTATCCTCCCCCGCCTGCTGGTGCCGCTCCTGCCAGATCTGACCCAGAGAACACTCTTAGAGCCTCCCTAGGCAGAACAGCGCCCCTCCTGTGCCCCACCAACACCCGCACCCAGAATCACAGCTCTCCTCCCATGGCTGGGGTGGTTTCGGTGTGCACCTCCCAGATTAGGCTTGGGAAAGGAAGGCTCATGGCCTGCTCTGCTCTGCATCCTCAGGATCCCCCCCCGTTCTGATTCCACAGCAGGGCTTCACCAGTGCTTGTCAGATGGCCAGCCTGAGCTCCGCAGAGAGTGCCTGTTGCCTGTCTCTCTGGTGCTGCCCCGCCCAGGTGGGGGCAGGGTCTCCTTCACCTCTGGCAAGAGATCCCGCGCACTGGGCGCAGAGGCCAGGCCAGGCCGGGAGGAGCAGCTTTCCTCGGCCCGCTGGTGACAGTGGGCTGAGGTGGGGTGGGGGCTCCCATGCAGCCATTGTGTGACTGCAGACCTGGCTTCACTGTCACTTTGCTTCTCTGGGGCCCAGTGACCCACCTTACAACTGTCCCCACCTTAAAGCTGTCCCTGTTGCCCTGTGTGTCCATCCCTGTTCCTTTCTAACCTGTGTACAAGCCCCACCCATTTCCTGGAAGCCTGGAGTCTCAGCTAACCCCAGCATATTGGGATTCCTTTTGATCAGAACAAAGTCTAGGATTAGTTAGTGCACAGCTGTTTGTTCCCCCTCCTTTGGAAGCATCTTTATGTTCTCATCATTATTTTAAAAACCACTCGGTTTTTTCTTTCTAGCCCTAAGTAGCTTCTGTGAAAAGCTAGCTAAGTCCTCCTTGTTTGCCAGTCTCCCCGGAAGTGGGAAGTAGAAAGCTTCTTCCGATGGTTTGGGTAAAGCAGTTTTCTGAGCCAGGTGTTGCTTGTGTATATGCCCAGCAGGAGCCCTGTGGGCCGGGTTTCCCCGTAGAGTTGGCACAGTGTGGGGAGACTTTATCTGTGTTCTTCAGCTTGCACTCGAGGACAAAATGCAGGGGCAGCTGTATAGAGAACAGGTTTATGTAGCTCACATTTCAGAGGTTCAGTCACCTCGCTGGTCTGGCATTTGGTGAGGTGGCATATCGTGGCAGGAGTGTGTGTAGGAGGAAGTGCCCCCATCCTGAACCTGAGCAGAAAGAGGGGTGAGCACAGCCCCCCTTGGAGAGCAGGAGCCATTCCAAAGACCCGGCACCTCCCAAAGTTGCCACCCTGGGGCCAAGCCTTGGAGGCATTCGGAATGCACCTGAGCCCAGCGTTCTCTGTCCTGGCTCTGTGCCCTAGAAACAGCGAACCTTCCTAGGCCAGAGGGGTCCGCACCCATGGTGTGGGGATCGAAGGTGATCCTTGCTACTGGAGAACTAAATCATGCTGGGCCTGAGCATCAGTTTGGTGCTGGGTGTGTGCCGACTGCCTCTGGCATTAGCTGTAATTATTAGTCACTGAGCAGTATGAGATGCCAGTGGAAAAGTCATGGCCCAACCCAGCATGCTTCCTCACTGCCCTGCCCTGGGCGGAAGTGGCACCAGGTTGGCCACACAGCTCAGGGTGTGGCCGTGTTGGAGATCTGGAGGGGCAGCAGGCCTTCTCTAGATGTCTGACAATGCCATTCTTTTATTCAGATTCGGGGAGAGAATTATTAGGAAAACACGATTGTACGTAACTTTGGCAGTGAACGGTATATATGTCTTTAAAATGTTTAATAAAGGAGACTTCCCGTTTCTCACCTCAGACACTCTGAGGTCACGGATGCCACCACTGGGGCTGGCAGGGGGACCCTGCCCCATCCTTCTCTCCTCTAACATCTGTCTCTGTGTCTCAGTGTTTGCGTCCCCCACCCCGGCTCTCTGATCTCTAGAACGACCCAGCAGGGACAGTCTGATCAGAGGTGACAGTGAGAAGACACTTCCCTCCATGTCATCCTTTGGGGAACACCCAGGCTCCAAAGCACGTTTGATCCGTACATTAAAGCTGAGAGTCTGGCATAGCATTTTGGAAAGATTTCCATGTCTGCAGCAGCAAACGAGGCAGCAGGGAGCTGGGGTGAATCGCTCCAGGGAAACCATGTGCAGGACATAGCCCCGAGGAGGCGGAGAGCAGATGGCCGTGTGTCCCCATGTCCCGGCAGAGGAGCCAGGGCCTCTCCCTGGGTCTCCTGAACTGTGGGATGGGGCTTCCCTGGGCCATGGCCAAGCAAGGGCAGTACGGTTCCTCCTGGGTCATGGGGACCTCGCTCTCAAGGATGAAGCTGTGGCCCTACGCTCCCAGACAGGTTGCTGTGCCCTGTGCAGGCTGAAACCGTGTGTGATTGACCGGGACGCCTTCAGACATCCCCTTCCCCGTCTGTTTCTGAGCAGCCCAGATGGTCCCACAGAAGGCCGCCCTGGGTCGGCCCCATTCCGTGCCCTTGGCCCAGGCCCTCAGCCAGCCCGCAGGGAGGCACTGGGTCAGCGGTGCTGGGGTGGAAGGCACGGGGGCCCAGGGCTCGTGCAGTGCAGGAGTGTGAGGCACCACCCCCTGTCACCCAGGGCCGCCGAAGTCTTCTCGAGGTGACTCAGAGCGGCTTGTCCCAGCATTTTCCTTCCTCTGCCACTGCAGCTCTGGGACCTGTCACTCCCCTTCCGCCACCAAGGGCCACGCTTCTCAGGACAGCAGCGCCTTTGCTGTGGCTGCTGTGCCCTGGGCCTGTTCCTGTGGGGGAAGGCGCTGCCACACCCAGCACACCTCTGCTCCAACCTGCTGTGCTTTCTCGTCCCTCGTGGAGCCCCTGAGGGGCAAAGCAGATGGCAGCAGCTGCCCAGGCATGTTCTGCTTTGGTCCCACGAGGAGGGGCCAGGAGGTCAGTGGGCAGACAGCTGCCCACACCTGGGAGGGGCCAGGCGGGCTGTGGTCCGAGAGGACGGAGGTGGGTTCGCCTGCAGGCCAGGGGCTGAGCCCCGGGGGTCCTGCCAGGATGCGTCCCAGGGCCTTTGCCATGGTCTTCTTGCCTCAGTCTGTCACCATGCAGTGGCACCTTTGAGGCTTCCCCTTAGATCTTTCGCCCGTTTCAGTTAAAAACAAAACCCTGCCGAGGATGTGGCTCAGTGGCATGCTGCCTGCCTCACAAGCACAAGGTCCTGAGTTCAATCCCTGGTACCAAAAGAAACCCCTGCCTGGCCCGAGCCCATTCTGCATACACAGCCCCTCCTGCCCACAGATGGGAGGAGGGCTCCAGCCTGCCTGGCCGTGCACTCGGGACTTCCTGGCAGAGGCGCCTCTCCTCCCCATTGTCCCCCATCTGCTGGCCCCGTAGGTGCCATTGTCCTCGTCCCTTGCCACAGCCACAGCTGCTGGAGTCGCTGGCCGGTCCCCGGGGTGGCTGGTGAGAGGGTGAGGTGACTCGCCCTCTCAGGAGCCTGGCTGTCACCAAGGGCCACAGCTCAGGGCATCCAGGCAACAAGGGACAGCGGAGACCTGGGGGACAGGCGGGCTTGGTGCCCAGCCAGGGCCTGTGCTGGGCTGGGTGAGGGGCGGTGCAGCCAGCCTTGCAGCTGGGGAGTCTGGGGTCTCAGCCCGCCTTTCTAAGGAAGTGGAATACCATGTACTCCGCCTTCACTGTGGCCTGCACCTGGCTGCATCTGCCTTTTTACTTCTTTTTGATGACACAGTAAAATTGACCCCTCTGAAGTACATTTTAAAGCATACATGCAGTGGTGTAACTATTGCCACATCCAATTAGGAAACTGTTTCCATCACCCCCAAACTCCTCCCGGACCCCTCAGTTCTGATGCCTTTCCTGGCAATGCCCGCCCCTCCTTGGGAGTGTCCCAAGGATGAAACACCACGGGGAGGTGCCGCAGACACGGGTCACGGAGCTGTGCTTGTGGCTGAGTGCAGGCCTTCTCAGGTGGAATCCGCCCTTGTGGAAGGGCTCCGAGTTGTTTCCCGTTACGGTTGCTGTAGACGTGGTGTGCACTTTTGGTGAGTGTCGTTTTCGCTTACTTGGCTTGGATTGATGGATGGATGGATGGATGGATGGATACACACCCAGGAGTGGGACTTTGGGGCTGTTAGGCGTCTGCCCACTGTGAGAAACTCCAGGCCTCCATGCATCCCAAGAGCTCTGCATGTCATGTGGAGACACCCAGGATGGGGAGCCCAAGGCCTGCGCCTCAGGTGGCTGCACGCAGTGACCTCCTCACAAAGAGCTGAGTGGAGATAAAATGTGATGCTGCCGTGGGAGGAGCAGGAAACAGCCGGGTGGGCAAGGTCAGCGCCCATGGGTGAAGGAGGCTGATGCTGCCTGTGCCCCCGGGGAGGAGGGGTGACTGTCCTGGGCACCCAGGGTTTGACACGCGTTTTCCATCCCGGAGGCCTCCTGTTCAACTGCTGCCTTACGTAGGATATGTTGTTTGCGTTTCTGCTGCTGATTTCTATCTAATTCCATTAGGGTCAGAGAACATGCTGTGCATGATCTCTATTGCTTTGGATTTGCTACGGGTTGCTTTGCAACCTAGGACCCGGGCGCCTCGGTGAACATTCTGCGTGCACCTGACACTCGTCCTGCCACTGTTCGGTCTCCGGCCTGTGAGCACCATCGACATGCTGTCCATCCTGGGATTCCTCACCTCTTGCATGCTCTTGCCAACTTCCTGTTCAGTAGTTCTGTAGATTACATGAGTGAAGTTTTAAATCTCCAGCTATAATCAGATTTGTGTCTTTCTCCTTTAGCTTTTTGCTTCCTGTATTTTGAAACAGTGTTAGGGCCACTTGTTTAGGGTTGTTACAGTTTCTTGAGGAATTGACATTTTTGTCTTAATGTTTCTTCTTATTCCTGGTAATTTTCTTAGCTCTGATACATACAGCTTTATTTTGATTAGTGTTGCCATAATACAGTGGTGGTGAACCTACAGCATGGGCTATTTGTATTACTGTAAGCTCTAAAAGGTTTGCCATCACTGCCATAATATATCTTTTTCTTTTTCTTTTATTGCTAATCTACTTATATGATTATACCTTGAGTTTTGTGTAACCAACATATAGAAGGTGATATCCTTTTTATCTATTCTAATAATCTTTCCATTTAACTGGTGTTTACACCATTTACCTCTAATATAATTATTTCTATGTTAGGATTTACCTCTGTTATTCTTTTATGTTTTCTGTTAGTCCCCTCTATTTTCTTTCCTCTGTTTTCCCTTTCCTGGATTCCTTAGGATTATTTGAATGTGTTTTAGCATTCCATTTTAATTTCCTTGTTGAGGTTTTTACTTCTAGTTGTGTGTGTGTGTATGTGTGTGTGTGTGTATAGAATTCTGGATTGAGACCCTTTTTTATACTTTAAAAAAAAAATGTGTTCTGGGCTGGGGATTTAGCTCAGGGGTGCTGCCACCTGCCTCGCAAGCACAAGATCCTGAGTTCGATCCTCGGTACCAAAAAGACAAAAACCAAAAAACTGTGGTTCCTTTCTTCTAGCTTCTCCGACTGTTGTCAGCAGCCTATAGTCGCTTGAATTGTGTTCCCTTCCAAGTTGTGGGTCGTTTTCCTCTGGCTGCTTTTAAGGTTTGCTTTTTGCCTTTAGTTTTCAGCAGTTTCATTATGGCACGAGGGGTGGGTTTCTCTGGGTTTATTGAGCTAGAATCTATAGTTTTACATCCTTGGCTGGATTTGGGGAGTTTGGGCCACTGGTTCTTCATTGTGGGGTGGTTACTGCCCCCCCCCCGTTCCTCCTGTCATGCTGGCGGTGCATGGATGGGTCTCCTCCCGCTGTCCCAGGGGCCCACTGGGTTTCCTGTCTGGGGTCAAGTCAGGTGATTTCTGCTGACCTCTCTTCACCCACCAATTCCTGGCTTTGCCACCTTCATGCCTCTTTGGAACCACTGAGTTTTCCATTTTTAATTTTAGTTTTTTTCCATTTTTAATTCCAGTTTTAATTCTAAAATGTCCGTGTGGTTTTTCTTTCTTCTTTTCTTTCTGAGATGTTTCAACCTTTCCCTGGTGCCCAGAAGACCCCCTTACTTCTTGGGGTCTTTCTGATGACCGCTGTTCATCTCAGGCGCTGTGCTGTTGCGTCTTTGCCCGTGCTGTGGAGGGCTCCCCTGTCTCCTTGCAGGCCGTGTCATTCTGGATGCTGTGTCACGAGACCCAGGTCTGTCCAGACCTCGGGGATGTTGGAACCTGCACTTCTCAGGAGCCTACAGTTAGGGTCCAGGGTCTTGCTCCCTGTGGCCTCTGTGGCCCTCAGACTCAGCCGCTGCCCATGCTTCCGTCTATCTGTCAGGCTCCTCCCGTGCGAGCTGCTGCCCCACTGGGCCGTGTCTCGCCCAGCCTCTGCTCAGGTCTGCACCGGGAGGCTGTGTCTCCTCACACTGGGCTTGGCCAGGAGCTCAGAGCCACTCTAGGGGGCTGTTTTCCTGAGCCGCACCTCTCCACAGGCTTCCTGGTCCCATGTCCTCCCTGGGTCCTTCTGGGATAGGAGGCCCCAAACAGCACGAAGCCCCGTGTCCACTCGGCTTTCTCCCACTCACACCCACGGTGCAGCTTAATGGACAAGCGGATGCCCTAAGAGATCAGCAGCAGCGGTAAAACTAACAGTGCATAACAATATGCTGTAAGGAAACTGTCACTGTCTTTTGCTTTGGGGCCCATATTAAGTAAAATAAGGATTCCCTGCACACAGGTGCAGTGGTCTGATCAATCGCTGGCCGGCTGCAAGTGAGTGGCGGGCAGGTGGCTGGCGCAGCGCACATGCAGCCCTCTTGTGCAGGGCGGGATGGGATGTCACGAGGCCCCGTCACAGTTCTCAGGGGAGCACTGTGAACTGTTTATTTCTGAAAGTTTCTATGTAATATTTTCAGACTGCAGCTGACTGTGGGTACCTGAGCAAAGCCACTAAAAGGGGGGACACTGACCTTCCTGTCCTTGGCCTCCCTCTGCAGCTGACCAGGGTCAGCTTTGCTCTGCTGCTCCTGTGACTGAGCACCCTTGCTGGCCGAGAGGACGGGGGGATAGGGGCTCCACCAGCTGCCGGGGGCCCGCTCCGGGTCTGGGCCCTGGCACAGAGGGTGCACTGCTATGTGGCCTGCTGGGCGGACCCCAGCGAGCAGAGCAGACCCGGGCTGGGTGCACTCAGGTGGCCTTTGCCTTGTGGTCCTCTTCCCTCAGCTCCCACCGTGGCTCCCAGGGGCCCTGGGAGTCAGAGCTGCCCTGGGGTGGGGCAGGGCACCCAGCTCAGCCACAGGGGAGGCCTCAGACAGAGTGACAGGGTGTGGATGCGTCTGGCCAGGGGAGCCATGGTCGCCATGGGAAGGAGGAAGGTAAGGTGAACAACCAGGCAGGTGTGAGTGTCAGTGCCCGACAGGTGGGCTCACATCAGGGCTTCCGGGCTCTGTCCCTGCAAACGCCTGTTCCAGCATCCCAGGGTGTGAAGGCAGGAAGCCCCCACTCAGGGCTGGCTTCCAGGGGCAGGGACACAGCTAGAGCGTCCCTAATGGAAAGTTTGGGGTCCAGATGCCCCAGGATCGAACACCTTGGGGCACCCATGTGAACGAGTGGGAAATGCTACACCTGGCCTGTGTTAGGTCACAGCCATCACAGGTACAGAAAGAATGTATAGAGTTGCGTTCGTGCTGTATGTACAAGGCACATGTGTGAAGTAAACGTCTGGGCCCCAGCCCCAGACCTCATCTGTGTGTATGCAGATCTAAGATCCAAGCTATGAAACACTTCGGCCCGAAGCATTTCGGATATGAGACGCCCTGTGTTAGAAAAGCTGCAGATGGAGAAGGGGAGAAAGACTTGGAGTCTTTACTGGAAGATCCCACGGTTTGCATCCAGGAAGTACCACCGTGGACCTCCTGCTGTGGAGTCTGACCTGGCCGTGTTAGAAGTTCGTGTCTTGGCCGGGGATTTAGCTCAGTGGTTCCAGCACCTGCCTCACAAGCGCAAGGTCCTGAGTTTGAGCCCCGGTACCAAAAAGAAAAAAAGAAATTAGTGTCTTTTACTGGGGGGCAGGGTTTGGGTACCGGGCCTGTTTTGTAGCCCAGGGTGGCCTCAAACTCACAATCCTCCTACCTCAGCCTCCAGAGTGTAACGACCACAGGCGTGCGGCACCACACCCAGATGGCAGTGAGCACCGTGAGTGGAAAGTGCTCGTGCGAGCACACACTCTCTCCCTCCTCCCTCACTGGCCCCTCCTCACTCTCCAGAAGGCAAAGCTTCTGTTTCAGGCATCGTTGCAGCCTCAGTAAGACCCTTCCACACTCTCTCTGTCACTGGGTCTCCACCTGTGTGTGTGTGTGTGTCCACACGCACGTGCACTGATGGGCACAGATCAGCTGAGGACAGGAGTGGAGCCCGGGGGTCCGAGTTCTGTGGCCTGCTGACTCATGGGTAGTGCATCCTTCAAATGCCTGATATTAACAATATCTAAGCCAGGCACTCTGGGAGGCTGGGGCAGGAGAATCACAAGTTCAAGCCCAGCCTGGACAACTTAGTAATTTAGCGAGACCCTGCCTCAGAATAAAAAATAAAGGGCTGGAGATGGAGCCGGAGCAAGGGCCCTGGGTTCCCTCCCCAATAGCACACACACAAAAATATTTAGAATTTGATACAGCAGGCTGGCCACCTGGCAAGTGTTTTCTTACTGACTCCTTTGTCACAGCAAGTGTGGAAGGCAGGGGACAGTCAGGTGCGTCCTGTGCTGTCTTCACCATGCTGTACCCACAGGGATGTGACGGCCCCTGTCTTGCTGCTCAGTGCCATTTCATCTGCATCTAATGCAGAGATTTCTCACCAGGCCGTGCTATCATTGCTGCTCCCTTTCATGTTTTAACAAAGTGGCAGAATTAACGCAGCGACACTTCCATGCTGCCCCTCCTGTTGCACGTTAAAATTATTTTCAGTGTTTTGCATTATAAATACGGCTGCATATAGGTTTGTGGCACATTTGCATTGCTGCCTTGGGATAGAGGAAGCAGGTGGACCTATAGAGCCGTCGTCAGACATGCTTCAGTGTGAGGAAGGATCTCAGGGACTGCAGCTGAGCCAAAGAACACGCTGGCAGGCTGTGGACAGCGGTGTAGGCAGAGGGAGGAAGGTGTGCGTGCTGGGAAACCTCATCCCATGCTGGGCCGTGCCACTCTGAGCAGACCTGAAAGCCCTGTGAGGCTGTGTTGAGTACTGGCCACGTCCCATCTGTATTTGGCCACTGGAAATCTGCATGGGCAGCTTGACCGGCTCCAGATGGCAGAGCACCTTGACTGCCAGCCAGAGGTGCCAGGTGTCCCAGGTGGGTGGTCCAGGCACCAGTGGCCTTCACACAGCAGGCTTGCTACTGCTTGCCAGGGATCCCTGAATGCAGGAAGGTCAGCTGGTCTCCTCCTCAGGGACACGGATGTCCTCCGTGCCTGGCTTTGTGCTCCAGCCCTGCCCAGGGCTGCAGGAGCAGACCAATCCTGAGAGGAGGGACGATGGTTTGTTCCCATCCTGGACGCCAGGGCTCTCTGGAGAAATGCCAGGCCCCCACTCTTGCAGGGAGCCTCTCCCTGCCCAATGGCCAAGCACTGTTTCTCTGCAGCAGTGGTCTGGCAGAGCTTGTCCCCAAAGAATGGGACGCTAAGTCAGTCTCTGTCTACATTACATCCAGCTGTCCCCACATTGTCAGCTGTGTCCTTGTGTTAAGGAACTGCAGCTGTGCACCAAGGGAAGCTCATGCCGGGCAGTGACTGCGAACATTTAGCTTACAGTAGAACCAACTCCGAAAGGTGAAGATTCATGGAAAATACCTTAAATGAGGCCTTAAACTGGGGCTCAGGAACGACTCAGCTGTCATCTGTGACTGGATGTACATAGGCAGGGTACAGTGTGTGCATCCGATGCCTGTGGGGGCGACTTTTGAGCTGGGTCTGGGCAGCCTGAGAAAGGTATGGAGCCAGAGTAGCTGCGGCCTTTGACGCCATTCCGTTTCCCTCTCTCCTCCCTCAGGGATTGAGCTCCAGGGCCTCCTGGGCTTTGGCAGCGTGGCAGTGCACGGTGTGCTCTGCAGCTGAGCCCAGGGAGGATGCTGTGCGTGGGGGGCACTTGTGTCTTCTGTGTTCCCAGCATGCAACACGTCAGAGCAGTTTAGAAATGGGCCTGAGGCCGCAGTGCCCCACAGTGCTCTTTGTGGACAATTCAACCTTCTGGCTCTCCCCCTGGGTTAGGGACCCTTATCTCCTGCTCCTGTGAACTGTGAACCAGTGTAGCTTCCTCCTTCTTCCTGGAGCTCATAAAGCAGGGGCTATCTTTAGATATAACCGTTAGGATGTTGCACTTGGGAAAAGCCACACAAAGCTTCATAAATGCTATCTCGGAGGGAAATAGCAAGATACCCTAGGAGCCCAGTGACCTCTCCCTGCCATGAACCTGCTAACGAGCACATGTCCACCTTCACTTCCGGCTCCCTTGGACCAGACCCACAGGGCCATGGGGCGAGGGGGACCACCTTGCTGCAGCCACCTGGAGCCGCCTGAAGCGGCCCGGTCCCTTGTCACCACACAACTCCTCAGTCACAGGCCCTGCCTTGTCTCGCAGGCTCTCACCCCACCATCAGCGTCTGCTTTCCCTCCGCGCCCGTGTGAGGCGACAGGACCCCTAGCAGTGTGGGTGGGGTCAGGGCGGGTATCTGGATGCTCTGCAGATCCCCAGCTCTCTGTTTTCCTTATGTCCTTTTTCAGTATCAAGTGTGTATTAAAAAGCCTCCAGCAGGTTTGATAAGTTTTCTAACGTGCGAATCCTAAGGGCTTGCTTTGCGCATAGGGTAACAGAAACCAGGGCCTGGGGTACTGTGCCGTTGCTGCGGAAGGCAAGCTGGTCACCCCTTCCAAGGTGTGGGCGGAAGTCGTCACCGCTCTGGTTGCTGCTTTTGTCGGTACATCTGAGCGTCACTGCGGAGCCAGCTGTGGCTGTTAGCGTCCTGCACACCTGCTCAGGGCCTACGTGCCGTCTGCCCGTGTTGTGCTGGGCAGCTCCTTGCCAGCCCCTCGCTCATCACTATGTGTTGTTCTAGGGCAGAAACCGGGTTGTCTACATCCTGCCTGGCAGGCAGAGGCACTCAGCAGTTCAGCGAATGAGTGGATTTCCAGTCAAGATGCCTCTTTCGGACTCAGCCAATTGCTAGGACCTTCCTGTCTGTCTGGTCCTGATTGGGTCACTCTGTTAACTGTCCCTCTCAACGTCCCATCCCCCTGCTGTCCATCAGATGTCATTTACATTCCAGTCTGAATAAGTAAGAGAGCTGCAGTAAGAGCCGGAGTTGGCCTGTGGGGTGCAGACGTCTGTCCTGCCCACTGGCTCGGGCAGATGCCACTGCCTCCCCACAGACCTCAGACCGCGCCAGCTGCCGGCTGTGAGACTGCACAGCTGGGAGAGGTTACACTCCCTCTTGCTTTACTGGATTTCTTCCATCCTTGTTGAGAAAATGTGCAGTAGCATCCCCTACATGTGCCGATCATCATGGGTCACTGCTGACCCTGGCACTGTCAGAGGCCCGTGTCCCGGGGCCTTCCCCACCTACCCACAGGTGTCCGCACAGCACCATCCCTCCCAAGGGCTCCTCCTGCATCCTGTGTGGCATTGGGGTCCAGGTGTGTTCGCTCCTGGAGAATTCGTTGAGCAGTGTGACTGTGACCCATGCAGTTTCTTAAGAAAGGGGGACAGGGCCGGGGATTTAGCTCAGTGGTGCCGCTGCCTGTCTTGCAAGTACAAGGTCCCAAGTTCAATCCCCAGTACCAAAAAAAAAGAAAGAAAGGGGAGAGCAGCTCATGTCTGTAGACCTGGCTGCTCCTCCTGATATCCTGTTGGGAGCATAGGTGGGACCTGCTGAGTTCAAGGATCTCACAAAAACAACAGTGCTGAAGTAGGCATTTCGCCATTCATCAGTCCCACGGGGCTCTCTGCCTGTCCTCAGAGCTGTAGTGAGTCTGTCAGGCCCTCTCCAGCCCTGTGCTGTCCCCGCTGTCCCCCAGTCTGTGAGTGTGGCGGTGCTGCCCACCTCCGCACCTGCCCTGTGCCCTCCCTGCATCCCCAGCTGCACAGCGTCCCCACACCTCGTCCTCCCAGGGACCCACCCGACACCAGCCAGCGTCTGCTCCACAGAACCTGCTGCTGAGCGCAGGATCGCCCCTCGCCCTTCTCCCCTCTCCACGGCCCAGTAGTGGGCTCCCTCCAAGGTGAAAAATCGCAGCTGTATCCCGAAGTGTCGGGCCCGGCCTTTCAGACCCTGCTGTGTTCCAAGCTGTCTTTGCGTCGCCTCAGCAGGGCTGGGGCCCACCCAGGTCCCCCTCTCCCGAACAGCTCAGTGCGCACCCTTTTCCTGATGGCCTCCGTGCTCAGGTGGGCACTGCGTGTGGCCTTCCCTCACTCTCTGTGCTTCTGAGCTTCCTGCGTGCTCCCATTCACGAGCCCGGCCCCTTTCTAGCCCAGACCCCTAGGAGCTCCAGCCCTTCGCCGACAGGTCAGACACATTGCCGGGAGCACCTTGGACTCAGGGTAGCATGAGGGCCTGAGGTTGAGATTGTTGGCCCTGATTGTCCTGGCGCCCCCCTCACCCCCCGGGACCCAGGGTGTATTAAGGAGCCCCCTTCCAGGGCTACTTCTCCACACTGCCCAGTTCAGGTCACAGGGCTCAGGGCCTCAGAAGCCTCTTGGGTTCGGGACACGATGGGAATGAAGTAGCTCACGGAGCCCCGCTCCAGCTGTGGTGCCTCAGCAGGGTTTCCGGGCCCACCCATGGGAAATGCCATGGCCTTCTCGGTGTGGCCCCTCTCCCAGGGTGACCCCCTCCATCTTTACTAAGCAGAGATTGGCACGGCCTTCCAGATGGGACTTGTGGTCCTCTCTGGGAATCTGTCTGCTGCTGGGTGTGCTCTGGGCGCTTCAGAACCACCTGTCTCCAGGCCCTGGCCCCCGTGCCCAATTGCCCGGTGTGTGGATCTGTTGACAGCTCTTCTGCACAGAGCATGCTGCACCTCTGCAGAAAGCACGGTGGTGGGAGTTAGCTGAGCCGCCAAGTGCGATCCTGTTTGCCTGGAGTAGGCTGTCGGCCCACTGGGTCTGGAGCTCTGGTGTCTCAGCCCTCAGGCAGCCAAGCAGAGTAACTCAGAGTCGCACTGATGTGCATTACTGGTCCAAAGGCTAGTAAGTGAGCCTGTAGATTTTCTCCTTCCGGGCACAGAATAAATGGGCAGCAGGGCGTTTCCTGACAAACTGCCAAGGCACCAGGAGGTCGTACGTGGCATGACCAGGATGGGGTGGGGTGGGGTAGGTGTAGCAGCCGGCTTCTTTCTGGGCTGAGCTCCCCTCAGAACCTCGGGCCACGAGACTCAGCAGCAGTCACTCACTGAGCAGGTGTCCTGCTGGGCACTGCCTGGCCCCAGGATCCCCATGGGAGGGGAGCACACACAGCTCCTGGCCCGAAGGGGCCCAGCTTGGTGGGGCATCAGCTAACAGGGTTCACCCGGGCCGGGAAGCAGTGCTGTGAACAAGTGCAGTCCCAACACCCAGGGGCCAGATCTCCTCTCATTGCTGCTTCCCAGCCAGCACCAGGAAAGAGGCCACGCTGTTGGGACCAGTGTCCCTGCCCACGCCGTGGGGACGGGTGGAGCTGCCCCTCCACATCTGAGACCCCGACATTTTTCTCTTTGCCAAAGAATGTCCTCTGCAGATGTCTAGGATGGTGCTGCTGTATCCAGGGACCCGAAGCCCAGGTCCTGAACTTTCTCAGCAGAAGAAGCCCTCCTTCCCAGCAGCTGCAGCTGCACGTCCTGGCCCTGAGGCCCTCTGGGAAGCCAGGGTGGGTGGTCTGCGCCACAGCTGCTCAGCAGCCCGGCAGGGACCTCTGGTGTTGGAGGGCAGGGCGCCTCTGGGGCACCGAAACTACTGTGTGCCCAGGAGTCAGGAACCTAACCTCCACCTGGTCGAAGCTCCAGCTGGACAAGTGCCTGCACCAGACTGATTTCTCCTGCGCCTTCACGCTTTTGAAGAGTCATGAAAAGAAGTAACAGTTTCAACACCTGTGCATTTTTCAGAACCATCTCAAAGACTTTGTCATTACAATGGTCAAAGTGCATTTCTGACTTATTATCTGGAAGAAGTTACTTTGCAGGTGAATTTGTCAGGGCCAAAAGAATTTTAGATCCCAGCATGTTTCCCCTTTTAACTTCAGCAGCCACAAAACTTCACTAAATCCTTTTCCCAGCTGCAGCGATGGGTTTATTTGATTCCACGAGTCTGTAAGTTGCCCTTGAACCATGTTGACAGGCAGACCTTCAGCACAGCTACCTGAGCATGCTGACATCTGGGAGGAAAAGGACACCTTGACATTTCCTGTAACCTGACGTGTTCTCATTCACTGAACAACTATTGCTTCACGGGCTCAGACACCCAAAGCTCCCTTCCTGGTTGCCAGGCAACGCTGCTTGTCTCACAGCCCACAGTGGCAAGCAGACCCCCTGGCCGGGAGCACTGGGGCTGTGTGGCCAGGGGCCGGGTGGCCCATCAGGGGCCAGGTCAGGAAGGATGTGTTCAGTAAGCACTGGGGCTGGGAGAGGAGCCACTGCACCTCCGGGGCTCTCTCGCAGGTGGCTGGGCACACTCGGAAGTGACTCCTGCCCCCTCACCTGCACCCGAGATTCTGGCGAAGCCCCCTTGGAGGTCGGTTGGCAGCATAGCACCATTCAGGGCATGGGAGGGGGCTCCGTCCACACAGGGCCGCCCGTGTATCGCTGTGAGAGAAGAGTGTGGTGCGTGCAGACTAAAGATTGAGATTTTTTCCAGCTCTGAAATGGTAAAAACAAAAACAAAAAACTGTACATTGATGGAGACCAGAAGGGAATACACAAAGCAGAGAGTGATTTTTGTCCTCGAGGTGGAATTGCCCCCCACCCCCAGCCCCCAGCCCCCAGTCTGTTCCCCACCCTTCCTCACTAGTACACTGCAGTCCAGTACAGCACAGTGCATTTCAGAGGAAGGGAGGGGAAGACCTTCACAGCCACCACAAGTTTGATACAGGGAGGCCGCTGTCAGATTCCAAAGCGTGCTGGTAGGAAAGGGCTGGCCTTGGACTTGGCCTGCTGGGTGTGGGCCGGGGCCCTCTTTGCAGAGCAGACTCCCCAGCTTCTTGCCGCAGTAGGTTTTATGTTTCCTGGCATGCCTAGACTCAGACAAATACCTAATAGTCTGAACTTAGTCTTTCTGACGTAACAACATTGTCTGTCTTTGCTTCCTTTTGCTAATGTAACAAACTACTGTGTACTTAGTGGCTTTAAACATTTATCATTTCACAATTCTGGGGCCCAGAAATTCGAAACCCACCTCAGTAGCTACAGTCAAGGTGTTGGCCAGGCTCCTGCCCGAGGGTCCGGGAGAATCTCTTTCCTGCCTCTTCCTGCTGCACTCCTTGGCTCAGAGCCTCCTCCACCTTCAGGGCCATCCTCACAGCTCTTCTCCGACTCTGACTCCCTGGGAAGGTTGCTTGTGATGATGTCGGGCTCACCTGTATAACCCAGGTTCTCTCCCCAACTCCTAGTCCTTAGCTTAATCTGTCTGTAAAGTGTGTGTCACCACAGGGCAGACCTTGGGTGAGGTCGCTGGGCCATACCAGTGTCCTCAGCCTCCCAGTGTGACCTGTGGCCAGCAAGTCCCCTTGAGGACTGTGTCCAGGGGGCGCCCTGGCCTGCAGCTGCATCTGTGCTGTCACTGCTGTGTGTGGACATGGCCCTGCCCTGCCCTACTCCACCTGGATAGTGTGCTGTCAGGAGCAGGCGTCTCTGGTTCTTGGGGCGCTGAGAGCCAGTTGCCTGCGGGTTGTGGCCACAACCTGGGCTGCAAGCGTTCTGGATTCCTCCCCACGGTGCCCCCACCCCCGCTGATTGCTCAAGGCCACTGGAGAAGCAGCAACCTGTGCCCCGGGTGCTGGGGAAATCAGAGTTTGAGGCCGGTTGTGGCTGGGCTGCAGTTCCCCTCAGCGGGAGGTGGCTGGGAAAGGCTGCAGGGGTCGGGCATCCTCACAGCTGCCTCCTCTGCACTCCGTGCGCTCCCTGCCTCCTTCCTGCAGGGCTCCCAGTGCCTGAGGCCTGTCCAGGCCCCCTCAGCTTCTTCCTCCTCCTGGAGCCTTCGCTGCTGGGGCCTGCATGCATCTCTTCCCGGCCAGGGGCTTCTCAGGGCTGGACCTCTCCCAGAGAGCACTGGGCAGCCAGGGGCCCAGGGTGTCCTTAGGTTTTTCTGAAT
The DNA here is from genome assembly GCF_000247695.1 of Heterocephalus glaber. Next base: position 1,775,825 of record NW_004624746.1, read on the forward strand.
CAGCTGTCCCTTCCCTTCCCTGTCCCTCACCCCACACACAGGGACGCCCACAGCCCCTCCCCCCCCCGCCCCCAGCTCCTTGCTGGGCTCCTGACTCAGCAGTATTTGTGGGATGAAGGATGACAGTTTTGCCTCAGAGGTAAGAGTACCTGGCTGGCCGACTCAGCCCTGTCCTGGGGAACCCTGCTTATCCCCTGGTGCAGGAAACGGAAAAGGGACGTTACCAGAACCTCTGCAGTAAGTCCTAGTCTCCTTCGAACCAAAGCAGCACAAGACAAATTACAGGAAAAGTAGAAAAATGAGACTGAGAAGAAGCTGAGCTCTGGGTCTGATCAGTGCTGCTCTGGGCGGCAAAGATGAAAGCCCACAGTTTACTGCACCTTTTATTCAGTACTCAGTACATCCAGAGAAACAAATGTAACAAATGACTTGCAGAGAGTTCAGTACATCCTGCCTAAACAAGATGTAACAATCCAAGAAAAATGAGGAACTGAGTAGATGTTTGTTTCTCCCAGGATGTTTTCAGCTCCCAGGATGTTTCTTGTCCTGGAGCATCACAGCATCACCGGATCATTGAGGTCTCAGTTGTGACCGGAGGCCAAAATGCAATTATGTCTCCGAATTCTATAGCTGGGCTGTAGGCAGGAGAACTAGGCTAACCAAATGATTTTTCCCTAAAGTTATGTAGCATGGCTCCCAACACCCTGGTGCCAGACCCTTCCCTCAGCAGAACCCAGGGTCTCAGAGTCAGGGACTGCAGGGGACCTCAGGCCGCCTGTATGGAGAACAGAGCACATGGACTGGGGTGCAGCCCATGGATGTGGGGTTCTCTTGGTTTGGGTCTTGGTTTTGTTTTTGTTTTGTTTTGTATTTTTGCCCATATAGTTGAAATAAATTTAAATCAGTTGTGATCATTGAAATATTGGAAGACTTCATGTAGCGGATTTCAGCACTCCTTAGAACACTCTGGAAGCTCTGGTACCTAGGGCCTGGGCTCCTAGATGTCTCCCAGCTGGCTGTGAGGGGGACAGTGCAGGCATCCCTGCTGGCCACTTCCACATTGTCTTCCCAGGTGGTCACCTGAGGTGGCTGAGAGGCTGCCTTGTCTCCAGAGGCCTGTGCTCCTGTCCCCTTCCTGGACACGGTGGCTCCCCTGGGACTCACCAGCTCGGGAGCAGGGTGAGAGTCCTGCTGCTGTCCTGAGAGACACTCGGGCACCGGGCATGCTGCCCACACAGGGCCTGGGACTGCCCCAGCCCGTCTACTGCTTCTCGCTCTGTGCCTGTTGTCACCTCCTTCCTGAGCCTAGGACTCTCAGGCGAGGGTGACTCCAGCCGAAAGCACTGGCCACCGTGCAGCCCTGAGAGCATTTGGGCTGGAAGGGAACCAGCCTCCCTGGGTCAGTTTGGCGTCAGCCTCGCACCCAGGGCTGGGCCCCCGGCTTTCTGACCCTTTCCTGTGGGTGTTCACAGCGGTGACCAGTGGGAGAGCAGGTTCTGTCCCGGTTCCCAGCCCCCAGCAAGCGCAGCAGCGGCAGGACGCAGTACTTCCTTGGCCCAAAGCCCGGGTCTTCCCACGGCCCAGGTGATCCCTGTCTCCTGGCATCGTCCCCGTTTCTTTTGCGTGTTTCCATATTTATCAGCATTAGGGTGACAGTGCAGCAGTTTTCCCCACATAACTTTCTTGAATTATTTTCTAAAGATAAATTCCAAGCATATGAATTTCTGAATCATAGGAAAGGAAAAAGTAAGAATTACAGAAATTAAAGGCTTTTTAAGGGCTTATTTATCCTTATTACTGACAACATTTGGGAATATTAGTTTCACCGTACCCCTCCCTACCAGTATTGAGTTGCAGTTTAAAAATTTTTGTAACTCAGTAGTCTAAGACTGTTGCTGATTGCTTTAACTTGCACGTTTGTGCATATAGTTATTAGTACTGGTTAAAGGATTGTCGAAGCATTTAATGGCTGTTTTGTCTTTGCGCCTTGCCCTCATGAGTGGTTATTTGCCTGTTAAAAGGTGGGTGCCTTGGCCGGGAATTTAGCTCAGTGGTTTCGCCGCCTGCTGCGCAAGTGCAGGGACCCGAGTTAGAGCCCCAGTAACCCGCCCCCCCCAAGTGGGTGTCTTTGGGCAGAATGAGGGCATGTGTAACCCGCGTCGGACTGACTCCACTTCCTGCAGGCCTTCCTCTGGCTCCTGGCTGTCCTGCCCGATGTGACCCTGCCCTCTGGAGAGGGTGAGACATAGTCTCTGTGGACCTTTGACTTCTCACTTCACTGCCTCCCATGAGGGATGTGGGCTTGGCGGAGCGCACAGCTGGCCAGGGGACCCGCTGCACCCCCACATGACCACTGCCCTCCCGCAGAGCCCTGCTGCAGGCCTGGCCTGGAAAGTTCTTTTGAGCCGAGGTCTCCGCCTCTGTGTGGACCAAGGCAAGCTCCCTGAGTGTGTGCAGGGCCCCCGAGAGCCCTAGAGCACCGTTTCCCCACTCAAGGTGTCCACATCCCAGGCTGGGGGGCGGAGGCTCCACAGTGGGTTTCTTTCTGCACATCAGGGCTGGGGAGGCAGTGAGTCCTTTGGTGCTGATTGCCCTCCACAGGTGCTCAGTTCCACGGCGCTGGCCACTGCGCTGCAGGTGTTGCCCGGTATGGGGAGCCGGGAGGGACGTGGAGGGTAAAGGTGCGCTCTCCTCGAGGGCTGCCATCGAGGGGCTTTGCCCTGCTCAGCCATGGCCCTCACCACAAGTGGCAGGGTCCCTGGATGGGCAGGGAGCTCAGAGATTGGCAGCTTGGCCGCTGTGGGACCAGCGTCACTGACCCCGACCGGTTCTCAGATCCAGGGCCAAGTCTGTGCATTAAGCAAATATGCCCCGAGTGCTCTTTAGTTCAGTGTCTGCACTGGGCTGCGTCCAAGAGCCCAGCGACAGGCACGCAGAAGCCCAGTGCCACCGTCCCGCGGGAGCAGGCACTGCTGAGGAGGGAGCGGCAGGCTCACACGAGCTGTTCCAGTGGAGAGGCAGGGCGGGTCCCGGCCAGAGCATCACATACAGGAGCCGTGGGAGGGTATGAGCCGCGTCCCTCTGGGCAGGAGGGAAGAGCGAGGCCACAGGAGCAGGGCAGAGACCCATGGGAGCCCGAAGCTGGTGTCCTGTGTGTAGCCCAGGGTGGGCTTCTGTGTGGCGTGCTCCATGCCCGTGGCAATGCGTCTTTGCTGGCTTGCTTAGCAGATCCCTGTCGTGACTGCTGCATTGCAGGTGTCGACAGGAACAGGCAGCAGGGGAAAATGATGCTGGGGAGAAGCATCCCTTGCTCCCACAGTTTGGAGACCACTGTGCTCACAGGCGCAGTGCGGCCCAGCGCGGCGCCATTTCTGTCTGTACTGTGGTTTCTGAGTTTCCCTCCTGGGAGGAGAGGCTCCCACGTGGTGATGGTGTCGCTGTCTGTTTTTTCTCCCAGATGCCATAGGGCCACCCAGCTGCCCTAGAAGACTCGCCCTTTGTGGCTACTGTGTGTGCCTGGCAGGCTCCCACCGACGCACCTCAGAGGCTGCCCTGACAGCCTGCCCGCACCATGGAGGCCCCAGAGGTGCCTGTGGGCTCTCTGATTGACTTTGGGACTGAGCCGCCAGCCTCCCCTCCCCTGGAGGCCGCACCCCCAGCCCCCCAGGACAGGGACGGCTCCCTGGGCGATGGTGCATCTGAGAGTGAAGCCACGGAATCCGCAGACAGCGAGAACGACATGGGCGAGTCACCCTCGCACCCCTCCTGGGAGCAAGAGCGCCGCTCCTCCTCCAGCGAGTCCTTCTCCTCCACCCAGAGTGCGGAGTCCACCCAGGATGAGGAGACCCAGGCACTCCGCGAGTTCATGTGCAGCTATGTGGAGAAGATCTTCTCGGGACGGTAGGGCCCTTCTCCTCCCGGGACCTCCTGGGGCCAGTGTGCTGGCTCTCACCCAGCCAGGCTGCATGGGGGTCTCTAAAGGATCTCCTGGCCAGGCGTGGTGGCACAGGCCTGTAATCCCAGCACTTGGGAGGCCGAGGCAGGAAGATCACCATGAGTTCAAGGCCAACCTGAACTATATAGTGAGACCTTGTCTCAAAAAAAAAAAAAAAGATCCCTGAGCCCAGCTCCATCCGCCAGCACCCTGGGTGTAGCATGTCGCAGAAGTGCATGCTGCCCGGGAGGTTCTGGGGCAGCCATGTTGGGAGCCTCTAGGGGGGCGGTCATCAAAATGCCCAGCTTACAGGCCAAGCTAGGCACTCGAGTAGCCACGGAGGGAGTGGGGCTCAGCCTGTCCAGCCCTGTGACCCCAGGAGTGCTCGACTCAGCTGGGTGGACCATCCATCCCTGCTTCCCCTTAGTTTTCTCCTTCCCTCTTCATCTCGTGAACACCCCTGGGCATGGTGGGGACTTGGGCAGCAGGCCTGGCCAGGCCGTCTGCCGTGCTGCTCTCAGTAGCCTCCTGCTCCTGGGCCGCATGCACTCACAGCCACACGGGCGGAGAAAGCCTGGAGCAGGAGGAGAGGAGTGCAGGTCTGCTGCAGCCCCGTAAACGGGACAGCTGCTGCGCCGTAGCCAGTTCTCTGTTCCCAGGTCAGGCTCAGACGGGGGCTGCCTGCGGGGTGGTTCCCACTTCCTCCCCTCTGCTCCTGCTGCCCCGCTGGCCCTCGTCCTGCCTTGTCATTGCTACATGCAAGGGGCATTTGTCTGCCCCCTGCACCATCTGAGCATTCAGAGGGCAGCTCCTTGTGAGTGGGGTCCTGCAGGGCTGCCAGTGGCTCAGCGGCCACGGTTATTTGCTGGAGTTAAATTCAGGGGCTGTTTGCTGGGTGTGGTGGCACATGTTTGTGGTCCCAACCCTCAGGAGGGAGGCTGAGGCAGGAGGATCACTGTGACTTTGAGGCCAGCCTGGGCTACATAGTAAGTGGTAAGGCCAGCCTGAATTACATTGCAAAATAAAGAAAACAAAGTGCAGGGGTTGTTAAAGTAACAAGATCCTGGTTCCCTGGGCTTCTGTAGCACTTCTGTGTGCACAGGGTCCCTTCCTGGCCTTTAGGTGGGGTCTTGGCAGGCGGAGTTCGGGCATTGACTGCCGGGCACCTGGCACACAGGCTGGGTTGGACATGGGGCAGAAGTGGGGTCTCACAAGGGCTTTCACAGCCTTCATAGCCCTGGCACCCGAGGGCCGCCGGCTGACCTCCAGCACCCATGGCAGCACCCTGAATGCTGCTCAGAGTCTCAGGGTGGACCATCGACATCGGCATCCCCAAGCCTGAGACCCCAGGCCCCACTGGCGAGAACTTGTATTTCCACGAGGCCCACGCCCTGCCAGTTGGCACTGCCCAGCCCCGTGTCCCCCACGAGCGAGGCTCCTCTGAGAGCTCCTTGGGTGGGCCTGGCCTCTGTTTCTGGGTGGTCTGAAGGGGATGCTTCCGTGACAACCCAGAGTGCATCTGTGTTCAAGTTCCAACCATTGGGAGAGGGCAGCGGAGGTGGCTTTGCATTCCGTCTGCATGGCACCACCAAATGACTCAGTTTCCCTGCGAGCACTCTGGCTGATGCAAAGGCGAGAGAGTCCACTAATTGCCACTGGCCGGTCCACACTGGCAGCAGCCTGTCACGGTGCAGGACGGCCAGGGCGTCCCAGAAACCACGGACAAATTCACGTTTCCCCAGGGTTGGTAATGTAGGGTAAATGAGAGCACGATTCACACTCCTTAAATAAATGAGACTGCCTAAGGCAGTCCGTGGAGGAAGGCTGTTCCCTAAAGGACCACGGCTGAGGCCTGCGCTGGGCTCAGGCCTCGTGGGCCGGAGGTGGGAGACGAGGGCGGCTGGCGGGTCCGGACGCCCCATTCTGAGGCCACCCCAGTTACCGAGCCAGGCTCCTCGCCTTAGCACCAGCAGCCCACTCCTGCAGGTCTGCGGAGAGCAGAGGCACACAGGTGCCCGAACTGCAAGGCTGGGCTGCACTGGCTCGTCCTCCTCGCTGCTCCCCGCCGGCTGCACAGGTTTCTTCTGGGGACTAAAAGGCTTTGCTTTCCCTCTGCCGCTCTCCAGGGAGGACTTAGACCAGGAGGAGAAAGCCAAGTTCGGAGAGTACTGCAGCAGTGAGGATGGCAAGGGCCGGGAGTGGTTCGCCCGGTACGTGAGTGCCCAGGTGAGGCCACAGGCGAGGACCTCTTGCCTCCCCAGTTTGTCGCACAGTTCCACTTTGGGGACATGAGTCATAGGAGTGGGTGTGGTGGCATAAACCTGTCATGCCAGACTCTGGGAGGCTGAGGCAGGAGATTGCAAGTTTAAGCCCAACACGGGCAACTTAGGGACTTAGTGAGACCTTGCCTCAGAGTAAAAGGCTTAAAAGGTCTGGAGATGTAGCTCACTCCAGAGGCCTTGGGTTCCATCCCAGTGCCACAAAACAAACCAACCAACCAACCTCCTGGGAAGGGAGGCACAGAGCGTCGTGGGAGGAGTCCATGAGGGCCGTGAGCTCAGTGCTCGCCCAGGGAGGAGGGTTTGTCAGCTCCAGAAGTTCCAGGGCAGCGAGTTTTTAAACCCAAACAAGTGTGCTTTGTCCACACCTAGTTTATTAAATAGCCCACAACATTTGGTATTTGCAAATGGTGATATATTCAAGACAATGAGAGCCCTGTAAAGAAAAACGTACTCAGAAAGCTGAAAGAAGTGCATTTTCCAAGCACCACCTGATGCGCTCTTCAGGTTAAACTAGAAAACACAGCAGAAGCCAAGCTCACAGAGCCGCCGTCATCCCTGAGGCTCGTCCCTCCGTGCTCTGTGTGGCTCTGTGACACAGGAGAGCACCCGGTGGGCACTTGAGTGGGCGGAGCTCTGTGCCGTGCCCACTCCCTGTGCAGGCTCCCAGCAGGAAGGGACGTGGCCGTCCAGGCCCAGCCCCAGCCGCTCTGAGCACCCCTGTGCGTGCCTGTGCCCTGCTGACGCACCCGCCTCTCTGCACACAGCGCTGCAATTCCAAGTGTGTGTCTGAGCCGACCTTCTACCGCCTGGTGCAGTCCTTCGCCGTGGTGCTGTTTGAGTAAGTGATGCTTCCTGCCCCTCAGTGTGAGTCACTCTCCGCCACCAGCTTCAGGTGCTCCAGCAGTCACGACCAGCATCTCCCGGGAGCACAGCTGGGTCCCTACCTAGATAGGCAGGAGGAGCTGCAGCCAGGCAGAGCTCAGCCTCGAATTGGGCACCATGGCCGCCCTCCCCGTGGGGTCCTGAGCAGTTCCATTTCCTGGGGAAGCACTTCCAGCGGGGTACCCGCCCCTCATGGCAATGCACCCCCACGAGGTGCCTGGCTGGTAGCTGCCCTGTGGGCTGTGGGTGGCCAGAAGGCCGGGGCTGTAGGCTGGAGAGGTGTGGCCAGCCCTTCCCTGCCTCTGCCCAGCTGTCAGCTGAGGAACGGGCCCCTGGTGCGTGCGGCTCTCGGATGGCCAGGCCCCCTTCACTCCTGTCCTTGATTGAAGCAGGTGCTGCCCTCCAGCTACAAAAGGGAGGGCTGCTTTTTTCAGCCTGTAGTGACTGCAGCCTCTTCTGCAGCTGGGTAGTGAGGTTGGGGGTCTGTGGGTGGGAATGAGCCCGGGGTGTGGCACATGGCCTCAGGGAAGCTCCTGCTGGGGCCCTGCCTGTCCTCCGTCCTGGGCTTGTTCCCTGCTACCGGACATACCCCGTGTCCAGAGCCCTTTGTCCTTCTGGCCCTGCACACTGTGCTCATCTGCAGGGAGGTGGTTGCTTCCCCATCACTGCCTTTCTCTGCACCTGCTGAATGTGGCAGGTGCTGGGGGGAAAGGACCGGCAGAGAGGAGGATCCCCTCTTCCTGCGCTGGCTCCCTGTGCCCATGGCAGGGAAAGGCAGCCCTCAGGGGTCTGGGTGGGCAAGAAGACTGTGCCCGAAGTCAGTGGAACAGGGCCCAGCAGCCGTGGGCCTGGGCTCCAAGACCTCCATGGGCCAACACTCAGAGCTCTGGACACTGCCAGGAGCCCTCTTTTTGCATAAATTGCTCCTGTCCTGCACAGGACTTGTGGATTGTGTGTGTTTTAGTTTATAGCAGCTTCAGTTTGTACTTTGTCCTCTGCTAACCCGTCTGTTATAGCTTTATTAATAGCTTCGTTCTGGACGTTGGTTAGATTTGGTTTTGCAGTGCTAGGGATTGATCCCAGGGGCTTGGGCTCGGTAGGTAAGTGCTCTACTGAGGCAGCCCAGCTCCTGCTCTAAAGTATTTTTAAAAAACAAAAACAGGGCCGGGGATTTAGCTCAGCGGTTCTGCTGCCACCTCGAAAGCACAAGGTCCCGAGTTTGATCCCCAGTACCAAAAAAACAAAAAATAAAACAAAAAAAACAGCCCTTATGCCTACTGTCTAGATGTTTTCTGTTGACCTTCCTTTAAAAGTAATAGGGCCCAGGATTTAGCTCAGCGGCACTGCAGGCGCAAGGTCCTAAGTTTGATCCCCAGTTCTGAAAAAAAAAAAACAAAAAAACTGAACAGTAAAGAAGAATGTGAAAGGGAATGGACAGGCTGGGTGTGGTGGTGCTTGCCTGGAACCCTAGTATCCCGGGAGCCAGAGGCAGGTGGGGACCAAGTTCAAGCCTGGGTAATTTAGCAACTTGCAGAGAGCCTGTCTCAAAATTAACAAAACAAAACAAAACGGAAAAGGGCTGGGGATGTAGCTCAGTGCAAGGCCCTGGGTCAGAGAGAGAGGGAGGGAGGGAGGGAGAGAGAGAGAGAAAGCAAAGAAGCCTGGAATGCAGTGGCAGTGTGCTTCTCCCTCATTCCCTGTGGGCCCTCCTTCCCCTCCCAGGGACCTGGGGAGGACACGCAGGCCAGCATGTGGCTTTTCCCCGTGCAAGGCTGTGTGTACATGCGGCCCCAAGGGCAGAGTGGGGTTCGTGTATGCGCTCTGCCCCAGTGCATGCAGCTCAGGCCTGGGGCTCAGACATTCACATTGCTCTTCCCGCTCGCAGTGGCTCTGGCCACTGTCACAGGGTTACTTCCTTGTGGCAGAGAGCAGCCATTTTTGAAGCCCTCGCTGCCCTCCAGGATCCAGACGCTGCTGCTCGGTGCTGAGTGCAGCCAGGCCGGGGCCAATGGTCGGGACTGAGGCTGCAGGCCAGGGCTCAGCTGAGCTTCCTGGGCCTGACTTTCACCTTCCAAGTGGAAGAGGCCTGGCGTGAGGGCTGTGAGCGTCTTTCTGCCAGTGGCGGGCTGGTGCCCTGTCGGCTGCTGTCCTGCTGGCCACTGTCCCCGCTCACCTCGGGAGCTGAATGAGCTCGGCTGGAGGACTCTGCAGCCATTCGCCACGCTTGTCGCTTCAGGTGCCATCAGATGGATGACTTCGGGCCCGCCAAGAACCTCATGACCATGTGCTTCACCTACTATCACAGCGGTAAGCGGGGTGCTTGGCGGAGCCCCTCAGGGACGAAGGTGTGGCGTCAGCAGGGACTTTCTTCATGTTAGAGGCAAAGTGACAGGGCCTCGGAGAGCAGAGGCCACACTGGGAAGTGGCAGGCAGGGAAGAGCCGCGTCCACAGGGAAAGACAGGTCATGGGAAACACACGTGGCACAGTGGGGACAGGGACAGGAGTGCTGCTGGGAGGGCCACAGCTTTATGTCCCGGCGAGGGAGGGCGTGGAGCAGTCAGAGGACGCTGAGTGGAGCGAGCCCCACACGCCAGACCTGCCTCTACCAGGACAAATTCCCTGGGTGCTGAGCCACACGTCTCCTCGGCTCACTGCACTGCAGCCCCCGGGCCGCAGCAGCACAGCTGGCAGGCCCACCTGGCTGGAGACCTGGTGCAGGCAGGCTGAGCCCTGCACCCCTCCAGCGCCCTCCCTCCTCCTAACACAGCCCTTTCCCTCTGCCACGGCTCCGAGTCCTGCTGCCTGGCCACCCACTCTCTCCATGCCTCACAGCTCTGTGGGCAGCAGCTGGCCTGCCTGCCTGTCTCCGGGTAGGACGCCACAGGGCCCAGCATGCCAGGCCGAGCATCAGCCCCAGGGCCAGTTGGGAAGGTGTCTTCTCAGAGACTGGCTCAGGGCAGGCACGCTGCATGTGCCTGCAATCCCACACATGGGTAGGCGGGGGCAGGAGGATCACAAGTTCAAGCCCAGCCTGGGCAACTTAGCGACCTAGTGAGACCTTCTCAAAAAGAAAAGCAAAGCAAGGTGGAGGGCAAAGCTCAGTGCAGAGGCCATGGGCTCAGTCCCCCGCACTGCAAACAAACCACTGGCTTGGTGCTGCTTGCCCGGCCCAGTCTCTGCACAGGCCCCTCAGCTAGCGGAGCCCACCATCCCACTGCCTGCGGAGGCCCCGTGGGCTCCCCACTGCCTGGCGGGGTCTCTGCTTTCCTTGGTGCAACCTCCTCATTTCTACCATTCACACCTGCCAGAGGTGCTGTCCAGATGCCATGGAGCTCACCCTGGGCCTGCCCATCCTGGGCCTGCCCATCCTGGCTGTCCAACTTGGGGACAGCCCACTCCCAGCCCGCTGTCAGGCCTCTCTGCGGAGCTGGCTCTGCAGGACCCATTCTTCCTCCCTCCGATTCTGCAGGGCTGCTCCTGCCTCTCCTCTCCTCATGCTGGTTCTGGCTGACCACGCAGGCAGCACTCAGAGATGCCCCAGAAAGGAGCCCTGTCCCTCCCTGACCCCAGGTGTCGGGCCGTTGCTCAACTGCCCTTCAGGGGACACACGGGCGCGGGCTCTCCACCCTGCTGTGCCCTGGGAGCCGTCCTCACCCCTGCCCCCCCTCTCAGGCAAGCCGCACCTGCTGCCTGCGGAGCCCAGGGAGAAGGTGGCTGGCAGCATCGATGCCTACCTGAAGTCTGCCAACAGCTGGCTGGCCGAGAAGAAGGACATTGCTGAGCGGCTGCTGAAGAACACGGAGCACGTGAAGGGCTTCTTCGGGGGGCTGGAGACCAAGCTGAAGGGGCCCTTGGTCAGGAAGAACGAGTGAGTGTCGTGAGTCACCCAGTGACCCCATCCAGCTTTCCACGGCTCCCACCTGCTGCAGGGTCCCCGACACGCAGTGCATGGGGCTGGCAGGGGCAGCAAGTTGGTGTCAGTGGGGCGATGGGAAAGCCACCATTGCGGGGGAATGGAGCTTGGACAGGAACTGCAGGCCCTCCGAGCATGGCTAGGCACAGGGGTGCAGAAGCTGAGATGCCCATAAAGACGGGCACATGGGCACGAGGAAGAGGGAGCTAGCACAGTCCCCGGGCCCCTCAGCGGCTCCTGCACTTGGTTACAGCCAGGGACACAGCCTCATTCCTCCCTGCTCCGCATGGTTCAGGACTGGAGGGATCCACACCGGGCAGGCAGAGAAACCACACCAACTGCACACAGCCCGGCTCAGAGATGTGAAGTTTCTTTGGAGAAAATGTGGTGTGGGCCATGTTTGTCATTACTGTGGTTTCTTTTCCTCCAGGGATGATGAGAACAAACCCAAGGACAAGCAGCCCAAGACTGGTGAGGGCGAGGTGCGGGGAGGCGGGGCTGTGGGCGGGACCAGTGGTGAGGTGGGCAGGGCAAGTAGAGAGGCAGGGGCTGTGGGCGGGACCAGTGGGGAGGTAGGTGGGGCAAGTAGGTGGAGGGGGTGGTGGGCGGGGCCCGCCTGGTCCCCACCCCAGACCCCAGAGGGACCTTAAACCAGTCCACCATTACCCAGAAAGAGGAAAAAAGCACATTGCTAACTTGTCAGGGCTCCATGCCCCTCTCTGTGACACAAGACTACTGGCCCTAGAGCAGTGATGGCGAAACTTGCAGAGCGTTCAATGACAGCCCGCTGCAGCTCATGTGCTGCAGGTTCCTGCCGCTGCCCTGGATGGTCCTGAGGTCATCTGTTTTTTCTTGCTGAATTTCTGGGGAAGAGTCACTTTTCTAGGAGTGTGTGCAGGACTGAATGCTTCTGTCCGAGAGGCTGGTAGAGTGCTACAGTGCAGGGACTTCCACACCCTAGATGTGCTGCACCACCACTGTGACCTCTGATGGAGGGGCGGCTGCAGGGCGGGTGGGTGTTGTGTGGTCTGGCGAGCTGTGGTCCCCACGCAGCCCGTGCCCTGGCCACCTTCTCCCTCTGCTGCAGTGACGGTGCCCAGCCCCGAGGAGGAGCCGAAGGGGGAGAAGATCTACCTGTACACGCACCTGAAGCAGCAGCCCATTTGGTAAGGCCCCGCCTTAGCCGGGGGCAGCAGCCATGCCTTGCTGCCCGTGTGCCCGTGGGAAATAGCAGTCACCACACTTCCAGGGTGGCCAGAGTGAAAGAGGCGAATGCTCACATTGCTGCAAAGGATGTGGAGAAAGGAGAGGTCTCCTCCCTGCTGGGGCGAATGGCCAGCAGCCAGGCCAGTCCTCAGAGGTCAGCAAGTGACCATGGGACCCAGCTGTCCTGCTAGACATGTGCCCACGAGAGACAAAGACACGCGCTTAGAACAGAACCTGCGCTTAGATGCTCCAGAGCCCCAGAGTGGGAGCAGCCCAGGCGCCCACCTGCTGGTGCGAGGGTTAGCAGGGTGTGGTCTGTCCATGTCACACGAAAAGGTGTGAAGTGACACACCGCAACACGGATGGCCCATGACCACGTGACGGGTCACGTAATTCCATCTGTAAGGTTGTGCGGAAGAGGCAGTTCCTGAGCCAGGATGGGTCGGTGGTTGCCAGGGGCTGGGCTGGGGCGAGGACAGAGAGGGACCACTAGTGGGGTGGGTTCTTCGTGGGGTGCGAGGTCTGCTCTCAGTGGAGGTGGCTGCACAGCTTGTGCAGGGCATCCCTGAATCGTGCACTGGTTTCTGTGATCCTGGAGATCGAACGTAGGCCCTTTATACTGAGCTATGTCCTCAGCCCTAAGTGTTTAAACCTTGAGGCAGGGTCTTGCTAAAATGCTAAATTTCCCAGACTGAGTGCAAACTTGTAATCTTGCCTCAGCCTCAAAGAGTGCTGGGATTGCAGGCGTCACGCTTGGCTGAGTGGTGCACTCATTTATTACGTGTGTTGGGAGTGGGTCCCAGGGCTTTGCACGGCCAGGGCAGATGCTCTACCACCAACCAGCCCCAGGCTGAACTGCCTGCATTAACAGGTGGGTTTCCTGATGTGTAGATTACATCCCAACAAAGTTGTGTGTGTGTGTGCCCGGGGAGGTGGGTGGATGGATATGAAATGCAGGTTGTAGTTGAAGTACAGACCAGGTGCTGTGGCTTGGTGATGGTCTGCATGTGTCCCCAGGGGTTCACACACTGGGACTTTGTTCCCGGGTGCAGTGTGAGGTGGTGACCGACGAGGCTTTGCACGTGGATTAGGTCGTGGGCGCTGCCCTGGGAGCCAAGCAAGCTCCCACAGCGGTGTGTCACCAGCCCGCGGCCCCCAGGCTCAGCCCCATCTAGGCTGTGGTGCAGCCGGGCACCCTGCCGGAGCCCCACAGTGCCAGCGGGACTTCCCAGCCGCAGCAGTTGGGACCACCGGCACCTCTCCTGCACAGGGTGCCTGGTACTGGGCTCGTTTCCTGCATGCCTGCTGGTGTCAGAACCAAACAGGCTGCGGCCCCAATGGTCAGGGAGGCGGCGCTTGGCACCCGGCTCCGGGGGATCGGCAGTTCCTCTGAGCCCCGGGCCCCTCCCTCTGCGTGCCTTGTCCACCCACAGGTGAGGCGCTAGCAATAGGACTGCAGATGTCCACCCTGGCCTCCCTCGGAGGTCACAGTGGAGCTGTGTGTTGCTCACGGCCAGCTGAGGTCCTGTGAGGCGTGGGGCCAGCGCGCCCTCGGGTGCTGGTACAGGGCTGGTGCAGGGCCCACCGTCCCGGCCTGGGCCGCGGTGCTGTCTTCTCATCTGGCGCAGGCCCAGCGTCCCTGTGGGGCTGGGCACTAAGTATTTAGACCCTGTGGCCTCTCCTGCACCACACAGCTAGCTGTTCCAGGGTGGCCAGAGGCCACGTAGATAATGGGAACCCTTTACCCACAGATCTGGCCCGGCGTCACACTTTGCTCTCCTGCCTTCCCCACACGTGTCCCTGTGGCCCCATGTCCCCTCGGCACATGAGTGTCCGTGCCAAGTCCCCAGTGATATTAGGAGAACCCTGGCCGCCCGCTTCCTCACGGAGCCCGTGGGAGATGAGAGGCGGCAGCGGCAACCCCAGCTGCAGAGCCCAGGTTTGCAGCTTCGTTCCTCCAGCCTCACTGGAGCCGTGTCGGGCCCTGCGCCCCACTCTGCCTTGCCTGCTCCTGGGCTCTGCACAGAGGGGAGTGGCAGGGGCCCCTCACGCATGGCGTCTCCTCCTGCAGGCACACGCTGAGGTTCTGGAATGCCGCCTTTTTCGACGCGGTCCACTGTGAGAGGAGAAAGCGGTCCCCCACCACCAGGTAGGAGCCCAGGGTGCCCGGAGTGGCCGGGCGGAGGCAGGGCTTGGTTCTCCTCCCAGTTTCCTGCGGCAGAATGGCTGAGTTGCCCTGTTTGTCTCCTCCACCCTCCCTGCCACCCTGGGCCCGGCTGGCTGCCTGAGGGTGCGGCGCTCACGCTTGGAGGGAGGTGGAGTGCTCAGCTTGCATGAGAGCTTTCTGCCCCGGCTCTGGCATGACTTGGCCTGACCCTCCTAACACTGTGAACCGCCGCAGGAAGAGGCCCCAGGACCCCATACACCCTCTGTCCACTGTGTGGACCCAGCGTCCAGGGACGGGCTGCGTGGAGGTGCTGGGGTGCAGGGCTCCGGGGGTGGTTTCTGGCTGCACCAGAAGGAAACCACTTCTGAAAGCCCAGGCAGCCCCTGTACCCCCCGGCCAGCCCCAGAAGCCAGGCCAGCCCGGGCCCTTCTTGCCGGGGAGTTGTGTGACTTGTAGGTTTCTGAGCCCCTGAGCCTTGGTCTGGAGATAAAGCAAGTCTGCTGCTCACTCCTGGAGGCCTGAGCCACCCTGCCTCTGGGGGGAGCTGTGGAGCGGAGGGCAGAGCGGGACTTGGTTGTGCCGCCCCAGGGAGTCCTAGGTGAAACCCTCCCTCTCGCCTATGCCCCACAGCAGCAGCTCCTTCTCCTGGGGAGGCAGAGGGGGTGCCCAGGGAGGACAAGACCTGAACCCCTGCCCGAGGACGCGCTCTCTGGTGGGAGACTCAGTGAGGGAAATGCTGAGTGCTTTTGGGCCAGCGACGGGCTTGGGCTCGCTCCGGTCTCACCCCCGAGGAGGTGATGTGTTCCGAGCAGCCTGTCTCTCTCTGTCCTCTCCGTCCCCGCCTGGGACCCTCTCTGCTCGTCCCTCTCCATCCACATATCTTGCATGACTCTGACATGTTCCTCTGTTTACCTGTTTCTGCTGCCGCTCCAGAGGGGATGCTGGAGAGCAGGAGGACAAGAGGTGTGTGTGTCCCTGTGACTTTGTTCATTTGCACTGCCCTGCGGGGCGGGAGGGAGTCCCTGGACGAAGCGGCCAGGCACTCAGCACACCGGGGTCCCCTGGGCCGCCCGAAGGCGCAGCGCGGGCTCAGGCTCTGGGAGGAGAGAGGGAGGCAGGAGGCCCCTGGGTGGAGCAAGTCGCACTCTCCTCCACCGCCCGGGCCTTTCCGAGCTGAACTTCCCGGCACCCCACTGGGGAAGGGGGGTGTGGAGTGCCGGGCTCCCCGCAGCACAGCCAGGCAGGGCTGATGCTCACGGTCCCAGCTCTGCCGGAGTCCCTCGCCGTGTTTGTTTAAAGACCTGCCAGAGAGGCTGGCACGGTGTGGCTGCCCTGCAGAGGGGTGCCCCACGCTCTTCCTGTGCCCGACGCACTGGTGGGGGGCCCGGGCTGAGAGCCGTGACTCCCGCAGCCCGTCTATGTCACTGGAGGGCTGCTTGGGCGAACAGGTCCTCTAGCAAGCAAGGCCCCAGCCCGCAGTCTCCCGGGGACAGTGACCAGAGGCCCCTGGAGCATGGCTTCCTGGCATGGGTGGCACACCATAGCCTCCCTGAGCTCAGGCCAGGACTGTCCACACCCCCGCCCGTGGGCCCTGCCCAGGCAGCCCCGTGCCATCCTCCTCGGGCCCCAGAGGCGGGTCAGAGGTCTCACTCTGGGGAGCCGTGATGACTCTCGAGCCTGCTGCAGCAGGGAGGACTCAGATTCGGAGGCCAGCGTGCAGGGCTGGGCCCGGCGCTGCCCTCAGGAAGGCGCTGGCTGGCGGGAGGGGGTCCCAGTTCTAGTCCCCGACACCGCGGGAAGGAGAGCCACTCCTGCCGGGTCACAGCACCTGTGTGGGTTGCGGCGTGGGCAGCACAGCTGTCCCCGGTGGGCTGGTGCTGCGGGCCTCGTGTGCCTGGCTGGTCTTCAGGGTGCCGGGGAGGGAGGAGGAGAGGAAGGGAGGGTCTTTGGGGGACTTGTGGGGTCCTGCCAGCCTCGTGAGGAGTTGGAGGGGCTCTGCTGTCCCCAGTCCCGAGCCCCTGCTGCGTAGCCAGGGACATCAGCAGCACCGTGGACAGGGTGGGGTTTATGTCCTTGTTCTGTTTCTCTCCTGTAGCCTCTCCATGCTCCGGACCTCTCCCTCCTCCGTGTGCTCTTCTCTCTTTCCTGTTCTTTCTCTAAGCCTTGTTCACCCAGACTCGTCCGTCCGTCCGTCCATCGAGTTTCCTCTTTGGGGGAAATGGGCTAACATGAATGCCCCTCCCACCTGCCGCGGCTCCTCGGGGACACTCAGCCCCTCTGCAGGGCGGTGCGGGTGGGGATGGCCCCTGTTCAGTGCTCTGAGCCTTGCCTGGAAGGAAGGCGCCCCCTGGTGGCTCCTGATAGTCTCTGCAGCCCTGTGCGTGGAGGAGGCCGGTCAGGGAGCCCCTGGTTTCTGCCCCAGACCTGCTGAGAACCCGTAGCTCTTCCTGTACCCACGGGGCAGGTGACACTCCTGTGCCCGGGGCCAGCCCAGTGCTGAGGCCGCGGAGGGCCATGGGTGGATCTCCATGCGCTGGAGGGGAGAGGGGCACTGACTGCAGGGCCAAGCAGAGACACCCTACCGAGGCGCCACGGGGTCCTCCAAGGAAGGGACAGTGGCCCTCAGATGTCCCCAGGCTCCTGCAGATGCTGCCCACTGCAGTGGGCCCAGGACAGCCTCGGCCCAGCTCCTGGGACCCGGGCAGGCTCCTTTCCTGTGTGGGTTCTGCTCCAGAGAGGTGGCCTGGGCCTGGAGGGAGGCCGTGGGCAGCCCCACCACGCTGCATCCCCAGCCGTAGAGAGCCGTCTAGCTTGTGAGTCTCTTTCTCGGGCAAAAGGCCAGGGTCCCGCAGGCTTTGTGTGGTCACTCGCCTCAGTGGACAGGGCTGGCGGGCCCTGTCTGAACCCTGTCCCCCTCCTGTCCCTCCGCAGGGAGAAGTGGTGCCACATGACCCAGGAGGAGCGGGACGACAGTGTGCGGTTCAATGAGAACATCACCTTCGGGCAGCTGGGGTGAGGAGGGACACGCGACAGGGGCAGGGACGGGACAGGGACGGGACAGGCCAGCAAGCGGCAAGCGGCGTCCCCTGCTCTGCTCCCCGGCCCCTCCTCTGGCCCTAATCGGCCCGCCCCTCACCCCACACCTGGAGCTGAGGCTACAGACTCCCTCAGGAGGTGCGCCCGGCACAGGGTCCCCTTCCCAGGTGCAGGAAGGGTGACAGTGAGGTGTTCCCTGCAGCACCTTCACCCACAACATGCTGGCCTTTGGGCTGAGCAAGAAGCTCTGTGGCGACTTCCTCAAGAAGCAGGCTGTGATCGGCAACCTGGACCAGGGTGAGCTGCAGCGGGTGAGGGCAGGGGCCTGGGGCGGGGCCGCCACCCCCAGGAGCTTCCGCTGCGGCACACACAC
>NW_004624746.1:1793718-1842057 GCF_000247695.1 Heterocephalus glaber
GAATCTTACTGGTGTGTCTGTGTGTGTGTCTCTCACACACACACACACACACACACACACACACACACACACACACACACACACACACACACGGTGTGGAGCAGCCGCCAGCCCCTCCGTCGCAGTGTGTGGGGTGGAGCTCGCTCCTCTGCAGGCTGTCCCCAGAGGTAGGGTGAGGGCCAGGTGTGACGTGTGCTCGCTCCTCGCCTCGCACTGGCGCTCTGGTCCTGTGCAGAGCCAAGCCCCAGGCACAAGTCAGTCCCTGCCACACCCCAGTGACCGGCTAGGAGGGAGAGGGAGGCTCACGGTTTACCAGAAGCTGGCTCTGGACCCGCAGGGGGCTGCTGAGCTGTCCTTCCCTGTCACTCGTCTGCCACCAGCCTTTCTTCGTGCTGGTCTCCAAGGCCTTGCACAGCAATGTAGATCTGGATGGACCAAGATGCTTACAAGTGACGTCTCCCCCCTGCACCCAACCCAGGGGCCCTGAGGGTTGGGCAGGAGCGAGGCTGTGGTGAGGACTCGCCTTTCCTCCCTGGTCATGTGCGAGCGTGGTCCCAGGAAGGAGCCTGGCTGCCAGGCCACACCACGCCTTCCCCGGCTTGCGGGCCAGGTCCTCATGCCACAGCCCTGCCCTGGAAGGTGGTGAGGCCGGGTGCCCACGGTGGCTGGGCCACACCACAGCCCGCCCCGCTGAGGACCCGGCTCAGGACCGCAGGGGACCAGGGCTGAACCCATCTGGGTCACGTCTTTCTTCCGACACTCACGCTGCTCTCTTCCAGAGCAGTACAAGCTGCTGAGCGACCACATTGAGCAGATGGCCGCCGAATAGGAGACCGAGGGGGGCGCCGCTCTCCGGGCCAGCAGCTGGCCGCCACCCTTGGAGTGGCCCTGCATGTCACCGGCAGCGCCGGAGCCGCCCTTGCTGCCCAGAACTAGCGATTAGAAGACCCGCTGCCCGTCCTCCTTCTGCCCTCTGCCCGTGTCTGCACCCCCATCCGCGTGCCAGCGTCTCGAGACCCCCCGCCCCCAAGTGCCAGGCTTGTGAGATGAGCCCAAGAGGAGGGGAAGGCGGCCGCAGCCAGGGTGGGCCCAGGGCAGCCTCTGCACAGCGGCCCGCTGAGGGCAGAGTGGAGGCGTGGGCACAGAGGTAGGCCACCCCGCTGAGACGGCCAAGCAGGCACAGAGCAGCTTCAGGGTCAGTTGTGGCTGCTTGGCCTTCCTGTCTCCCTGTGTGTGATGGGGCTGGAGGTCACAGGAGCCCGGGGTACAGACACTTCTTGTCCTAGGGGCGGAAGGATGCAGGGCAGGGACAGTCTGCAGCGTGAGACCCGCCACCCTCGCAGGGCCGTGGGCGCCCTGTGCATCCCAGTCGCCGAGGAGCTTGCAGGGCCTGAGATGCAGAGAAAGTCGCGCCACACGGGGACGGCACCCATGAGGGCAGGGAGAGAGTCCTGTGGCCGCTGCAGAGGACGGCGCTGTGCCGGCTGGCGATAGCACGGCGCGCCCTGGCCTCCCTCTCCAGGTGCCGGACCCGCAGCCCGCTCTGTCTCTTCCCACAGACCTCACAGATGCAGCCTTTGTCCTGACCCAGGCCTGGACTGCGACCCCGCCACGCCCTGCCCAGCCCTTGGAAGGGTCTCAGCCATGCTTCCCTCCCTGCCCCTCAAGTACACATTAAACCCTGCACCCCACTGTCCTCTAGGGAGCGCCTCCCCAATCGGCGCAGAGCAGGGCTTGCGGCTGAGCCCTGGAGCATTTGTGTCCCCACGATGGCCGCAGAGGGGGTGGCAGTGGGGGTTCGCAGCGGGTGGCTTGGTGTGTGCGTCACGTCAGCCAGTCTCAGTCCCCTGCGCCCTCTGGGCCTCTGGGTCTCAGCTGAGTCTGGCCCTCTGCTAAATCCAGTCAAATCAAGGGTACAGGCTTCAATCTCTCTAGTGCCACCTTCTGGACATCTGCTCCCTGGAGTGAGGGCGCCAGGCCCCGAGGGCAGGCAAGAGGTCTTTCCCACTCCTGGGTGTTCCTGGAAGCGCACAAAGACCTTGCCCAGGGGCCAGGGGTTTAGTTCAGTGGTGCGGCTGCTGCCTGCCTTGCCTTGATCCCCAGTACCAAAAAAAAGAGGAAAGCCCTTGCCCCAGGTGGTCAGGATGTGGCCTTGTGTGGTGGTTCTCCAGGGTCTGCTTTCTGGGGAGACGGCACCGGTGGAGACGCTGGAAGCCAGCACAGCCTTGGGCAGGAGCGCGTCTGGCTCCTGGCTTTCCAGGCCCTTGGCCTTCAGGAGTGCCCTTGACCTCTCCAGGCGGCACCTTGAGGAGGAGGAAGGGACGCTGTGTCTTTCCTGGCTCCTGCCCAGCTGGGGTCAGTCTGACTCCGAGAAGTGCGACCTGCAGTGGGCACTGCCAAATGGGGGCTTGCAGGGCTTGTCCTTAGCAGGGCTCTTTGTGCAGCATGGCTCTGTGTTTTCACCATTGTTGGCGATTTGGGGGTTCCCTAGGCGCCACATTTATCCCCCAAATGTACCTGCTGTGTGTGCACACCACCATCCCAGCCACACACAGGAGAATGGGGTTCTGGCATCTCAGGGGACCTGTGCAGTGACAAGTGCAGACTGCGATTTTCCTGTTGCCTAAAGAGCAGCTGCAGAGCTCGGAGTGACCAGAGGGGAGCAGAGGAAGGGTAGTGTGGAGAACCAGCATGCGTTAGCACGGCAGGGCTCAGGTTCGTCCCAAAACGTAGGCTGCATTTAGAACCAGCACCGCCAGAGCCCCGAGTGAGGGCAGAACGGGGCCCGGCTGGCGCCCACTTCCACAGCGTGGTCGGGGCACAGCGCTCTCACATCGCGGGGCTGCTGCTGTGAGGCCAGCGCCCCTGTGGGTCCGGGTGTGGAAGGGGCGTCTGTGACCTGGCCATGGAGGCCGAGCAGGGAGGGACAGAAGGGTCATTTCCACATTGTCCATGGCGCCATCCTCCACCCGCGTCTCTGGGCCCACGGGCCACCTGCTCCCAGGAGGGCAGAAGAATCCCAGGGCCTCCGAGGGCCGGGCCACATCCGGGCCAGTGAGGGCTGCCTGGTTCTGGGAAGCGGGATGAGGGCAGAGAGGCCTGGCTGTGCCCATGGGACGGGATGTCGGCAAGCGGCTCCCGAGGGGCTGCTGGGCCACCTGATCGACAGCCCCAGGCTCCCCCCGAGCAAAGCCCCTCGCTCTCCCTCCCGAGTCCTGGCGGGGACCCTGCACGGTGACCAGAGGGGCTCCCGTCCCGACCCCTTCCCATGACCCAGGACGGGGCGGCCCCTCTCTGCCCTGGGCCGGAAGGATGTGCTCACGGGATAGACATGGGGACGGTGCTGGGACAGGGCAGGGCCTCTCGGCAGTGTGTCCAGGTCCCTGCCGGGAGGGCGCAGTGGAGCCTGGGGCTGTCACCTCCAGTGGCCCGGTCCCAGCCCCTGAGGACGCAGTTGGCTGGCAATCCCCGTGACGCACGGCACCTTCCCGTGCTGACTTCTGTCTCTGTCTCTGTCCCCCACATGGTCTGGGACCCGCCCTTGCCTCTGGCCTTTGGTCCTCTGTGGTCGCCCCTGTGGTACCAGCATCTCATTGTCACTGTTATGCAATCCTGCAAGAGTCCCTCGGGGTGATGTTCTAAAGTGATATTTTAAGGCCGAGAAAGTTCCCAGGTTGGAGTTGGCAAAGCAGTGCTGACATCAAAGTTGTTTCTTGTGAAGAAGAAAAATATGTGTGTGTGTATATATATATTGCACCTTGGGTGGTCAGAAAGTGGAAACTGAAATAAATTATCTTTTAGAAGAAAACTCTGGTATCTCTTGTCTTGGCACGGCCCGAGGACGTTTCTCGGAGTCTGCAGCCTCTCGGGTCTCCAGCGGCTGCTCAGAGGGAACCAGGGATGCCTGTCTTCGGGGTGGGACCATAGAGGCCCTGGGCCAGACCTAAGCTACAGGGGACAGCTCATCCTGTCCCTTTGAACCGACGCCGCCTACCTCGGGTTGGGGTGGAAGGGCAGCCCCGAGAGGTAGAGCTCCCACCTCCCAGGCAGGACGGACACCTTGATCCAGCTTGGCTCCACAGACCACTTCTGATCTTGTGCTCCCTTCCTCCCTGGCTCCGGGTCCTACCACGTCGGAAGCCGCCTTCCAGTGGCCAAGCAGGAAGGCTGGGGAGAGGCTGACCCTAGAGCGCTCCGGAGCCTGGTCCCTGCCACGGGGTGGGAGTGGGGCAGGCTGTGTCCTGGGGCTCCCTGTGCCCGTGCTGAGCCAAGTGTGGGGGCCTGGCCTGGGGCACGCCAGCCCTGGGGTGTGGGGTCTGGAGTTCCCTTGGTGCTAGGAAGTAGGGGGATCCTGCCACATGCTAGAGGGCAACTGCTGGGCTCAGAGCCCACTCTGGTGGGGGGCGCCTGGACAGGGCTGCAGAGGCCCCAGAGAGCTGGCCAGGGCCTGGAAAGGCAGTGTGTCTCAGCTCCCTGCCAGCCCACCGTGCGCCTCTGCCCACACAGAGCTTTCTGCCCCGAGCCCCTTGGGTCCCTGCTGAGCGCCTTCCAGCAGGGGCCACCAGCTCCACCCAGGGCCGCCAGCACCCCAGCCCTGTGCAGCAACCCCTCTGCTGAAAAGGACAACAGTCCCACTCAGGACTCCACGGCAGTCACGGAGATTCCCCACAGACTGCTCCAGGGGGCGCCCGAGGTCGGGCTTTGGGGATTGGGATGAAAAGCAGGAGGACTCGAGGCAGGAGGGTCTCTGCCCGGTGCCCAACGGCTCCCTGCCACCTCGGGCTGAAGAGAGCCTGGACTTTGTTGGTCCTACAGTGGTCCCACGAGGAGGACTGGGACCTCCCCTCTGCTGGTGGGGAAACCCCGGTGCCCAGTGGGGGAACCAAATCCAGGGCCTCCAGCTTGAGGGCAGTGAGCACCCATGGGCCAGCAGAGGGCCACAGATGGACAGTCCCCAGCGAGGTCTGGACCGTGGGGCAGGGGTGCGGGGGACTCCCCGATCTCCAGCACCAGGGCCCCTCCACAGTCCCTGTGGCCCGAGCAGGCATCGGGGGTTTCTTTCCCAGGGCCCCATTGTTGGGGGGAAGCTCCGCCCCCTCTGCTGTGAGCTTGAGACCTGCCATGGGACGCGGGCCTGGGTGCCGCGGGGGACAAGGGGAGTGCACCCGTGGTCCTGGCTGTCACACCCCCAGGCTGTGTGGTCCCAGTTCAGGGAGGAGCGGGGTCCCCGGGTGCTGGGAGAGTCACAGACCTGCTTCCGGGCTGCAGGCCTGGAGGTTGCGCCCCAGCCCTCCCTTTCCTGTCCCCCCAGGGACTTCTGGGATCCTCCGGGTGCCGGGTCACCCTCAGGCATCGTGTGTGTCTCGGTCTGAACTGTGTCCCCTGAATTCCTGTGCTGAAGTCCTAAGCCTCAGCAGTGCACGGTCCAGAAATGGGGCTCGAAGATGTGGTCAGTGTGGACGAGGCCACCCTAATGCTGCATGCAGCGTCCTCCCTGGAGGGGATGTGTAGCCGCAGACTTGAGTGTGCCCGAGGAGATGGCACATGGAGGAGAAGGCAGACACCACGCCAGTGCCCACAGATGCCGCCCGGCACCCCAGCTCTGAAGGGACCTCCTCCACGACCCCCAGGTCCTGCACCCCTGGCCTCCAGAGTGGGAGGCCCCACATTTTCCTGTTTAAGCCCCAGCTCCTAGTGCTTGGTCACGGCAGCCCCAGGAAGCCAGCCCGCCATGCTGTCGCCAGAACACAAGAGAAACCACACGTCCCTCGTAAGGAGGGGAAGGAAGCAGAGCAGGACCTCGAAGAGTCACACGGGGTTTACTGCACCAGGCACCCACAGTGCAGATGGGGAAACTGGCTCTGAGAGTCCACGCGCCCCAGGCATGCACAGAGCCCCGAGACCAGGGCCTGCCCAGCTCCTCCACCTGTGGCCCAGAGTTGCTTCCTAGTTCCGGGGTCCCTGCTCCTGTCCCCGGAGGGCCTCCAGAGGCGTCTCCTCTGCTGAGTCCTCACCACTGGCCTCTTCTCTGCTCTGGCTCCCTAGGGTGCTCCGTGCACTCTGGATGATGATGATAATAACAATAATAATAATAATAATAATAATAAT
This sequence comes from Heterocephalus glaber, assembly GCF_000247695.1. The sequence continues at coordinate 1,799,827 of NW_004624746.1, forward strand.
AATAATAATATCACCACACAAGCCTCCCTCATTCTGCATGGCGGGGGGTCAGTTCCCTCCAACTCCTCACACACTGCCCATCGCTCCCTGCTGCGCGTGGGGTTCCTGTGTCTTCAGCCACCTTGCAAATGGGGTCCAGGAGGCCCAGAGAGGCTGAGACACTGTCCCAGAAGCCCACAGCCAGGGCAGCAGGTTTGGACCCAGCCAGCCTGACCTGGGAGCTCTGCTTCCTCCTCGGCCTTCGGAGGACATCTGGGGGGCGGTGACACCCACCCACAGGGCCTGGCTCCGGGCCGCTCCCTGGGCCTCCTTTCCCTGACCTGCTTACTCTGAGCCTCCCCAGCACATGCTGGTGCCCGACGCCAGGCCTCAAGGGGCCCCAGCGTGAGGAGTTCCGGGCCACCTGGCTGCCCTCCCGCACCCAAGAGCATCTGGCTGTGGAGGTCATGTGGGTGGGCAGGGGCCTCTCAGAGCTTCCAGGGAGGGGTGCCTGGGTCCCCTCCAGGGCAGAGTCCCGGGCGCCCACCACCTGCAATCTCAGGAGCGCCACCCACTGAACCCTCCTCCCCATATCTCGGGCCCAGCTCCCACCACACCCCAGAGCTCACCTGGCTGGCGGGGAGCCCCAGGACGGCATCTGTGAGCGGCCGAGCCTCGCAATGCCCAGAAATTCCCCAAGCCTTGGCCTGAAGGTCCTGCCCAGGAGAGACCAGGGTGGGCTGCATTCAGTGGGCGCAGGAGGGCGTGGGCTGGGAAGGAAGGATGGGGACACAAAGGCCCGAAGACAGTAACACCCGAGAGCCCACAGTCCTGCCTGGCGCCTCCTGCTGGTCACACTGTGGAATCCACAGGCTCCAGGAGTGGGGAACACTGAGACCCAGAGAGCCAGGCAGCATCCGTAGGTGCACAGGAAGCTGCCCAAAGGGATATGGTCAACAGCTGGGTGCAGCTCAGGGTAGAGCCCTCGCCTGCACACGTGAGGCCCAGGGCCCCACTCCCAGCACCACGGACAAACAGACAAATGCTGTGTTAGCGAGGAGTGCCTGCCGGGAGCCGGGGTATCCTCTAGCCTGTGCAATGGTTCTCAAGCTTAGGGTTCCACAGGCAGCTGGAAAGGCTCCCCGCCCTTGAATGCCCGCCCGCCCGCCCAGCTGCACTCAGAGGCAACCGCCAGTCTGTGGGGAAGGCCAGGCTGCACGGCAAGACCAAGGCAGGGCTCAGGCTGTAGCCACTCTAGGGCCCAGGGGGACCCCACGCAGCTCGACACTCTGCCGTCCCCCAGAGGGCGCCATGTTCACATCTGCCCCGTCTCGGGTCCCCAACCTGGACAGAAGGGAGGAACACAGACCCCGCCACCACCAGGAGCCAGCGGGGCGCGCCCACCTGCAGGTCTTGCTCCGGGTCGTAGCTGCCCAGGGTCCGGCAGGCACTGGAGTACACCTCCACAGCCTTGGTGTGGAACACCATCTCAATGGTCACGAAGTCGAGCAGGATCCTCTGGGGGGTGGGGAGGAGTCACCCAGAGGTGGCTGTCCTTGGCAGACAGGTCCTGGCTGGGGATTTTGTGTGTGTGGTACTGGGGCTAGATCTCAGGGCCTTCAGAATGAGCTCCATCCCAGCCCCTTTTTCAATTTTTTATTTTGAGACAAAGTCTCACTAAATCACTAAGCTGCCCAGTCTGGGTTCAAGTTTGAGATCCTCTTGCCTCAGCCTCCCAGAGGACTGAGATTATAGCCGTGTGCCACCATGCCCAGCCCTGGATGAGGAATTTTAATGTTAGTTTTGGTTTATTTGTCCTTGAATCCTATAATGCACATCATGGTTCAGAGGCAAAACTGGCCAAGCACTCATGGAGGTCACCTGCACCCACCCTGCCGCCTCCTCCCCTGACCTCCACCTGCTGGAGACCCCACTTCCTTCTGGATATGCGCGCTCCCTCCCCTCAGCGCTCTGCTCCTGCTCCTGCAACCCTCCACCCCCAGCTTGGTTCACTGCTGTTTGCTTCCGTCCACACGTGTCCGTGCGTGGACACGCTGCTGGATGTGACTGGGCCCAGCACTGGGACACTCAGTCCGCAGGTCCCTGCACACCCGCTGTGGGGCGACTCCCTCACAGTGCAAGGTTTCTGTGCCCCAGGCAGGGACCGACGTCCAGGCAGAGCTGAGAGCCAGCACTGGCCAGCTTCCTGAGGCCTCCACGCTGCTGTGCCAGCCCAGGTGCCCCCACTCAGCCAGCCATGTGTGCAGCCTCCGTCCTGGGGGGGAGGGCCCACAGGTGGACACAGCCCATCGGGCTGCTCCGTGCACAGCGGCACGGGACGCACACAGGCTTAGTGCTGGGAGGAGCCCACGGTGGACCACACCGTGTTTAGTGGAGAGGAAGTGCCCTGGCCTGGAGAGGAGGGAAACGCCCAACTTCCCACACCGCCTGCCTGGGAGCAGCAGAATCCACAGCGTGGAAGTCTTGTCTGGAGACAGCGCCCCCCTCTGCCTCAGTTTACCTCTCTGCACGGTGAGGACAACAGTTTTCACAGAGTGTTTAGGACCTGGTCAGAGCCCCTTGCCTCAGCCTCTGTTGGGTCTGCTGGACCCACAAACTCTGACTCCACATGGCTGCTGGCTCCAAGCTCCCGGGCTCTGCGAGGTGCCGGGAGCTGCTGGGTAAGTGTGGTCCCCTCGTGGGCCTTGCACTCCAGCCAAGATGGTGCGACAGGAACGCCAACAGCTTCTTGCTTCCTTCCGCCTCCTCCCAGTCTGGAGGCTCCTGGGGTGGCGCGGCCTGGTCTGTGTGTGTGCTCCCGCTGGGCGCCGGCGGTGCACCTGGGGCCACTGTGTCCCACACACCGGTGATGAATAACGGCTGCCGAGGCCCGCGGCCCTGCCCCACACCCACAGCAGGGCGCTGAGGACCACGATCTGCCTGCTGCGTCCTCCTTGTCTGCTCCACTTGTTCCCTGCCGGCCCATAGAGCACCCGGCCGGGCCATGATGTGCGGAGACCCACGCTGCCCGCTGTGAAGGCGCCAGCTCCAGGGTCACCCAGGTCCCGGGCCCAGCACATAGTAGGTACCCGTCCTACACCAGTGACTTGAAGGAGCACAGGAAATGTGTGGCTCCTCAGTCTGTGGGGACAGCTGCCAAAGAGGGAGCAGGGCAGAGGCATGGACCAAGGCCTGAAAGAACAAGGCTGGTGCATCTGGGGTGAGGGGTCAACTCCTCAGGAGGAGAGCAGAGACTTCCGGCAGAGCACCCAGCCGTGCAAAAGCCCCGGGGTAGCACAGGTGGAGCTGCAGCGTGGCTGCAAGGTAAGGCTGAGGTGGGGCTCCCAAGGCCTTCGGGAGGAATTTATTCCCTGCCTTTGGAACAAGGTAAGTGTGCAGGGTGCTAAGCCCAGGGCGTCCTGGGGCTGCAGTCTGGAAAGTGCACAGGGGCAGGAGGAGAGTGGAGAGCAGGGGCCTCCGAGGTTGACTCTTCTTGGGGGATCTGAGTCCCCAGGACCTTCTCACAAGGGCAGTGGCTCTGGGGGGCCGCCCAGGCGCAGGAGGTGTTGGGTGGAGCTAGGAGGGCGCCCCTCTGGCCCACGCACCGCGGTGCAGTTCCTTCCCGCGACAGGGGAGGGGTGGCCTGCTCTGCGGCTGTCTCCTGCTTGGGGCTGGGCGGGGACGGTGGCCCTGAGGGGACACCTGGGCCGCCCTGCCGCCAGGGGGCGCTGTCCCGGGACCGGCTCCACACCTGCACACACCCTCCACGCAGACCCCACACGCACACTCATGCGCACACCCTCCCATGAGGTGTGTGCACGCCTGCGTACACCTCGCACGCTCACTCACACACATGTCTGCATGCCCTCAAGATGTGTGAACACACCCTCACTTGCGTGCGCACCTCTGCACACAGGGCGCCGATAGCCCCTACCTGGAGGTCCTCCAGCTTCCGCCGCTGGAAGGCGTCCACTGTGTCCTCCAGCTGCCGGGTGGTGCGGCTGGCGTCCACCGAGGCCCTCTGCACTCTGCTCTCTGCCTGGCCCGGGACGCAGGGGCAGAAGTGTCACGGGGATCCAGGCCCGGCACCATTCAGGATGTAGCAGCCTGTTCTCGGCCAGCTCCCCTGCCCCAGGGGTCCCGCGCCAGTGCGGCAGTTGGAGGAAGGCCACAGAGGACCGTGGCCAAAGGGTCGCTCACTGGAGTTGCAAGGACCTGCTGGCGAGCTGTGTGACCGGGGCAAGTCACGTAACCTCTGTGAGCCTCCAGCTCCTCGTGTAGAGGCGGGAGCTGGTCCTAAGAACTGCCCTGGGGTTGCTGTACGGTCCCCAGCGACCACTCAGCTGTTAGGGTCCGGGCTCCGCGGGGAACTGCGTTGGACACGCATGGGTCGCTAGCTCGTCCATTCCTTCGCTCACTGTCCACAAGGCCTGCTCTGTGCCCAGCCTGTGTGACCTTGAGGCGTCCCCCACTTCTCTAGAGTGGGACACTGGACGCTCCTGGCCTGTGCCCCAAGGATGTCGGCAGCCCCTGGCCTCCACCTACAGATGCCACGTGGTCAGGGCCACGATGGCCCCCAAATGTCCATATCTCCACCCCACACCAGATCGGTGTCCCCTCATGTGCGGAAGCGCACTGAGGGTGCTGACCCAGCGGGCCGTGAGTGGGGGGCTGTCCTGGATCCCCAGGGGCAGCAGGGGGAGTGGCGGCGGAGGCTGGGACTGTGGGCTGGGGACTTGCTGGGGACGGGAGGGCCGCCAGCCCAGGGACACACAGCAGAGGTTATGGAGCTCCAAAGGGCAGAGGTGACGGGCCAGCCACCAGGCAGGACGGTCGGGGACAGTGAGCCATGCCCTCTGCCCGGCTGGGCCCCTCCACCCACCCCGGGGCTCTCTGGCCCATGAGTGCCCACCTCGGTGACCGCAAGATGGGCAACCTTGCGAGGAAACCGAGCCGGAATGGGAGTGGCTTGCTGGACCTGCCGGGTCCCGGGCCCCATGACCACCTCCCTGCACGTGCAGCTGGCACCTGGCACCTGGCCTCACCAGGACTCACTCCTCACCTGCCTCACCCAGGACTCACCTGGGACTCACCTGGGACTCACCTGGGACTGGGAATGCAGTTAAGGAGCCAGGGAGGTCCGGGCAGCCCGGTTGGTGGCCCACAGCCCAGCAGGACCCTGTCCCACCCAGCAGGCCCAGTCCCACCCAGTGGGCCCTGGGCCCAGCTAACTCCAGCCAAGCCCTTCTCAGCATGGTTTCCAGAAAAGGATACAATCATCTGCCCATCTGAGGGTGACTTCTGCCTCAGTTTCTCCAGCTTTTCCAGTTGTTTGATCTCATTCTTTTGGACTCGCTTGAACTTCTTGATCTCAGCCTGAGCAGAGAAGTACAGAGGTCTGTTTCCCGGGCTCTCCCAGCCAACCCTGCCTCCGGCCCAGGCACCCTGCTCACCCGGGTCTGCTTGGTCTGGGTGCCATACAGCTTCAGGGGGTCGACGACCTTGGCCTCCAGCCTCTGGACCTTTAGGCAGGAGGGGCAGCACAGGGTCAGAGTGCAGTGGATGCCGCCCTCTCCACGCACACCTGCTCGGGAGCAGCAGGGCTGGGGAAGGAAGTGGCCTCCCTGTCCCCTGGGGCCGGCAGCCTGGACAGAGCTGGGGCAGCATTTACTCTCCTAGGCCTCCTGCCCTTGCGGGAGATGTGAGATCATGAGAGCCAGGCAGGGGAGGCACACCTGTAACCCCAGCACTCTGGGAGACGGAGACAAGAGGATCGCAAGTTTGAGGCCGGCCTGGCAACTTAGACCCTGGGAGCTGTGGGTGCAGTTCGGTGGTGAGCAGCTGCCTAGCGTTCCGAGGCCCTGGGCTCCACCCCAGACCACAGATGAAATAGGATATTGACCCACGCCAGGCCTCGCGTCAGGGCAGGGGGCACAGGGTGCCCTGGGGAGACAGGGGCTGGGAGGGAACTGTGGCTGTCAGGCCCAGCCATGCCGCTGTCCTCTCCTCCCTGCCGTGGGGTGGGACCTGCACTGGGGGTCTGGCCCCAGATGGGGCTGTGTGCAGACGGCCTCCACACCTTGCTCCCCACGCTACCTCGGGGTCCCTGGCCCTGGTAGGAAGGCGCTGTGGCAGGGGGGGCTGGCTGTGAAGCACAGAGCAGGGCTGGCGAGGGGTGCGGAGGGAAAGCAGGGCTCACCTGGGCCACCCACAGTCTCCTGGGGCTTCCAGCTGGCAGCTGGGGGGGGAGCAGCAGGGCCATGCCAGGCGCCCTGGGGACAGTGGGGCGGGGCTGCCTGGTGTTGCCACGGTGGGCACCAGCAACCCCCAGGGCGCCACCCCAGCGTGTGACTGGGGGGCCAGGCAGCGTGGGCTCTGCACCGTCACCTGTCCCTGGGTCTGGGGGGGCGCAGGAAGGCCAGTGACATCCTTCGAGCTGGCTGGGAAGGAGCCGGGTCCCTGCCTAGCCCGTCAGCTCTGCAGGCTGCTGACCCTTGACCAGGTACAGTGGGGAATGCTTTCCCCGGGGCCGGAGGGAGAGGGCCGCCTTGTTCCTCGCCGCTGTGAGCCCTTTCCCTGAGCCTGGGTGGCCGTGGCCTTTCACTTCTACCATGACGTCCTCTGACAGGCCCGGGACCACGGGAACCACAGGAGATGGGGCCAGGCCAGGCCGGGCTGCGGGAGCGGCCACTGTGTGCGCGTGCGGCCCAGGAACAGGCAAGGCAGGCACTGCCGTCCTTTGGCACAGGGCGCCCAGTTGTCAGATGAGACCAGGGTGCTGCCTCCTCCTCCTCGCTGCATCCCTCCCTCTCTCTTTCCTTTGGATGAACACTCGCCCCTGCACTGCACCCCAGCCCTTTGATGTTCTGCTTTGAAACAAGGTTTCACTAAGTTTCCCAGGCTGGGCTCCAACTTTCCATCCTTGCAACCCTCCTGCCTCAGCCTCCCAGAGTGCCGGGTTCCAGACCTCTGTCACCATGAGTGTCACTACGGCGTCTTCTGTGGGGCCGTCAGCATCTGCCCTGAGAACATCTGGGAGGTGTGTGTCTGCCAGGCGGCAGGAACCCGAAGCTTTCTGCTCTCCTCAACCCCTCTGCCACGTGGCCTGTGACACGTCTGCCACGTGGCTTACACCTGGTGTCAGCCTCCCCTCCTCTCCGCGCCCCCAGAGCTCTGCTTGTTTCCCGACAGCTACCAGCCTCCACAGGGCTCCTGTCCCTTCCCCGGGGCCTGTGTGTCCTAGGCTTTGCTGTGGAGCCCCTGGGCCTGACTCTGGGCCCCGCCCTCATCTGGCTCAGGAAAGCCCTGGCTGTCAGTCCTGACCTGAGCGTCCCCGCCCTTGGGGTCTCCGTGGGACAGGTGCTGCTGGTGACCCGTCCCCGCTCACCAGGGCCTGCCGGTAGTCCTGCACTTTGGCCAGGTCCTCAGCCAAGTCCCGCAGGGTGGCCCGCATCTCGGGGGCCTCGGAGCTGGCGGAGGCGATCAGCTGCTTGACCAGTCGGTCCCCCGTGTCCCGCAGCCGGGCCGTCTTGCGTGTGTGGGCGGCCAGCAGTGAGCAGAGCTGCCCAACGTGCTTCTCGGCGGCCAGCACTGCCGACTCCATCGCGTGCACCTGGCCTTCCCTGCAGAGCGGGGAGGGCGGGATGCACAGGGACATGGGACACAGGGCGGCGGCTGAGGGGCCCTCTGCAGCGTCCCACGTGCTGTCCGCACATCCCCTGTGTCCTCCCTGCCCCCAGGAAACCCTCCCTCCTCTGAACCCTGAAGTTTTTTAAAACGCGAAGCAGCTTCTGGGGGCACTGGTGTTTGGGTGGCCCAGGAGTGGGAGGTAGAGTCGCCCACGCCCCCGCTGCTCCCTAGACTCCTGGTGTCCACACGGCTGGGCCCAGAGTCCGGGGAGCACAGACAGCGGTCGCCCTGGTGTCCCATGTGCTGTGTGGGCTTCGTGCGCTGTGTCCGTCGCAGGCTCGAGGGTCGGTCACCGCCTCACGTGCCCTGGCCCTGCCGGTCCCCTCCCCGGCCGGCCCTGGGCTTCAAGTCCGTGCCCTGGCCTGGCCCTGCCGCCTCCTGTCATGCTTGGTCTTTCCCGGCCCTGGACGTGTGGGTGGGGCGTCCGCCTGTCCACACCGCAGGGCGTCCAGCCAGCCGTGTGCCGGACGCAGTCTCCCGCTGGCCCCCCGCGCCCTCCTCCCCAGCCTGGTCCCCGCCTCCCCGCCCCTCTCTGACCTGTGGCCCGGGAGCTGGCGCTGCACCTCCTTCCCCTCCCACGAGGCCCAAGCCCCTTGCCATGGGCAGCATGGGTCCCCTTGTTCCCAGGCTGCGGTGGGGCTGGCAGTGGGCGGGCACCGCTCACAGAGGGGCGAGGCTGGGGGCAGTGAGGGCCGGAAGAAGGCCGGCAGCCTGGTGGTCGGAGCCCTGTGCCCCCTCTCCTGCTTTCCTCCCTGGGGCTCCGGCCCAACCCGGCTCCCTCCTCCCTGCTGCCGCTGCTGCTCACCTGGAGAGGACGACGTTCATTGTGACCTTGGCACTGGCTGTCCTGGCCTTGGGATAAGGAGGGGACCCCAGGGGGCCAGGGCGTGCGCCCGAGGGACGCTGCTGCAGGGTCGCCAGGCAACGTGGCCGCTGGGCCGCCTGGGAGGAGCCGAGCTGGTCGCTGGGCAACCCCAGCCTGGCAGGGAGGGGTCGGGAGGCGACAGGCGGCTGTGGGTGAGCAGGTGGGTCCCCAGGAAGCGGGGCAGGCGCCGCAGAGACAGGCTCCGGGTGGCTCGCTGGGCTCCACCAGGCTTCTCTGCACTTGGGGCCTGTGTGAGGGGCTCCTTCCTTCCCACCAGCCCTGAGTCCGGCTAGGTTGGTGGGGCTCAGGAAGGGGTGGGGTGCTGGCTCTCCCACAGGGGTGAAGAGACCCGGGAGGCCCAGCTCAGAGACACACCATCCACATGGAGCCACGCTCTCCTGGGCTTACCTCAGGTCTGCTCCCTGGTGCACAGGTGTGGTCCCAATGACTCAGGAGGCTGAGGCAGGAGAAGCACTTTGCCAGGGAGACCAGCCCAGACAATGTGGTGAGAATCTATCTCCAGAAATTGTAAGCAACGGGAGCACAAGAGGAAAACATGGAACCACATATGACATTGTGCTAACTGAAGGGCACAACACACGTCACTAATTGTGAGGGTTGTGCATTCCGTGTGTGTGCATTGCACTTACAGAAAGGAAAAACGGAGACAAGAGAATGGGGCGGAGGCACAGGTGAAATCTGCAGGGTGTACAGCTCCTTCGACCACCGGTGCAAATGGTGGCAGGTTTAATCATGGAGGGGTTTAATTTTTATTATTTTTTGCAGTATTGGGGGTGGGTCCCAGGGCTTTTGCATTGAGCTACACCCTAAGCCCCATCCATTGCTTAATTTAGAGACGCAGTCTAAGTTGCCTGGAGTGCCTCGGGACAGGCCCTGTGAGGAGAGGCCTTAGGGTGGCTGCACATGGGCCCCCATCCAGGCCGGAGCTGTGTGACCTGCAACCCATCGTCTGACCTCTCTGTGCACTCCCAAGCCCTCCCCAGCTGGCCTGGGACCTCGCCTGCCCCCACCTGCCCCCTGATGCCCACACATCCTGGGGCAGCCACCAGCCTGGCCACCTAGTGTGACCCAGATGGGGGGACAGTGTCACCAAATGCACCCGGATCTCTGCCATGACCTTGTTTGGAAATCGGGTCTTTGCAGCTGTCCTTAGCTGGGCTGAGTCATCGAAGCAGTCCTTGGCAGGGACAGCAGGGACACCAGCAGCAGCCACGTAACCACAGGGCAGCACAACGGCTGCAGCCACCAAGGCTGGGAGGGAAGGAGCCGCCAGGGCCTGCAGGGGCCCCAGAATTTAGAATCCATTTCTGTTTTGTTTTTATGTGGTACTGGTCTTTCACACTGAGATACATTCCTAGCTCTGTTGGGTTTTTTGTTGTTGTTGGTTTTTTTTTTTAATATTTGACTTTTTATTTACAAAGCTAGCAATTTTAGCCCAGGGATGTAGTTCAGTGGCACCATGCCTGTCTGGCAAGCGCAAGGTCCTGAGTTCGATTCCTGGTACTGGAAAAAACCCCCGAAAAATAGCGATTTTAGTCAGTTTAATATAACTTATACAGGAACAAACTCTTATGAAAGAGAATTAGGAAGAGAATATTTTTAGATTGTTTTCTTTTCAACTGGCATTAAAATAGTATTATATTTTTGAAGTAGTAAAATCAAGAACTTGCTGCATCTGCTATATTTTTATTTTTTATTTATTCATTTTAAATTTTTCATTTTTATTTGTCTGTGTTTGCAGTTCATCGTGAGCACATTCATCATGGGGAGTTGGAGCATGGACAGCATGCATCTTAATGCTTTGCACTGAGCTGTATCTGCAGCCCTGTTTAACAATGTTTTTAAAATTTTTATTTGGGGACAGGATCTCACTAAATCACTAAGTTGCCCAGGCTGGTCTCAAACTGGTGATCCTCCTGCCTCAGCCTCCCAGAGTGCTGTGCCACCACGTCCCGCATTTCTGTTAAGCTCCCACTTTGAGGTCATTCTGTGACAGCAGACACGGGACACTCATCTAGGGCCTGCGCCCGGCCCCGGGGTGACCACCCAGCGCACCCGCCTGCCTCCCCGCCTGTCCCTGTCCCAGTCCCTGTCCTGTCCTCAGTGCTGTGGATGCCTTAGTACAAGGCCATCTGATCCACGGCCCCTCCTTCACGCAGCTGCTGGGCCGGGTGTTGCCAGGACAGTGGGAAGCAGAGAGCCTGCGCTGCCACGGAGGGCCACGGGAGGGCGGCAGAGAACCCACAGAGCGGCGCCGGCCGGGAGGGGACGGGGCGGCTCAGACCCCTCCGCTGCACCACGCGGCCCTCTGGCGGCCAGCGCGGGGAGAGCAGGGGGCCCTGCTGCTGCTCTGTCCCTTGTGGTCCAGTCCGGGTGACCTTAAGAGTCTTGATTTTTCCCTACCAGGGATTGAGCCCAGGGCCCCTCGCTGAGCTCTTCTCCCAGACCTGTTTATCCTACTTTGTACAGTTTTGAGACAGGGTCTGGCCAAGTTGCCCAGGCTGGCCTCCAACTCGCAGCAATCCTCCCGATTCAGCCTCCTGAGTGCTGATGGCACTGCGCCACCTGGACAGGTTAAAATTCACTTCTTACAAAGCTCTCCCCCTAATTATAGAAAATCTAGAGACACAGATGTAAAAGGCCGGGGAAGTCAGTCTGAGTCTCACTTCCGGAGACTCCCATCAGGAACGCGTGGGTGCAGCTGCTCATAATCTTCTTGGTTAATAACTTGCAAGGTTCCACAATCTCTGTAATCACAAGGGTTTCTGTGTTCTTTCTTATAAACTGTTAGCGTAATTCTTGTTATTTTGCCCACCTCCTCATTAAGAAAGTCTTCAAATCACACAAAAGGGAGAAAAACAGGAGCACACCATCCATACACACATTCACCTCCAGACTCGATGTGTGTTGGTGCCCACCATAGTCACCAAGCCCTATTTTCACAGCTGTATGCTCTTCCTTCAGTTACATGTGTTTGGACATGGTGCACTACAGAAGGAATATGTATTAAGTGCCTGTGGAGTGCACAGCCATACTATAGGGACCGAGGCCACACCAGGGAACCAATAAGAAACCAGCTCCCTGGTTGCCATGAGAACGCTCTAGGAAGGTCAGGAAATGCAGGGAATCGTGGCCAGGAGAGTGATATACCTCAGGGCCACACGGGGCTCAGGTGCTTGGAGCGGGGAGGCTTGCAGAGACCCCAACACCTGCGGGTCATTTCCTCTGTCGGGCGAGGCCTGGGGTCCCGGAACCAGCTCCCTGGCCCCGCGGGATGGAGGCTGCCCCTGTTAGCATCTCCACGGTGCAGAGAGAGCAGGAGGGCACGTGATAGAGACCCCAAAACGCACCCTGCACGCATCTCCGGAATGTCCAGATCTCCGTGAATCCGGGCCGCAAGCGCAGTCTCGCTCTGCCCGGGAAGACCCTCCTTCAGCACCTCTGCTTCCACACTGCGGGCTGAGGACGCAAACTCGAGCCAGTTCTGCGTCATTCCCGGGACTGGACATTCTGGCCGCGAGGCTCCGCGGGCTGGGGATGTGGGGTGCAGGGCAGCTGGTCTCCCTCGCTCACACCATCCTCTTTAAGCTTTTCAGGCCTTGGAAGCCAACAGCTGTGTTCCCATTGCAGATTTCTGGCCAAGGCGGCTGGGCCCTGTGCTATCCAGAAGGTGCTGAACAGGCAGCAGTTGGAAGCGGCTGGGAGATCGGGAACAGCTGCACATTTGCCTCTCCCGAGGCCTCCGCTGTCCTGATCCTCTGCCCTCCAGGCCAGGAGCCTCAGTTCAACTGCACAGCTTTCTGAGGAAAGGCACAGGAGGAGAATGGATGGTACGGTTGGGTAGGTTCACTGTGTCAGTACAAAGACCATGCTGACCACCTTGGCACAGTGAACCGTGCTGAACCTCACATTTGCCCTCCACTGGGAGCTGTTACGCTCAGCTGAGGAGGGCAAGAGCCTCAGGGATCCCCCAAACCCACACTCCTTTCCCAGCTGCATTGGGGGGCCCTGGCTGACCCCAGATGTCCCCACACCCAGGAGCCCCATCCTGTGTGAGGCTGATGCTTAGATGTAAGGAACACAGCAGTTAGGCCTCAGGCCAGGGGCCAGGGACCCAAGTCCAACCTCGCTGGCTGGGTTCTGGTGCTGCTTCCTCAGCCTCTCTGGTCTCCCTGTCTCCATCTGTGAAACAGGCAGAAGCTGTGTCCTTCTGGAGCCGCGGAAGGGACTGAACTGCACGGCCATGCAAGGTGTCTCGGGACACCATCAGTCAGCCTGCAGAGCCTGGGACACCTAAAGGTGGGCTGGTTAACTTTGGCTCATGGTTGCAGAGGGCTCAGTCCACAGTCGGTTGCTCCAAGGCACGAGCAGCGTGGTGGAAGGGCCTGGCGGAGGAGAGCTGCTCAGTTCATGGCCGTCAGGAAACAGCAGGATGGGAAAAGCCAGAGGGGAAGGGGCGAGGACAGCGTGTGTCCTCCACAGCCAGGCCCAGTGCGCGCTCATCCACTTAGCCCCGCCTCCCAGTTAGCTGGGCCACTAAGGAGCCTGGATGGATGGATCCACTCGATGTAGTTGGGGTCCCAGGACTCAACCCCTCTTCCCAGACCCGGACCAGGAACACTTGAGCCTTCGGGCACCCAGAGTCTGAGCCCTGGCACTGCCTGTGCTCAGAAGCAGGGAGAATCAGGTCAGAATCGTGTGCTGGCTGCTTGCGGTGCAGGCGGGCTCGGTGCCCTCTCGGCTGTGCCGTCCTGGCGCACAGTGGGCCCGCAGCGCACCCGGACCCGCGGCTGCACAGTGCCCTTGGTGCTGTGGCCTGGGACGGCCGGAGGCTCGCTGGGTGGTCAGAACCCGGGAACACAGCCCAGCGTGGGGGCCGGGCCTCTCCTGCTTGGCTGCGCTGGCGCCGGGCAGTCCCCACCTGGCCCCGTCCGTCTCACCGCTCGGCCCGGTGTTTGCTCTGTGCTCACAGGAACAGCGTGTGGCAGGGGAAGGGAGGTGGCCCCAGGCCCAGACCGACCCTGCCACAGGCCCATCCCGCAGCCATGTAAGCTCTGTGCTGGGCCTGGGCGAAACCAAGGCAGAGAGGCAAAGAGATTCAGGGCCAGTGGCCCTAACTGACAGTCTCTCTGTTACTTCCTCTCAGCCAGGGCTGCCAGGCACTGTGGGGCAGGTTACGCACTCTGCAAGGGTGCCTGGCTCTGGTAAACAAGCTGTGCACTCCAGCCTGGGGTTCCATGTGTGCAACAGGGGCATCTTTTCCTCATACACACAAGGTACTGCACTGGCTGGCGTCCTGACTTCTCTAGTTTTACTTCCAATATGCCTAAAATACAACTTTGCTACTGTGATCCTCACTCTAGGACTCTCCATGGCTCCCATAACCTAGAGTACTAACGATATGACATGAACTCACATTTCCCCACCACCCTGGGCCTCAACTGTGCTCTGTGAGCCATGCCCTCCACACAGACTGGCTTCACACCACGAACACAGCAGGGACACAAAACTGCACAAAACACAGATGTAGCTGGGAGTGTAGGAGCGCTGCTCAGCAGTAGAGGCTCGGCTCAGCCAGCCAGCCCCAGGCCCTGGGTCCTCTCCTCAGCACCACAGGAAAACAATAGTAGGAGAAAATACACACACAGACACACACACGCAGGTTAACAAACTTTAAGGCCAGCATGGAGGACGCTGTGGGCCCTGGCCCCTTCCCTCTGCATATAGCAGGTGCCGAAGCAGTGCCTGTCTTTTTGTCTGTTTGTTTTTGGCTTTTTGAAGCGGGTCTCCCTGTGTAGCCCAGGCTGGCCTTGAACTGAGGAGGATCTTCCTGCCTCAGCCTCCAGAGTGCTAGGATCACAGGTGTGCACCACCACACCCAGCTTGCAGTGCAGGTCTGGGCAAAGGCTTCCGGGCAGGCACCCGCCCTCCTCTGGTGGTCTCGGTCTCGGGACGGGGACTGCGCTTCATGTCGTGTGCCCAGCCCTGGCCTGAGTCGGGGTGCACAGTGTCCTCAGCCTCACCCCATGGGTGCCCTCAGAGGGAGCAGTTGCCCTGGATGGGGTGAAGTCTCGGCGGCCTGGGTGTCCCCACCTGCAGAGCGGGCGGCATGCCTCGACCCCAGCGTGCCAGGCGGGCCGGGCCCTGCACACACATGGGAGCACAGCAACTGCTCAAGCTGCAGGGCAGCACAGGTCCAGCCCCAGGACCCGCGGCCGCCGGCTCCCGGGCCTCCCATTCCTGGGAGGGGCAGGGGCAGGGGCAGGGAGACCCACCAGACGTGACGTCAGCGCAAACAGCCCTAACTGGGCCCGGAGCCTCCTAATTCTCAGCAGCGGCCCATGTGTCCAGGCCCCTGGCGGAGGAGGTGCGGCATCTTCAGCGACCTAAAGTGCGGGCTTTGTCCTTGCTGGCCTGGCCTGGCCCTGCCCGGGGGGGGGGTCATCACTGCTGGGCAGAAAGGCAGGAGCTCGGCCTGCACCCAGCCAGGAGGGCTCGAGCTCCCTGCAGGGCCGCACGGGGTCCCTGGCCCAGACCCTGCCGACCGCCTGGCCTTGGTCTCGGGCTGCGCTGCTCCTGTCCGCTGCTCCTGTCCCCAGCGGGAGGGAGCAGCTGGTGGCTGAGGTCTCCCGAGGCCCAGGCTCAGGGGCCAGGGATGGCGGGACGGGAGGGGAGGGGAGGCCTGCATCCTTGGCTGGAGAGACCCCACCAAGAGGGAAGGGCCTGTGGCCGCCCAGGCTAGAACATTCTGCCATGGAAGCCAAAAAATCCCCACAGAGACACTGTAGCTTCGGCCTGTGGAGGAGGAAGAGGATTTCCTCTCCAGGCAGCTCCTGGGGACTGGCAGCCAGGATGGAGGCTTGGGGAGGAGGGACAGGAAATGAGGCCCAGACGCCAGGCAGCACCAAATTTGGACAAGCTCAAGGGCGAGAAGCCTGGGCCAGGCCGGAGCAGGCCCCGGGAAGGACGGGCGAGACCTGGGGAGAGGCACTGCTGTGCAGACTGGCTAAACTGAGGCACCGGTGCCCATCCCACTCCACAGAGCGGCACGTCCCGGGCGGTGATGGGGTGAGGCCGGGTGAGCACTGGCTGGGTGTCATAGAGGCCCCCACAGCCCTGCAAGCCGCACTCCGCTCACTCTGATCACAGACAGCAGAGACCTCGGAGCCTTCCCAACACCTGTTGGGAGCAGCTAAGACAGCCGCATCCCTGACTTCCAGCCAGCTGGCGCCTTCGCTGCACAAGCTGACATAATGGGCTGGGAGCTCAGTGGTCAGCGCCTACCTGGCATGCATGAGGCCCTGGCATCCCCAGCACTGCAAAGAAGAAGAAAAGAAATTAACACAATCGGGCCAGGGATTTAGCTCAGTGGCTTCGCCACCTGCTGTGCAAGCGCAGGGACCCGAGTTCGATCCCCGGTACCAAAAAAAAAAAAGAAAAGAAATTAACACAATCGGGCCAGGGATTTAGCTCAGTGGCTTCGCCACCTGCTGTGCAAGCGCAGGGACCCGAGTTCGATCCCCGGTACCAAAAAAAAAAAAGAAAAGAAATTAACACAATCAGTGTAGAAACAGCCCATCCTCCAAGTCCACAAAGCTAGAGCAGAAACGCACATGTGGTAATGGCTTCCAGAGTGGGAACAGCCTCTCCTTGTGTAGTGTGCAGCCTGAACAACTGGACATGATACCCTGATGAGTAATTGGATTTGAATTTGGGGCTGCTGCTTCAGAGCCTGGGCACCAGCTACTTCATTCCCTGGGCAAATGTCCCTGATTCGGCCCAGCTCTGGTTTCTAAACACGTTGACTGAGGGCTCTGGCCAGGAAGGAGGGGGCCTTCCTTGGTCCCAGGGTGGGGGGTCTAGGACACTCGAAGGAGAACTGGCCAGGCCCCAGGCATGCGGGAGTGAGTTGGAAAAGGGAGCGGCAGAGAGGATCAGATGTGCACACACACGTGTGTGTACACGCATGTGTGTGGCTGCTGGGTAGGCAGGGCTGGCCTGGGGGTGGCGGCCGCCTGTGGCTGGGACAGGTACAGCCGGGGGGTTCCCTGGGCCCTACTCATGAGGGAGCAGGGGTTCTCTCCCTCAGAGGGCGGGTAGCACCCAGAGGGCCCTGGGCACTGAGCACCGACTGTACACCAGGGCTGGGGTGGCGCGGGGGGTCTGTCAGGGGCCACTTCCTGGGCCCGTCTGTCCTTTCCGATGGGGAGACTGGGCTGCAGGGGGAGGAGCAGACAGGAAGGGGCTGGGCACCGCCTAGGTGGCCAGGGTCACCCTGTTCCTGCAAAGGGACACTTGGGGCTTCTCAGTTTCCAGGGATTCCGGACTCCCGCCCCGTGCAGGTTCCCACAGGAGGAAGCTGCGTCCATGGCCTCCCTCCCCCGCAGGGCACCCAGCTCAGGGGCTGTGGCAGCTGGAGGGGCACCGCTCTCACTGCCACTGTCCCATAGCTGCACACGACACCTGCCCGGGGCCCGAAGGATGTCCCAGGTCCCGGGCCCTGGCCTCCTGCCCGCCTGCTGCCGCCCAGGGCGAGACCCACCTGGCCGTTCCGTTCCTTCCTTCCGGCCCCGCCTTTCCTGTGGCCACCCCGTTCTTCCCGGTCCCCACCCTGCTGGCTGGCAGCTCCGGTGCTGCCCACCCCCACCCAGGGCTGCTGCAGGCACAGTGGGGGCCCCTGGGTGGCCTGTGCCCTTCATGCTCACTTCTCTGGCTTTGCAGTCCTGAAAGCATGAGTCAGAGATGGGGAAACTGAGGTCGTAGAGTTCAATGACTTGACAAGGTCACACACCCAAGTTCATGGTGGGGACAAGGACAAAATCTGAGTCCAGGAGTCCCTGCCTCCCACAGGGTGTCTAACCACTGCACTACCCAGCCTTGCCCCTGCACCCCTGCTCATACAACGTCCGGGCTGTTGTGGAATCAGGATGTTCCTGCTGTGGCTGCTGGCTCCAGCCCAGCCTCAGGAAATGTGCTGACCCGCAGACATCAGAAGGGCTCTGCCTAAGCACAGGCCCTCGAGGGGTTGTGACGCTTCCGCAGGGCAGGCCCTGGGGGCCACTGGCACGGGGTGTGGCACAGATGTCTCTTGGGAGCCCAGCCCATTAGAGAGGAGTGGGCCGAGGGCCGGAGGGGAGGCCTTTGGTGGCTGTCGCTGGGCTGCAGGGACAGCGTCCTGATCCAGGCTGGGTCTGGACCCTCAGTTTCTTACTATATATATATATATATATTTATTTATTTATTTTTTAGGTACTGGGGATCGAACTCGGGTCCTTGGACTTGCGCAGCACTGAGCTAAATCCCCGGGCCTGGATCCTCGGTTTCTTATCTGCAGAGAAGGAAAACTGTCCATCCACGGGGCTGCCCCAGGAGGGGAAACCGAGACTCGAGCC
This sequence comes from Heterocephalus glaber, assembly GCF_000247695.1. The sequence goes on from NW_004624746.1 coordinate 1,817,773, forward strand.
CCTGGGTGCTCGCAGTTCAGCAGCCAAGAAGGCGGGCGGCTGAGGTCAGCGTGAGGGCCAGGGCAGGCGTCCTCTGTGTCCCCCAGGTCCGGCCTCCGCTTGGGCCCCCTTCCACCCCAAGCTGGCCAGCAGGCACCCCTTGTGGGACCCTGTCAGTGCCCTCTCGGCCAACATCCCTCCCTCCACTGCTTGGGCTGGCCTGGCCGGGGCTGACTGGCCCCGGCTCCCTGCAATTCAGGGGACAGCCTCTCCTCCCTCCGTGCCAGCTGCCCGTTCCCCTTCAGCTGCTCCGATTTCACAGTGCTCAAATGTTCAAGGTCGTGGGGTCAGCTGGCGGGGGTCTTCTCCCTGACTCCCCAGCAGCTGGGCCCACCTGGAGCCCCCCACACTGGTCAGCAGCTTGGCTGGCCTCTCCCTCTGAGCTCACACAGAGCCGCAGATTGCTTTGAGCTCAGAGGAGTCCCAGCCTCCCTTGGGACCCCAGCAGCCTAGGTGACCACATCCTGCCTGCTGGCCAAGCGCCTATCAAGGCCTGGGAACAGGAGGGATGCTCCTCCCCCGTCCACCCAGAAAGATCCCAGGGAAGGACTGTGATTGGGCCTGGGGAAGTCACACACCCATCTCTGCACCAATCACAGTGACCAGGAGAGTGGGAAGCTGTGATTGGCTGGGTCTGAGTCACATGTGTTCCTGTTGCCAAGGGGCAAAGGGAAAATAGTATGATTGGCAACTTCTCCCGGGACCTCAGGGACAGAGCAGGGCAGAAGTGCCTCCCCAAGACAGGGCACACACAGCCCATGGGCGGGGAGTGGGTTCGGGGTACAGCCGGACGCCAGGCTGCACACCAGGGCAAGTCCCACGGGGAGGTCGACAGGGTGGGGTGTCTCCTCCCACAGCACTCTGAGCCCCGTGCATCCAGGCAGGGGGCCCGTGACCCCCCAGTGCAGCCCTCTGGGGCCCTGCAGGCTGTCCCGGTGCCCGGTCCTCCCTGCGCCGAGCACACATTGCAAACATCTGGTGCTGGCTGCTGCTGGGGGTCCCTCCTGGGGCTCTCGCCGCTGACAGGAGCCAGTGTGCGGTTTTATTACCGGCAGAGCACATCTGGGAACACTCCAGGCCAGCCCAGAGCCCACACCCAGGGCCGTGGCCGCCGCCCAGGAAGGCCTCCCTCCTCCTCCTCTGACCTGGCCGCCATGTGACCGCACTTCTGCACGGCTGGACGGCGTCCACCCAGCCCTGTGTGTGGAGCTGAGCCAGGAGGGAGGCGAGGCCAGGCCACCAGGGCTGAGCCGAGCTCTGCCTTCACCCCGCGCCTCTCTGCCCTCTCGCTCGCTGGCTGGCTCGTGCTGCTTTCGGCCTTCCTGTCCTTCCTTCCTTCCCTCCTTTCTGCCCCATTCTCTCTCCTCCCTCCCTCCCTCCTGTCCCCTTTCCCACCCAGGAGGAGGGCTGGGACCAGACCCGGACCAGTGATGGGACTTCGGCAGAGCCCACCTCCCACTTCTACAAATGCCCACTGCGCCTGGATGTGGCCTCGGGCTGACCTGGGTGGACATGGCGGGGGACAGGGCTTCCTGAAGGGAGATCCAGAGCGATGGGCCCGGGTCCCCCCTTCTGTCCGTGCATCCGTCTATGGCTCCGCATCCACCTGCTCAAGCCCCCACCAACCAGGCCCCTCTGCAGCGTGTTTACTTTGTTTAAAGCATCAACTCTTTGTTCTGTTTTGTGGTACTGGGATTGAACCCGGGGCCTGCTTACTGAGCTGCATCCCCAGCCCTTTTATATTTTATTTTGAGACAGGGTCTCGTCACTAAGTTGCCAGGCCTCAAAACTTCGATCCTCCTGCCTCAGCTCTTTTGCCTGTGAGGACCCTTGGCAGGGTGGGCAGGGCCAGGGCCCTGGGTGTCCGAGTGGAGTCCGCAGGAAAAAGGACTAGAGAGGGAGAGAGCAGGCCTGGTCGTTGGCCCATGGGTCACAGTGAGGACTTTGGGCTTCAGCCTAAGAGCCAGGAGGAAGCCGATCCCCGGCTGAAGAGGGGAGCGTCGTGGCCGACAGGCTTCAGCAAGACCCCTGAGCCAGTGGAGGAGGCGCAGGGGCAGCTGGGCAGGGGGGATCAGCTGTGACCACTTAAGCTGAAGTGACAGGGCTAGGTGGGCAGCGGAGACCAAAGGTCTGGGCCTTTCGGTCATCTGACAGTGGGCAAGCCCTGGAGGTCTGGGCCTCAGTTTCCCATGTCTAGACTGGAAGAGTTTGTCCAGCTGCTGGGCTCAGGGTAGAGTAACAGCTCATTACAACAGGGTGGGTACACAGGTGGGGCCAAGGGGGGCCCCAGGTCCCCCCCAAAGCAAGGCCAGCAGGGACACAGGGACGGGGTGTGAAGGGGAGCCGGGGTCTCATCCTCAGTCAGGCTCTGGTGTGGCACTGTCGTGGGCACGTGTTTCCTGGGGGCTGGTGTGTGAGGGTGGCCTTGGCTGCTTCTCAGTCCCCGTCCCTCCCTGGGCCTCGAGAGGAGAGTCCCCGATAGAGAAGCATGGGCTGCTTTTGTTTCCGAGGGCTGGGAACAAGGAATTCTTAGTGAAAGGAAAGCACAAAACAGGTTTGAGCCCTGAAGCTGCTGCATGATGTACTCAAGCTTCAAAAAACTTGAACTACTTCAGCAAGCACAGATACCCCTCAAGGCCGATGGTGTGGCTGCTCCATCTACACAGCAGGGCTGGGAGATGCGAAGGAACTGGGAGACCTGCGGATTACGGGGCCTAGCGGTCGGGATCAGGGGCTCCCCGCTGTCGCCCAGATCTGTGGTCAGGGTGCCGCCCAGCACCCGCCTGTCCCCCACGGGAGCTGCAAAGAAAACCTGCTCCCCACGGATGCCCCGCTTGGGAGAAGCCGAACGCCACAGTGTTCTGCTCCAAATGCAGGTTTGTTTAAATCAGGGCCCAAATGAGGTCCATGCTGTGAGGGGTTCATGCAAACATGGGCTCCATACATGAACTCTACTATACAGGGCCCCCCATCTCTGCTTCCTCACAGCGGATGTGCTGGACAGTCCAGCCCAGCTCTTGAGCCTGGAGAAGCCCCAGTCTCGGGAGTCCTCGCTGAGCACAGCCCCACAGACATCGCTGCCGGGCACAGCACACACGGGCTGCACTGCCCAGGTGTCAGAGGATGTGAGCAGCCATCCCTGGCCAGGTCCCGGCTGGGCAGCAAGGCGTGAGGACGGAGCGCTGGTGACTCCAGGCGTGCGCTGGGCCCGTGACAGGATAAAGCCCCGAGCAGGAGCCAGGGCTCGTGACTCCACTGTCCTCCCCAGGTGGCTTCGCCTGACTCCCTGCTGGGCTGTGCGCTCCTGGGGTCCCCGCTTGCCTGCCTCTGGTCCCCAGCGCCCAGCGCCGGGTGGTGTGGATGGAGGGAAATGCAGAGAGCAGGTGGGGGCAGGGGAGGCACGAATGGTGTCTGTGCCAGGCGTCCCGTGGGGACAGCAGGACTGGGGTGGGTGAGGTGGGGCTGAGCTGGGAGTCCTGGAGCCAGGGTGGCCCTGCGTCGTCCCCGGCGGCAGAGAGGGCCGGGCTCTGCGCCAGCAACCTTGGGTCCAGGCGGCCACAGGGTCCCTTGAGCGGAAGAACGCGTGCGCCGCCAGGGGGCGCTGCTGAAAGTACCTGGAGGCGTGGTCTGCGCATGGGGAGTGGACGGTATCGCTAACGGCCCTGAGGCTTAATGAACTCCCTTACTGCGACTTCTTCCCTCGAAACTACAATTCAGTGTTCTTTAGCATGTTCGCGGAACCGTGCAGCTGTTACCACTACTGGTTCCGGATGATTTTCATCCTGAAAAGAAATGCCCTCCTCTGTCCTCAAAGTCACTCGGTCCCTAGGGGTCTTTCCATTGTCAACAGATCCTGTGGCTGCCACGCTACAAAATGTGGCCTCTGCATCCCCCAATCAGAGTTGTTCTGTGTGGGAGCACGAACCGGAGCTCTCTCTGTTTGGGGCTGTGTAGTACTCCAGCGTGTGGAAGGACCACATTTACCTTGTGCACTGGCCTTGTTGGATGTTGTGGTCTTCCTGTGCCATGTCGCTGTGAGGAGTGCAGATATGAACCTCCCTGTGCTGCTGTGGTGCAGACAGATGTTTCCAGTTCTCCCACGCACTGTTTCCCTAGGGGAGGAACCGCTGGGTCAGAGATAACTTTGGGCTTTTGAGGAACCCTCTGCCTCCTCGCCAGCAGGCTGCGAGGTCGGCCCGTCCCTCCTCTGACCCGTACTTGCTCTTCTCTGCTCTCAAGCCACCCCCGTGCTGTGACTGAGTCTTCACGCTGCTCCCTGCCCATGCATCTGAATCCTGTTGAGAAACGTCTGTTCTGACCTCCTGGGCTGATCATCGGCCTTGCCACTGGGACAGGAATGTCCCCACAGGCTCCCATGTGGGAGGCCTGGTCTCCAGCGTGGCGCTCTTTGGGAAGCCCTCCCATCCCCTGGGTTGCCCTCGAAGGGGACCGTACTACACAGTGTCACTGTCTTCCACCTCCTGGCCATGAGGTGCAGGTTTTGTCCCAGCTCCTGCTCCTACCACGGTGCTCTGCTTGCCACAGGCCCCAAAGTGGCAGAAGCCTGTAAAACAGAGAGCAAAGGAAACCTGCTCTCTCCATAAGCTGATTATCAAGGGTGTTTACTACGGGAAGAGAGGCCAGCAGGGTGTGTGTGAGTGTGTGTGTGGCGCTAGGGAGTGAAGCAGGGCCTCACAGCTGCTAGGCAAGTGCTCCACCACCGAGCCACATCCTAGCCCTTTCCATTTTATTTTGAGATAGGGTCTCACTAAAGTGCCCAGGTTGGCAATGAACATGTGGTCCTCTTGCCTCTGCCTCCTGAGTGTCTAGGCTTATCTGTTTGCCACCATGCCCAGCACAGCCTTCTATACGTGTCTAGATATAGATCCCATATCAGACCCATGACTGAAAAATATTTTCTTGCATTCTATGGTTGTCTCTACCTTTGATGGTCTCCTTCAAAGCACAAAAGTTTTGACTTTGATGAAGCTTAATTTCCTGGTTATTCTTCTGTTGCTTATGCCATTTCTAAGAATAAAATGTCCTCATCCAAGCATATGAAGATTTCCCCTCCCCTCTGTTTTATTCGAAGAGCCTGGCAGTTTTAGCTCCACGTTTAGGCCTTTGCTCCACTTAACGTTTCTATACGGTGTGGGTAGGGGTCAGCTCTGTTCTTGTGCACATGGACATCTAGTGGCCCTGGCCCTGTCTGTGGACAAGGCCACTCTGTCCCCAACAGTGACCCTGGCACCTTTGCCTGGTACTGTGAGGGCTGACTCTGGGCTCTTGGCTCCTTTCCACTGGTCTAGACGACTGTCCTTATGCCAGAATCACATAGCCTCGATGATGGTGACCAGGACTGAGGTGGCTCTGTCATGATCGTGCTGGTGCAGCCTCCCTGGGGGACCAGCTGGGGCAGTGCCTGGGACCTCGGAAGGCTGTCACCACAAAGCTGAGGGGCCTGGAATCAGTCCCAGTTAGCACTGATAGCTGGCCCGAGCACGGAGCTGTGGAGAGAGGCGGGCGGGAGGCCAGGACCGAGGCAGACCAGTGCTGGGAGAGCCTCGAATGCCAAGTTCTGGTGCCAAGCTCTGATGCCTTAGGGCAGGGGGAGCCACAGAAGGCATGTGGGGGGCTTGGGAAGCCTTTCCTTGCAGGCCTTAAATGCCTGTCACCCTCACTGTGTGGCACCACCACTCAAGGCTCATGGCAGTCCATGAGGACTACATCCACTCTCTCCTGTGCCCAGGGTCCCCTCAGTGGCCGAAAGCAGCACATTGTATGCTGGTCTCCAGGATTTCCTGAGCAGCCCATGAGTTGGACAGATCTTTGTCCAAACCCTCCCCAGAGAGCCCGGGGCTGCCAGCCAGGGCCAGGCTGTGAGTCAGTGGGAGTGTTGTTAGCTCAGCACATAGGGCCTTGCAGGGAGGGTCTTGTGGTGCATGGATGCTCTTCTATTGGTCATCTGATGCTGGGTGTCAGCCACCCCCCCACACCCTCTGCCGCTTGGCTGCATCCCAGAATCCTCTGCTGCTTGGCTACCTCCCTGTATCCTCTACTGCCTGATCACTTCCCAGCATCCTCTGCTGCTTGGCCACATTCCAGAATCCTCGGCTACTTGGCCACCTCCCAGCATCCTCTGCTGCTTACCCAACTCCCAGCATCTTCTGTGGTGTGGCAGGTGCTGAGCTGGGAGTGGGGTACCAGCTCCTGACCCCAGGAGGCCATCGACCCCCGTGCCCCTTGCAGCCCTCAGAAACAACCCCAGATCAGCCTCGGGCAAAGCTGGAGGTCAGGGCCTCCGTTGGGCTGAGTTGCTTCTGGGAGAAGAGGCCCTCTGCCCCTCCCCAAGTCCTGAGGTGCAACCCCTGGCCCTGAGGACATGGCGGGTGAGCTGCCAGAGGTCACTGCACTTCCCCCTGCCCACCCCTCCCGGGACTGGATGGTCACCTCTTGTCACTCCCACCCTCAAGCCAGGTTTTGGCTGAGGCAGGGACACACACAGCCAAAACGGAATTGAATTTATACAAACAGTGTCCACCCAGTGCCGGCAGCCAGAGGCGCTCAGCCTCGGAGCCAGGCGGGCTAGCCGACAGGGGAGCGAGGGCCCGTCCTGGCCACCACCTCCCCCGAAGGCTCCACGGCCACAATGCCCCAGGGAAGCGGCCTGCCCGCCAAAGGCTGCAGCTGCAAAGCCCAGCCAAGGCCACATAGCATTTCCTGTCACCAAGCTTCCGAGGCCAAGCCATGTTCCCTGTGGCCTGGGTCCAAACCTGACCGACTCATCATCCCGTGAGGAAGTTTCGGGCTGCCTGAGTGGGGAGGTGGCAGGTGGGAGGGGGTCTCCTCTGCGTCCCAGGGCTTTCTGGTCCCCACTGTGCCACCATCGTGGTCAGGCCGGTGGGTTGGGGACCTGGATCTGGGGCTGGGTGAAATTCCGCTGAAGAGGGTTCGTGTCTGAGCCAGGGACAGATTTGGGGCACTGACCCCGCAAGGTGCTTCTGGGTCCTGCTCACCTTCCTGAGGCCTGGTGGGATGGGACAGAGCAGGCTGGCATCTGACATCTCACCCAGGGACCGAGCCAGGGTGACACTCCCTGGTTCTGTCACCTTGCCCCAGAGGTGGCCACCAGAGGAGGTGGTGCACGGCTTCCCTGGCCCTGCCAGCCCTGGGATAGGGCCTCACAGGCCCAGCTTCCCATGGCTGGGGGCAAACAGGAAGTCAACAGCCACCCAGCCTGGGGATGGAGGGCACCTGGGTGGCCGATCAAGGGAATGAGAGTAGCTCTCGGCTGAGCACCCAGTGGGTGAAGCCTGCGCCTGGCCCTGGTTCTGCCGTCTGATTTGGTCTCACTGCCCCTTGAGGTAGACACCATGTGTTGCTGACACCAGTGAAACCCCTGACCAGAGAGAGGACGTGGCTCACCAGGGCCACCCTGCTGGCTGGGGGCTGGAAGCCCGGACACCGCCACCCCACAGCTGCCTCCACCTCTGCCCAGGACCTGGGCTCCCTCCTGGGACTCAGCCCTGTCTCCAGAAGATTCTAGGAAAACAAAGCTAGGAGATGAGTGAATGATTTCTGGCTGTGGAGTGCTGAGAGGGGCCCTGGGTGAGCGAGTGGGAGGGGACTCGAAGGGTGAGATGTGGGTGGCCCAGGGGGGATGCCACCTGCTGGAAGGGACAAAGCCACCCGCCTCAGCCTTTCTGCTTTTAAGGAAAACCCCAGTGAGGTGTGAGGCTCGATTGCAGGTGCGACAAGGTGTCCTGCAGGGCAGTGGCCAGCAGCAGGGAGAGCGGTGGCACCCCCGGTGGCTCCCTCCCTTCCCGAGCTGGCTGGGGAGGAGAAGGGGGAGGAAGCAGACCGGCCTGGTGACAGGAGAGGGTGCCTGGGTGTGGTGATGTCCCCGGGCGCTCTAACGAACGCCACAAACGCAGGGCGCAGTGTCCGGAGTGATGACCCCACAGTCCCGGAGGCTGGAAGTGCACCGGGCCTCACGTCGGTGTCCACGGGCCAGACCTCTCGGGGCGGGGGCACCAGCGGGTTTCCTAGAGGCGCCCGCGTCCCTGGCAAGTGGCTCCTCCTCCCCCAAACAGACAGCGCTGCTCCCCAGACCCACTCTGCTCCCCCTCGTGCCTCCCTGTGCCAGTGGCCCTTGCGATGCCGGGCCCGGCTGGCCGATGTGGGATCCTGACCTCATCTCAGAACGCTTCGCCATCGCAGCCTGCAGCGTCTCAGGCGCAGGCACCAGGGTGCAGAGGCGGTGATGTCAGGGAATCTGGGCCGGGAATCCAGCGCCCTGGGTCAGGGTGGGGGGCAGGTGGCGCTGCCCCCTCGTGGTAGGGCCTGAGGGCCCGAGGACAGCACTACAGGATGCCCGGGGCACAGGGCCCCAAGAGCCCTGGGGCTTGGAGGAAAACTTCAGGCCGGGCTGTGCTGGGGCCTCTGCCTCCCCGCAGGGAAAGGTGGGTGGCAGAGGTGCTGACTTGTGCAGACCTGGGGCGCGGGGGTGAGGGTGCATGCTGAGCAAGGGCTGGAGGGGGCCGGCTCCACACAGGGGAGGCCTGCAGAGCCGCCTCAGCTCTGACAGAGCCCGCCTGGAGCCTGCGGGAGAAGGAGGCCGCAGAGCCACAGGCTGGGGCCTCACCCAGACTCTGCCCCCAGGGATGCCGGGCACAGGGCAGCAGCTTCCCTGGCTGCATCCTGCCCGGGAGGCACGAGTGTGGCCCTGTGGAGGGCGGGCAGCTGGGTGACTCTGGTGTGGTGTCTGGGGAACCCGAGCTGTGGCCCCGCAGAAGGCAAGAGGGCAACATCACGGCCCAAGAACCTGGCGCTGCTCCCCCTGCAGAGGGTGCGGGCGGGGCCTGGCTGAGCAGCATGACGCTCAAGCAGCTGCAGGCGGCTGAGGCAGGGTGTGGCCCAGCGTCCTGGCTCTGCCGTCCTAGCTTCTGGTCTCCAAATGGCTCCTGTGGGCACGCGGGAGCCACAGATGGTTTGGGGCGGGGCAGTGGCAGCAGCACTGGTGGTGGCTCTTGCCAAGTGGGGGTGGACACAGGGCTGGGAGGTCTCAGGGCCCCTAGGGGACATTCCTGGGCCCAGCAGGAAGTGGTAGATGCCCAGGCAGAGCAGCCAGGCCAGATGGGTGCCCACAGCCACTGAGGGGCCGAGACTAGAGCCCAAGAGCAGCCTCTGAGAGGCACCCTGGCCGCCGGGGACAGAGGGCAGGCGAGGTGGAGTTGGCTTCCTGGGCTCCGTCCCTGTCCTTCCCTCCGGGTCCCTGCTGGGCAGAGCCGTGGGAAACCTGGTGGCCCGACCTCTCTGGGCTCCTTCCTGCTCAGGCCACATCCTGTGGCCTTTGGGGTCAGGCAGGCTCACAAGGACGTGCTGGCCTCAGCCTTGGAGCTATTAAAATCCAGCGAGCACCGGGCCCTGGACGTCCCGCGGGAGAGGCGGGCCGGGCTGGCCTCACCGAGCCCCACGCCAGGCTCCGCCACCTCCTTAGCCACTCCGGGTTCCCGTAACAGCATAACAGGCGGGAAAAGCCCCACCTGGGAGGTTGCTGGGAGACTCTGGGAGATAGTAACCATGGAGGTCAGAGCAGCCTGGCGAGCCGCTGGGGACTCGTTTTTCTGGCAGAGTTTTGCCCAGGGCCGAGGAAATCATCACCATAAAGCCCCTTCTCAGCACTGCATTCCCTCGTGCCCCGTCCATGCTGTGCTGGACAGTGCACTGGACTCGGGGGCAGAGCAAACCCTGATGTCTTTACTCTGGGGACTGTGTCCCCAGCACTGCACCAAGCACCACCCTGCCCACGGTGGCAGCACCTATGAAGAGGGCATTAGTCTTCTCAGGTTATCGTCCCCCGTTTACAGTCGTTATTTATTGCCAGGCTGGTGGCACACTCCTGTTATCCCAGCACTCCAGAAGGCTGAGGCAGAAGAATCTCAAATCCAATCCCAGCCTGGACAAAATAATGATTTATCAAACCCACACACAAAATTCTTTTACTTAATCATTTTATTTATTTAATTTTTAAAATGCTGTTGAGATAAACTCTTAGTCTGTTATCCAGGCTGGCTTGAGACTCCTGAGCTCGAGTGATGCTCCTGCTACAGCCTCCCTAACAGGTGGAACTGTAGATGCCCTCGCCGCACCAGCTGGCCCTTTAAAATTGAGACGAAATTCATACAGTGAAAGATTCGCCACTCCTCCATGGCAAAGGGCACAGTTCAGGGGCTCTGAGTGCTGTCGGGAGTTCGAGCCTCACAGTGCTGTCTTGCTTGGGGACATCTTCAGCACCCAGAAGAAGGAAGCCCACTGTCGGCCGGGGTGCCCCTCCCGCCCGGCCCCAGCCCAAGGCAGCCACAAATCTGCATTCTGTCCCCAGTCTCACCGGGACTTCTCATGTAAACACCATGTGGTGGAGGTGCCACACTTGTCAACCCTCTCACTCCCGATAAACGTCTGTGTTGTTTCTGGTTTTATCCCCATTTTATTTCTTCTTATTATTGTTGTTGTTATTTTGAGACAGGGTCTCGCTGTGTAGTCCAAGCTGGTCTTGAACTCTCAGCAATTCTCCTGCCTCAGCTTCCTGAGTGCTGAATGGCAGTGTGTGCCAGCAGCCCGGTCCCATTTAATTTTGAGTCAGGTTCTTGTGCGAAATCATCTAGGCTGGCCCTGACCACCTGATCCTCCTGCCTCAGCCTCCTGAGTAGCCAGGATGATAGGCAAGTACTACCACGCCTGGCTGATTTTATCCCCATTTTAAAGAAGGAAACTGAGGCTAACCCAGCTACAAGCCTGTGGTCCACTCCTGCCTTACAGCCCAGCAATTGCACCTCTAGGTGTTGGCCCAAGAGAAATGAGAATGTGTCTGTCCGGAGACCTGCATGCATGTTCCTCACCTGTGCTCGGAGCAGCCCAAAGGGGAGCTCCAGTGGCCAGGCCTAGGAGAGGCAAAGAAACTAGTGTTGGCGGGCATGGTGTTGCATGCCTGTGATCTCAGCATCTTAGAGGCTGAGGCAGGAGGGTCGAAAGTTCAACCCCAGCCCAGCAATTTGGCCATTTAGCAAGACCCTATCTTGAAGAACAAACAAACAAAAAGAGCTGGGGATGCAGCTCAGTGCAAAGGCCCGGGGTTCAATGCCGGGTGCTGGAGCGGGGGTGGGGGGGAGCTGTGTGCTTGAGCTCAAAATGCGAGTAGCAAGCACAAGGAAGGAGTGACAGGCGGCAGACAGCAGTTTGGAAGAGGTGCAAGGATGATGCTGAGCGAGGGAAGCCAGACACCAACCACCATGAGGGACCCACATGTCTGAAACTCTGGAAGATGCGCTCAGGGCTGGAGAGCAGGGGCCAGGCTTTTGGGGCTGGGTGCAGCCGCTGAGAGGGGTGCGGGGAGACTTGGGGCGGAAACTGATCCTTCTGAGCAGCCGGCTCACTTCAGACGGCTGCGCTCGCTGTATTATACAAATGATGGCTCAACAGACTTTAAACAGCAACCGATTTTCGCTGTGTCCAGCACCCACCACCGCTCCAACCCACGCTGGCCCAGTGCCCTCACCAGCGTCTGCAGTGACTCAGTGCCGGGGGCTGCCTGCCTGCCTGCCCTGGAGGCACGGGGATGGGGGAGCAGCCTGGGGAGCGCAGGCCAGGGCCTGAGGAGCCCCTAGAGGAGCCCAGGGTGCACTGGACCTGCTGCCACCTTCCGGCCAGCACCTCAAGGTGCAGACACTGCCCCTCCCAGGCCAGGCGGCTGGGCCGGCCACTGGGCCTCCTGTCCCTCATTTGCCTCCCGAAGCCACAGCCTGCTGCTGAGAGAGAAACTGAGGCCCAGAGGAAGGATTCTCTCACTGCAAGAGCCTGGGGCAGACCCAGGACTCACACACAGGCTGCCGGTGGTGGCTGGCACTGCCCGGTGCCCCTCCTGCCCGCAGTCCTCTCACCCACCCCATGCCTTGGCCTGTCGGAGCCCCGAACAGCACTGGCCTGAAGCCACCGCTCCCGCAGTGGCCCCAAAGACCGTGGGCCCGGGCTCCAATGTGCCCTTGGAGTCGGCTGGCCTGGGCTCGCAGCCAGCTCCTCCAGGGCTCCAGGTCCAAGGTCCTCACCTCGGGGAGGTGGGGCTCATCCAGGTCACCAGCAAGGCTGGGACCCGAGGGCCAGCCCGGCACAGGTGCCACCCCAGTGCTGGCTGCCCCCATCTGGGGCCAAAGTGCTGGGGTGGGTGCTCCGGCTCCACAAGGCTGCACGGGTGTGGGGGTTTCAGCCACTCCACATACAATGTTGTCCAAGGGACCCTCATGAAAATCAGCACCGGGGCCGGCAGTTCCCCTCCTATGCTCTCCACGTCCTGCCCAGGATGCTACAGGGCTGCAGGCATGGAGAAGGAGGCCAGGTCCCCAGGGCAACAGGCAGGGTGGCTGCCTTGCAGGGGAGTGCACAGGCAGAATGTGCCATCCGGGGCTCCTCAGAGAGGTTGCAGGCTCCGTGTGTCCCTGGGCTCGGCCTGGCACCAGGTTCCCACACCAGGGTCCCAGCAGCTGGCAAGGGTGACAGCTGGCCCCTCCCAGGACAAGCTCCAACATGTCCTCTCCAGGCCAGGGGCCGAGGCCAGGGTGGGAGCAGCTGGGGACGACACGGCCAGGCCTGGGGGCTGGGGGCCCTGAGCATCCAGCCTTCGTCTACCAAAGGCCAGGGACAGTGACCACACCAGGTGGTGGTGACAGTAAATGGAAGCACGTGGGCAGAAGGCAGAGGAAGGATCCACCCGGGTCAGGGCCTCCTCCCCATGCAGCTCTGCGGAGGCTGCTTCCAGGAAACCGAGGTCAGGCGCTGGGATATTTGGCAACCTGTCTCGTTGTCCGGGGCTCTTGGGGACCTCCTTTCTGTGGCTGCCCGGGTTCTGCTGCGGCAGACACCTGGGGGCTCGGTGGGCTGCAATGCTGCTTGAGCCCGGGAGGCCGGGCTCCCTCTCTGGGCTGCATTCCAGCATGTGGCAGGGGAGGAGTGTGGGCGGGCAGCTCTAGAAAACCTCTGGAGCCAGAGTCCAGTGGCCGGGAAGACAGGGGGAGGGCAGGTCCCGAGTGGGGGCACTTCCCCAGGTCCTGGTCACTTTCAGCTGCTTCCCGGGAACAAGTGACCTGCTGTCTGTCCTCAGCCCCGGGCTCTCGCCAAGTTTCTTTTTCTGGCCATGAACTCAGGCCGAGTGTGCAGCCCGTGCTGAAGTGGAGAGGCCGGGACACATGGCGGGGCGGGGCGGGGCAGATGGGCGGGGCGCGGCAGATGGGCGGGGCGCGGCAGATGGGCCACCACCTGTTGCGATGGCAGGGACTCCGCGCATGCGCGGGGCACCTCCTCCTGCCGGGTTCCTCGGGAGCCTGGCGCCCACTCTGCCGCAGCCCCTGGGAGTCCATGGGGGGCTCCGGCCTGGGGCACTCGGCACAGGCGGCCCGGGGTGAGGCACGCTGACAGCCGCTTCGGAGCCTGGGTCTCCAAGGCCAGCGTGGGAGGCGGGGACGCCAAGTGGACAAGCATGGGGCTGGTCACCACTCGGAACAGTCCCCTGTCCCACCACGGCCCCCAGCGGAGTCAGCCACGCGGCGTCTCAAAAGACCTTTAAACTTCTACTGTCAAAAAAAAGAATAACCGAGGGCCGCGGATCTAGCTCAGTGGTTCCGCTGCCTGCCTCACAAGTGCAAGGACCGGAGTTCGATCCCCGGTACCAGAAAAACAAAAGAATAACCGTAGCCAGGTGTGGTGGTGCACACCTGTCATCCCAGCTCTTGGGAGGCTGAGGCAGGAGGAGTGCCATGAGTTTGAGGCCAGCATGGGCTACATATCTGTGTTCTAGTCCAGCCTAGAATACATAGCAGGACCCTGTCTCAAAAATAAATAAATAAAGGCCCGGGGATTTAGCTCAGTGGTTTCACTGCCTGCTGCGCAGGCTCAAGGACCCGAGTTTGATCCCCAGTACCAATAAATAAATAAATAAATAATAATAATGATCTCAGACAGACAATATACACTCATGGTCCAGAGAGAACCCTTTGAAAATAAGAGTAATCGAGCAAGCCCTCAGAAGTGCTGGCCCCTGGGCCTTTCCTGGGGCCACGCCGATGCCAGGGGCTCTATCCTCCAACCTCCTTCTCGGCCGACCCCTGGGTGACTCTGAAGTGAGTTTTCCTGGGAGCCTCCTTCGGGCCCACATTGTCATTTGCGGCTCGATCCCTTATCTGCACCTCTAGAGCTGCACAAGCTTAAGAAGAAAACCCCAAGATTCCGTGTGGTTTCTGTGGCCCCCCAAATCTGCCCCGAACTGACGTGGGGTTGTTTACACCCTCCCTCTTCCTGGTGAGCACAAAGATTCCCACCGTGGCTCCAGAAATACACTGTGTTTGCTCGGTCCTGCCACACCTCTCGGGGGCCTTGCCATGTGACACGCAGCCGGGGGCAGTGGAGCATGTGTCTGTTACACGCGGGAGGGCATCCCGAGAACGGCCAGCAAGACAGCCCAGCTCTGCCACTGTACGGCCACGGCGTTAGACCCTCCTGCCCCTTCCCACTCCTGCCGTGTCCTGGAGATGCACCCCAATGTCAGTGACTTTGAAACTGTGGCCCGTGGCCTGCCTGGCTCAGCCTCCCAGGGAGCCCATTAAACACATGGGCTTCCTGATCTTTGTCCCCAGGCAGACTGGCCTCGGCTCTAAACAGGTCAGCGCCATTCTGGACCCACTGAGTCAGAGGCCCTGGGTCCAGGCTGACAGGGCACAGTCCCCACTCCTGCTGGAAATGGCCTCAAAGCCGTCGACCTTGGTCACACAGCCAGACACTGCCACCCTGCCTGCTCCCTCCCAGACCTGACCTCACTGTGCATTTCAGGGAAAGTGGCAGGGAGCAGTGCCCTCCCTGTCCCTCTCCTTCTCCCCAGAACCACCACATATTTCATCTTAATGCAGCCTGCCGTCCTCTCTCCCTGCATTACTTTTTTCCAGAGTAAATCATTCCTTCCTCCCATCCATCTACCCTTCTACCGACTTAGCCCTTACCACCCACCCACCCAACCATCTACCCTTCCATTGGCCCACTCCTCTGGCCTTCCAAGCATTCACCCACTGATCCACCCATCTCCCCACTCACCCAGCCACCTATCTTTCCATCCATCTGCCCACCGTCATCCTCACTCCCGGCCGCCACCATCTGCCCATCTGGTGCCACCAGACGCTGAAGAATCTCAGTGCAATGAATGAATGGGGAGCTTCTCTGAGCAGTGTACTCAGTCACCTCAGGGAGAAGGGAAGAGAGGCCTGGAGCAAGGTCCTCCCCGTGCTCCTACTCCCTGGCTGGCATCAGCTGAGGTCCCCTCCCAGGTGCCAGCACCCAATGAAGGCTGGGCCCCCACCCTCAGGGACTTGCAGGTGTGGGGAGGTGGGTGGAGCAGGTGACCACACTCATGAATGCATAAGCACAAGCAGCAGTTAGTATGCAGGGGAACAAACACCCGGCCTGTCCCCTGGGTCCTGAGTCAGCCTCGGGCCAGAAGCCCCTGTGGGATCAGTGGCTGCAAGGCTGGACAGGGACTGGGCTGAAGTGGAAGGGGGTGAGCCAGAGGACTGGGGGGGAAGTGACAACGCGCAAAAGGAGAAAATGGGAAGTGGGGCCAAATCAAAGTTAAGAAGGGTGGGAATGGGCCAGGGATTTAGCTCAGTGGTTCCACCACCTGCCTTACAAGCATAAGGTCCTGAGTTCGATCCGCGGTACAAAAAAAAAAAAAAGAGGGGGGGGGGCAAAAGGAAGAAAAGGAAAACCCTTCAACTACAGAATTTCCAGGCAAAAAACCATCGTTTATAACTAAAAAGATTTCAAAATAATCATTTCTGGCTGGGGTTGTAGCTCAGTGGTTCCACCACCTGCCTTACAAGCATAAGGTCCTGAGTTCGATCCGCGGTACAAAAAAAAAAAAAAGAGGGTGGGAAGCTGGCATGGTGGTGCACACCTGTGATCCCAGCACTCTGGGAGGCTGAGGCAGGAGGATCACTGACTCAAGCCCAGCCTGGGCAACTTAGTGACTCATGAGACCCTGTCTCCAAATAAAAAAGGGCTGTAGATGTAACTCAGTGCAAAGGTCCTGGATTCAGTGCCTAGGATGAAAAGGTGAAAGAATGACACAAAGCTGCTGCCGCCCTGGGTGGGCTGGACAGAGGAAGAGGAGCCGGCTCCTAAGCTGGGACCACAGACATGAGGATTCACCAAGCAGACGCTGCCTGAGGTGGGGAAGGAGGGAGGGAGGAGAGAGACAGACAGACAGGTGTGGGGGGCTTGTCCCTCGGTCCCCTCTGGGCATCCAGGGAGCTGGGAGGTGAGGTTTGAAGGATCCACCTGCACCCAGGTGAAGGGGAGGAGCAGAGCCCACCTGCTCCAGGTAGAAACGAGGCGGGGGAGGAGGGAAGGGTGCAGGGGACAGAGACAGAGCAGCGTGTGCAAAGCCACCTTGTCCCAGGTCACCTGGACACCGGGCAGGGCCACGGCTGGGGAGCCTGGCCTCACCCTGGGAGCAATGGAGCCTGGAGAGGTTTACACGCGAGGTAACCACAGTGTCGGGTGCTCTGTGAGGAGGTGCTGCTGCTGGGGACAGGGCCCGGCCCAGGCCTCGGTGTCCCCTGCCCTGGGACAGCAGGAGGCAGCTGCAGCAGCCTGTGTGGCCACAGCACCTGCTGCCTCCCGCCTTCCCCTCTCAGGCCGAGTGCCGGGAGGGGCCTGGCCCAGCCCTCCCACCTCAGCCTCCGAGGGGCCCCTGCTGCCGACAGGCTGGGCAGCAGTTCCAGCCCTGCCTTGCCTGTCCTGGGTGCTTCCTGGCTGGTTGCGCCCTGGGGAGTCTTCTGGAAGGTGGTGGGGGCACTGGGGGTGGCCGCGGGCCCCAGGACCCTGAGACACATCCTCCGTGTCTCTCGGGACCAAGGCCAAGTCTGTCCTCCCTTGAGCTACGCCAGCAAGCAGTTGGGGCAGAACCTCAGCACCACACGTCCCCCTTCCAGGAGGGAGGCGAGAGCACTGGGGCACGGGAAGGCCGGGCTCCAGTCCTGACCCCTGGTGACCTTGAGTGCGGCCGGGCTGTGCCTGACTCTGGGAAGCAGAGGCAGAAGCATCTCCGAGAGAACTGAGCCTGTCACAGCAGGGTGAGGCGTGGCTGCTCCCACATCCAAGTGGACCAGGGAAATGTGAGTCTGGCAGAGCCAGAACGCACGGCTGGAGTCTGAAGTCAGAGACAAAGCCATGCGGTTCTCAGTGTGGGCTCCGGAGAGACAGCCTGGGCTGGAATCCCAGATCTGTGGCTTAGAAGCTGTGTGACGCGGGGCAAGCTAGCTCCTGTGCTCAAATGTGCACATCTGAGATGCAGGATTTATCTGTGCGCTCATCTCACTGGGCACTGGAAGGATGGCTTGGGATGATGCCTGCGGTTCTGGACCAGACTCTGAGCCTCCCTTGGAGACACATGCGCCACAGGGCACTGCTGCCTGCAGCCTGCGCCCGTCCAACCCCCTGGGCAGGAGGAGCTGAGCCCAGAGTGGAGCTCGCCAGGGACTGAGCGCTACTGTTTGGGGGAGCCTGCCCTGGGACAGCTGGAACGTTCCCCATCACGAGAAGACCTGGGCGGGTTGGAATGCAAAACCGTGTTTCCCCTTTCAGAGCGAGCCTGCCTGTGTATTTCTGGCCTGTGAAAGGAACACAGTGTCGGAGCCAGGGCAGAAAAGCCGCATGTGCGTGCACGGCCCAAGGAAAACACGGCCACCAAGCCCTGTCCTCTGCCGCCTGTGGGGCCTCCCCGGGCTCAGGTGGGCGGTGGACTGAGGGGCCAGGCCGGCCGGTGGGCAGGCAGCTGCGGGGGTGACAGGGCTGGGAACCGGGAGCCTGGGGGTCACAGCAGCCGCCAGAGTGTGACCGAGAGTGCGTCAGTGTGCCGCAGAGTGCGCGCGCACCCACCTCCAGGTCAGCAAGTCTGCCCTTAGGTGTCTACCAAAGAGAAAGGCATTGTGTGCTTCCTCTTTCTTTCTTTTTTTTTGGAGACAGGGTCTTGCTACGCAGTCCAGGCTGGTCTTGAACTCATTATGTAGCCCAGGCTTGCAGAGACCCTCCTGCCTCAGCCTCCTGAGTGCTGGGATTACAAGGTGTATGTCACCACCCACCCGGCCGTATTATGTGTTTTCAAGAAAAGGCATGGACTCAATGCTTAGGAAAAAACCACTCCAGGCCCCAGCTTCGGATGGAGACTCCCTCAAGCCCAACAATGGATAAGGCACAGCAGACTCTCCACCAGGGGACCACTGTGCATCACCAAACAGGAGAGAGGGCTGCTGCTCGAGAGCACAGGGCGGGGTTGGGGTGCGCTCAGGTGGAGCACAGTCTCAGCACACTAGAGGCCTGGGTTCCAACTCCAGCATCACAGAATAAAAAGCAAAGCACCCCAAACGGGAGATTTTCACAGACGTAACATGGAGCAGGAAGTTGGACCCCAAGATCACGTGTGGTGAACTTCTACCTCAACGGTACAAACATGGCCCGCACCACCTCAAGCCACGACCCAGCCACCCTTGGAAACGCTATGAAAAGCAGAAGAGCCAGATGCAAAGAGCCGGGGCTGCACGATCTCCTTGGTGCAAAGCGTCCAGAGCAGGCCAGTCCACAGGGACAGAAGGTGAATCCAGGTGCCAGGTGCTGGGAGGGCGCGACAGACGGACGGGATGACGACCAGGACGAGGTTTCTCTTCCGGGTGAGGAAAGCGGTCTGGAACCGGCTGCGCTGGGGCTGCACAATGCGGTGAATTCACTCACACGGACTGGGAGCTGTGGGGCTGTGGGCTGTACCTCGATAGAGCGGCTAAGAAGTCCGGAGTCAGAACTTGGGGCGCCTGCAGTCCTGCCTGTGAGTCCTCACTCTCGGCAGGGGGACACAGG
Source organism: Heterocephalus glaber (assembly GCF_000247695.1). The sequence goes on from NW_004624746.1 coordinate 1,836,757, forward strand.
AGCCTGACAGCAGGCACGCTGCTGGGAGCTGGACTCGTGGCACTTCTAGGTGACCCCACTGGGGTGTCCAGCTTGGGAGAACTCGGCGAGATGCCCTGTTTCTGTCGAGGGGCGAAACTTCAGTTAGAGTTTTTAAGAAACACAACACCCCAGTTGAACACTAGATACAAGCTTCAGGGCCACCGTACATTCCCGTCGATGAGTCCAGCAACAGCTCAGCAACTGCATAAATAACAGGCCAGGGAGGCAGCTGGCAGCTGGGCTTGGAACACACTGCAGTGACTCAGAGAACAGCTGGAAAGAATCTGGGGCCGCTCACTTCCTGGCCCTCCTGTGCCAGCCCACTGTAGAGCTCCAGTACCCGGGCTTGGGGACCCCAGGCTTAGGGTGACGGCCGCCGGTGGAGCCATGGGCAGGTCCAGAAGGCAGCCAGTGAGCTCCGACCATCAGCTTCATTGGCAGGACCCAGCAAGGGACAAGGATGCCTTTATGGGGATGGGTCAGGCAAGGTGGGCCTGCAGCCGGGTGGTGAGTGAGGCGCCCAGGCCAGGCTGGCCGACACCACCCAGCTCAGGGACCGCGGGGACACGGTCACTGTTGCAGGCATCAGCGTCCCTCCCATGCGTCAAGGTGCTCAACAGCACAGCCCTCTTTTCAGATGTTTTGTTGCGAGACCTGAGGGAAGCAGCTCATTCTGCATCCAGCGACTCCCCGTAAACGAGTCCTGAGACACAAACTGGCTTCTTGTTCACACTGCGGCACACCAGGACCCCCTGCTACCGTCCACGTCTGTCCCTCCCCTCCTCGCTCACCCACGCCCACCGTCCCCAGGCCCCATGAGGCTTGGACATGTGGGAACCACCCCGGCGCTGACCGCTGTGTTGCTGCTGCCCGATCAGCCATCCGTAGAGGAGCAGGCGGCAGCGGCAAGTGTGTCTCGGAGCTCGGAGCTCGGAGCTCGGGGGATTTATGCGGAGCGTCTGCTGTCCTCCCCTCACAGGTCAGCACTGCCGGCGGTGATCGTTTATCAAAGGCGTTTTACGAGGCCCTGAAGTTCACGGCAAAATCCTTGGATTAGGCGAGAGGGCGGGCCGGGTGGGGGATGGTGTCTCCCAGAGCCAGACAGATTCTGTGTCAGGTTAGGGGAGAAGGCGAGGTTTTAGGGGACGCGATTCTGCTCAGAATCATACCCCACGCACTGATCTTTAATTGCACAAATACAAGGTGTGAATTTTTTAACCAAGGAACTCTGTAGCATATGACATATTTCTGCCTACTTTATCTGAGGCTCCGGAGATAAAAAAAAAAAAGTTCCCCTCACCCCCACTCTCAGAGACCCCAGAATTTATAAAAAGGAACAAATTCTAAGACAGAGTCCCCAACACACTGTGCACATTTCAAGTTCACAGTGAACAAATCCGCAGTTCACCTGCGTGACACACGATGAAACATCACCAGCCCTGCTGGCTGGCCCTAGCTCCAGGATTGTACCCGAGAGCAACTAACTCCCTACCTCTTGGAGCCTCAGTTTCCCCACTCCTAAAGCAGAGAGAATGCTTCCTGCCAGGCCTCTTGAGCCACCAGATGTGAGACAGTCCCCAGGCACGAGGCCTGCATAAACCCCAGGGTCTTATTTTTATTGTTAGCATTACATTCTTCCTGAGAAGGAGGACATATTTTTGCCAGACGCCTGCCACGTTTGGAGCTCCTTCTGAGGAGAACAGAGAGGTGCTTGCCTCGTTCTTAGGCAAAAAGAAAAGAGAAAAAGAAAGAGAAAAGACAAAATAGGGCAGTCAGATGATGCGTTGTGTTTCTGGTCCCCAGCGAGCCAGAGGCCAGACACATGCAGGCTGCACAGGCACAGGCAGGGTGGAGCCGCCCAAGGGGGTACTGTGTCCTGGGAGAGCTGCCAAGATTCAGGCGGGTGGGTTAGAGGGAACAGGAAGAGGGCAAAGGTCCCCGGAGGAGGGAGCCGGGTCACTGGGCTGGCGACGCGGGAGCGTGGGGAGGATTTCAGTTCCAATGGAGCTCTGGGGAAGAGGGAAGGATGCAAGAGACCCTGCAGAGCAGCTGGGGGTGGGGTTGTGGGCCTTGGGGACCACGCTGAGGTTGGGGACAGAGTCAGCTTCCTTAGACCAGCACTGATGGAGCCGCAACCCTGACGTGGGCCCTGTGACCCCCAAATTGTACAGGCGGAGGCTGAGGGGAGAAGCAGGAGACCACACAAACACGACGTGTGGCCGGTGCTGGACTGGGAAGGAGCCTCCTGCAGGGACCCAGGGCATGCGTGGGACCCAGACACCTCTGCAGGTGGCTGCGAGTCCGGGATGCACACAGCTGCCCAACTGACGGCCTCTGGTCCGTGGGGAATGGAGCGGACAGTGCTTGAAACGGCTGCTTTGCATCACTGTCATCCTCTCTCCCAGTGTGAACGCAGGCCAGTTTGTGTCCAGGCAGGAACCCGCTAGCATCCTTAGGTGCAAAATTGGGAACACATGGGCTGGACTCAGGCTGTTCCTGTCCAACAAGCTGGATTTGGGGTTCAGCAGCTCTGACCAGCTGGCAGAGTGGGGGCAGTTCCAGGCCCCTGAGCCTCAGAGCTGGGGCAGGTTCCTCCCTCCTCACCTGTGAGCTGGATGCAGCAGAACCCACCATGGGAGTCGGCGCCTGGGAGGCACATCGAGGGTGTGGCTGCCCACGACACCTGTAGCTGCTCCCCTGGCCAGAGAGGGTGCTTCCCCCTTTTGTCTCCATTCCTCCTCCGCCATCGCTAGTGAGTATGCTGCTTTGTTATTGTTCTTTCCCAGATAGGGAAACTGAGGCTCGGAGAGGTTAGTGGCAGGCCAAGGCCACACAGCGAGTACCCAGAGGGGCTGTGGCCTCAGGCTGTTGTGCCCAGCTGTGCTCCTCACCACCCACCTACAGATGACTGACGTCTGTCACTCACCTTCTTCCTTCTCTGCCTGTGCCAGGACACTTCCCTGAGTCACTAGGGCACGGAGAGAAAGAAACACGCAGGCGGACACCACCCACTTCCCCTGCTGATCCGCTCCACACATGGACACACGCACGCATGCGCGCACATCTGCACTGTGCACACACGTGCACACAGCCATGCACGCAGATGCATGCACAGCACATACATACATTAGCACACGAACACGCACACACACAGGAAGCTCTTCTGGAGGGGCCTGCTTAGCAGAGAAAGCCCCGGATTCCCATCGCCCCCTCTTGTCCCATTGGTGGGTCTCAGTGGCGCCACACACTGCGCAGGGCCAGCAGGGGCACCCCACATACCACCTCTGCACCTGAGCACACTCTCTGCTGCCTCTGGCCTCTGCCCTTGGGCCCCACGAGTTGGGCCCATTAAGTGGGCTGCCCAGCTTCCCATAGCTGGCCAGGGAGGGGAGGAGGGGACAGGACCGGGACTGGGGCTCGTGGGGCCTGAGCACAGAGCAGGCCCTGGATATGCAGTGACCAAGACAGAGGCAGGTTCTGCTCTCTGGAGGGGGCACTAGGACCCCTGGGGGGCATGGAGGGGCAGAGAGGGAAGAGCAGACGAAAGAGGAGAAACCCAATGGCAAACTCCCAGGACCTGTCTCAGGGGAAGACTGGAAGCCACTGATGTCACTGTGCCCAGGGCCACCAAGACAGCTGCAGGGCTCCACAGAGAGCGCTGCGGGGTGGGGGGGGGCAGCCTTGGCAAGCCTAGGGGACCCCGTCCACCCAGAGACCCGGCTCCCATGGGGCCGTCGTTTGCCCAGACAGCTTTCCGTCTGGGGACCCAGCAGGCCCCGTGACTGGCAGGCACACAATGGACCAGACCTTGCCCGTAGGACCTTCCTAACCAGTGCTTCTCACCAGGCATTAAAAGGGCCAGGAGCAGCCCCCACCACCACGTTCTTCCGGACAGTGTGCTGAGCCAGCACTTTCCTGGGCCCCGAAGAGGCCCCAGGCCCACGTCCCTGCCTCCCCGATCTTCCTGTTAAACCTGGGGCTGAGTCCTGGAGTGTCCACCAGGGACTCCCGAGGGCCCTTTCCCTTCCTCCATGTATTTACAACACAAGGGCCTCTGTGCCAAGGGGAAGCCCCGCTTCATTTCCACGTCTGCACCCCTGAGAGCAGAGGGGCCCTTCCAGCCCTTCGTGCCGGGACTCTAGGCTCCAGCTGCCGGCTCAGGACAGCTGTGGAGGGCTGGGAAATCGCACTGGAACCCTGAAGCTGGACGAGTATCAAGTCACCGAGGGGCCACTGAGGTCCAGAGAGGGCTCCTAGGCCCAGCCCGAGAGGGAGGCTGGGGGGGGGGGGTCCTGGCTCCATCCTCAGAGGCTGATGTGGACCAGATGTCAGCCTCTGGAGGCCCAGGGTCTGAGAGGCACCTCAGCAGTCAGCGCTGCCTCCTTCCTATCAGTGCAATGGGCTCATCGAGAGCAGGCCGAGCCGATGCCCGAGCTGCCCAGTACTCTGTGGGTGCTGCTGTGTTGAATGCAGTGAGGTTTGTGAAACAGCAGCTCTCTGGGCAGCTCCTGTCTCAGACTGTGGGGAACCTGCCCTGGACACTCAGTGCCCTTTCTACCTCTGCCTGCGGTGGGGAGAGGCGGTGGCCTGAGGACTCTGTCCCCAGGGTGATGCACTCACTAACGGGTGGGAAGAGACCAGGGCCAACTCTTGCTGTCTGCAGAACTGGAGCACAGGGCTCTGAAGGGTGTTCCCGCCCCTGGCTTGCGTGGTGCCCATTCAGAGCGGGGAGGGTCGCCCTTCCTTACCTGGCTCCTCCCACGTCCCGCTTGACCTCTGCTGAAAAACCAGCCTGGGACGCTGCCGGGTGTCCCAGGTCCCCAGGAGACCCTGGAGCCGCAGGCGCTGGAGCGGGAGGGCCCCTAATTGGGGCCATGAATCACGGCGCGCGGCTGGGGCTGGACACAAAATAGATAGAGGCGCCGGCGAGCCGCGCGGTGCGAAGTGTGGGGCGCGGAGGGGAGGAGGGAGGAGCGGGGGAGGCGAGGGGGAGGAGGAGCAGGAGGAGGAGGGGAAGGGGGAAGGGAAGAAGAGGAGGAGGAGGAGGAGGAGGAGGAGGAGGAGGAGGAGGTTGGGAGGGCAGAGAGGAGGAAGGGGGGGGAGGAGGAGGAGGATCCCGCCCCGCAGCCCCGCCCCCTCCCGGTTAAATGACCCGGCCTGGCCGGCGCCGCGCTGCACATGCGGCCGCCGCTCGCGCCGCCCAGGCCTCTGAGGCCACCGCCGCGTTCCGGGCGCTCGCGGGCGCTGAGGCCGCCGCGGGGGGCGCGGGGTCCGGGGGAC
>NW_004624746.1:1842241-1870302 GCF_000247695.1 Heterocephalus glaber
TGCTTCGTGTGCGGCGGCGGCATCGCGCGCGGCCGGGCGCTGAAGCTGCAGGTGCGGCGTCCGGGCGCCGGCGCCCCCGCGCGGCCCTTCTTCCCGTTCCTGCTGCGCCAGGAGCCGGCGCCCGGGGCGCGCGGGCTGAGCGCGGCCGACGGCTGCGTGCTGGTGTGCGCCGTGTGCCGCTGCTTCCTGGGCGAGCAGTGGGCCGCCTTCGAGCGCGCGCGCACGCCCGTGGACCAGCGCGTGTACTGGCTCAAGCGGCCGCACCAGTGCCACGCGGGCGCGGGCGCGAGGGCGCGCGGGGCCGCGGGGGCCCGCGAGTGGGACGGCGGCGACGACGCGGACGACGGCCCCGGGCCCCGCGCGCCCGACTCCGAGGACGCGCGCGACTCCGAGCTGTCGGAGCTGTCGGACCCAGAGCCCCCGTCGGAGCCGGAGCCGGAGCCGGAGCCGGAGCCGGACCCAGCCTCTCGCGACGCCGCCGCCAGCCCTGGACCCGACGCGTCTCCTGTGCCAGGACTCCCGCTGGGACGGGGCGCTGAGCCCACGGCGCGCGGGGAGGTGGAGGACAGGCTCCCCTCGAGGCTTCGCGCGGACCTGGAGCCCCAGCCTGCAGTCCGGCGCCGTCGCAAGGGGCCTGGCAGACACTGGGCCCCCGAGCCGCGGGCCAGCGTCCTGAGGGGCATTCAGGACACTTGGCAGGGCCACCCCGGCCGAGCAGCCCCTTTGGAGGGCGTGGACAGAGCCCCCTCGGGCAAGGCCGCAGGGCCCCCAGAGAGCGCGACTGAGGAAAGCGACATCAACATCACCAGCGAGGAAGAGGACCCCCAGGAGCAGCCTGCCCAGGGTCCCAGTGGCCCCAGAGAGAAGGACAGCAGTGGCCGCATCCCTCCGGCTGTCCCAGAGAGCCAGAAGGTGCCACCAGAGGGTCCCTGCTGCTACATCTGCGGGTCGGCGCTGTCCCCGGCCTCCCAGCACGAGGTCTACGTGCAGAAGCAGGAGCAGCTGCCCCAGGCGCCCTTCTTCCCCTTCCTGTGGTTGCACAGCCCGCCGCCCGGCGCCTGGCCCATCAGCGAGGCGGGCAGCACGCTTGTGTGTCCCTGCTGCTTCGAGTCCCTCCGGCAGCAGTGGCAGAGCTTCGAGTTGGCCGGGGTGCCGGTCCTGCAGCGCCTCTACGTGGTGCCCCTGAACAGCCGCGCCCCCGGCATGGCCTCCAAAGGCAGGCTGCTCCCAAGGGGCAGGGACGAAGGCCCGCCCCGGGCAGCCCTGCCTGAGGCCTGCTACCTGTGCGGCGAGGACTGCACCCCTGACGCCCGGGCCGTGCCCTCCCGCATCCTCAACGGCAGCGCGCGTGGCACCATGCACTTCCCCTTCCTCAGCCTCCTGCCCTGCCCGCCCAACGCCCAGGCCCCCAACAAGCGCTCTGAGGTCCGCAGCTGCCCCAAGTGCTTCAGCGTCCTGGAGGACGTGTGGGCCCTGTACCGGACTTGCCAGAACCAGGAGCTCATCACCTCCGTGCAGGGCTTCCTGGGTCGCTACCACCAGGCCTTCTCCGCCTCTGACCCCGCCGTCTGCGACCCGCCCGCCTCGGCGCCTGGTGCCCCAGCTTCCGTGTGCTACATCTGCGGTGTGGAGCTGGGCCCGGGCAAGGAGTTCCAGCTCAACGTGAACCCTGCCAGCCGCCTGGGCGAGAAAGAGCCCTTCTTCCCCTTCCTGACGGTGTACCCGCCTGCCCCGCGCGCCAGGCCTGCCGACGCCACCGGCCTGGTGGCCACCTGTGTGCTCTGCTACCACGACCTGCTGAGCCAGTGGCTGCAGCACGAGGCCCAGGGGTCGCACCATGCGGTCAGTGCCTGGTCCCGGCAGTACCAGGTGGACACCTTCGTGTGCTTCTTCTGCCAGCAGGAGAAGCGGCGCTGCCTGGGGCTGACCACGGTGCGGGTGGCCCGCCTGCCCCTCTTCCTGTACACCCTTCGAGCCAGCCACAGCCTGCTTGTGGACGATGGGCGGCAGCTGATCATTGGTGCCTGCCTGGAGTGTGGGACCCTGGTGTGTGCGGGCCAAGGGCTCACTCGCCCGGGGCCCATGGGGTGGAGCTCCCCGGTGGCCACAGCAAGAAAGGTAAGCAGCACGTTCATCTCATCTTAGATCCTTCTTCTGAAATATGTATGGGGGAAGGGAGAGACATTTTTGGTTTCCCTGGTTCTTTTCGGTCTGTCCCAGCAGAAGGTGCCCTTCCTGGGTCACTGGATGTGCACTTGGGTACAGTGACCCTGCTGACCCAGAGGCCTGGGGCAGGACTGGTGCAAAGGAAGAATAGGGCACTGGTGACAGCAGCAGGCGTGGGTTGGGGCTGGGCATGTTGGCTGTGGAATCTGTCCAACAGGAAGTTGGGGGCACGGCTGTTGCCTGCCTGATATCCCTGCAGAGTTCCTCTCCGTCCTGGCTGCCGCTGCTGAGCTCTTCCAGAGTTTTCTACTCAAGTTCACCCTTCTCATTTGAGACTTTCTGGTGCTTAGCGGCAGATGGCAACAGATTTCCAGACGTGGGGGCGTGGGATCCGGGGACAGTGGCCTCGAAGACTTCCCCGGCCGTGGCGGGAAGCCTGTCTTCTGTGGAAGTCTGCTGTGCCGGGGAGACCGCGGAGCCGAGTCCTCCTTCACAGGCACCGGCCTCCCAGGAGCTGCCCAGGGCTCCGGGACTGGGATCTGCTCTGCCTAGGGAGCCGGCCCTGGTGGGGGCAGGGACACACACGCTAGCGGCAGTCCCTGTCCTGGCCACCGGGACCCAAACTCCACCAACACAGTGGGCTGGCTCGTTTCGGCAAAGGCCTGTAGTGAGTGGTGGGCCCAGACAGGGGCCACAGAAGGACACGGGGGTGGGTACAGTGCCCCTGTCCTGTTCAGGACCGCGTGTCTGTCCACACGGTCTGTCCACAGTGCTGCTGTGATGTGTGTGTGTGTCACGTTTGCGGGTGCCTGGGGACACGCATATCCGCAGCACGGACCCAGCTATACCTTTGCCCCCCTCCCCACCTTTGGACTCTGCCTGGTGCTGCTCCATCGGCAGTGGCCTCGGACCTGTTGGGCGGTTGGCTGGGCTGTCAGTGCGGCCATCTGGGTAGGTCGCCCCAGCTGCGTGGGATCCTTTCACTTGTGGCAGGTGGCCATCCAGCCCTTGGGAGGCTGCTGACAGTCAGAACCGCGATCCCCGAAAGGCTGATGCTGTGCCGGGAGAGGAGCACAGGCCCTGGAGCAGGATGGGTCCTGGCCTGGGTCTGCCCTCTCACGTGGCTGGCCAAGCCACCGGCCTGGACACTTCTCTCTGGTCCTGGCAGCCGGCCCATCAGGTTCCTTGGCTGGGAAGTGGAAATACATCCCCCACCGGAGGGGACATGGCAGCAGTTAGAACTGGGACATGTAATTGCTCCCAGGTCAGGCACAGCGAGACCTTCACGATGTCACTGTGTGTCAGGCCATGGGGACAGCGCTGCGTGGTGTTCGGAGCTCCTGGGATGCAGGTGTTTGCGGAGCACCACGTGGTGGATGCGTCTTCCCAGGTTTGCTCACGTGCCAGGGCAGGTGAGATGCAGGCTGTGACCTCCACTGAGAGGACCTGGAGGGGACAGAGAACCTTGGTGGCCTGGGTGTGGGCGTTGAGACTGTGCGGATGGACACGCAGGCTGGTGTCCACCCACAGGGCCAGCTCCACACAGTGGACTTGTGCCATTTCTAAAGCACGTTGTCCCTGGGCTGCTTCCTGTGTCCTCGGTGCCATCTTCCTGTCCCATAGATGAGCGCATTGAGACTTGGAAGCCAGAGGCCTTGGGGAGCACAGCCGGGTCTCGAACCCAGGTCTCCTGCCCTACCCCATCTCAGCTGAACCCCGGGGAGCACAGAGGCAGACAGAGGTGGGGAGCGGCCTGCAGGGGACGAGGGGACGGGTTGGCATGGGCTGGTGTCCTTGAAATCAGCACAGGAGGTCGGGGCTGGGGCTGAAGGCCAGGAACCAAGGTGTGGAGGGGTCGGGCACGGGCATCCTGCAGGGACACTGAGCACCGGTGGGGAGCTGGGGACCTTCGGGGGCGGGAGCGTGTGACCCTGATGCCAGGGCTGGGAGGAGGCCTGTGCCGGCTGGCTTCCCAGCACTGGCTCCAGATTCCCGAGTTCTTACTTGGTTTCCTTTGCCAGCCTGTGGTTGGGGACCTGGGGAGGGGGCCACAGGGAGGCCACTGGGTGGGGACCCAGCACACTCTGAAGCCTGTCCCTGGTGCTTCTGGTGACTCCTGAGCTGGTCCCCACCAAGCGCCTGCTCCCCAGTGAATCGGCCTTCAAAAGGAAACACTGAAAAAGGACTGGAGGGCGGGTGGGGACAGTGTCCACCAGTGGGGCCCTGCGTCCCACTCCGCGCTCACCACGTGGGCCCCACAGGGTCCAGGCTGGGCAGGGAGGGCTACGGCCTATAGCCCCCAGTACCCCAGGTCCGCTTCGGGCAGACCCAGGTTGAGTCGTCTTCTGCCCAGAGTGCGCTGTGTGGCCTTGAGCCAGATGCTTGCCCTCTCTGCACCTGTGTCGCCGGGGCGGGGCTGTCCACGCTGACCGAACCCACACTACAGCCGCATGGAGGTTGGGGCCACCGTTCCTGTCACGTGGGTGAGAGTGATCCAGAAGTCAGGCAGCTCAGCAGGGAATCTCAGCCAGTGGCAGTGGGGCCAGCCTTGGGCCAGGAGCCTGGTTGGGTCCATCCGGCCATCCCGTCCTGCTGCTCTGTCCCCCGGGGCTCCAGGTGCAGGTGGCAGTGACTGGGGGGCCTGACGCCCTTAGTGGGCTCTGTCCCTCTGGGAGGTGCCCTCAGGCCTGGGCTGTGGGCAGCTTTCGGCCGGGCACACCTGGCCGGGCCTGGGCATGGCCGGGGCCCAGAGCAGGTGGCAGCCGTAGCTGCCTTCCCTGGCTGCACACAAGGCCAGCGAGGTCTGCAGTGCCGGCTGTCCCTGCCGCCTGTCCGCGGCTGCACATCTGTTTCACTGCTTCCTGCCTCCAGGCCCACATGGCAGCCCCTCTCCAGCGGGGCTCCTGGACCCCCAGCCAGGATGCACGCATGCACGCACGCGGGGCCTCCCGGTGGTGCCCGAGCCAGGGATGGGGGGGGGGCACTGGCGCCCTCTGCTCAGGAGGGGCTGGAAGCCATCTGCTCGGTGTAGACTTTCCAGGCGGGTGGGAAGGCAGGGCAGGGTCTGCACAGTTTCCGGCCCCTCCTGTGCTTAGGTTCGGGATCTCAGCGGAGGGAAGGAAGTGAGCCCCGCCGGGGACCTGGGGATCTGCAGCTCCTGGGGACCCCTGGAACCCAGGCCCCTCTCCCGCTGTGGGCCTGTGACCTGCTGGGCACACTGTGTCCTCCAGCAAGAGTGGTTCAGGACTGCCTTCGCCATCCGTGTCCCTGAGTGAGACCTCAGGGCCTGGCGGGAGGAGCCCCCAGGATGAGTGACCTTCACCCAGGTTGAGTCCCTGCCTTCCAAAGGGAAGGACGAATTCGGTGGTCGCAGGAGGTGGCACTGGGAAGGGTCTCTGATTCCCCGGTGGCTCCGTGGGTCTCTGGCCTGGCACTGTGGGCCCCTGCCTGCTGCGGCGATGTGGCAAGGACAGAAAGACTCACACAGCCTGCTTCTCAGATGCTTGCAGCCCTCGCTGCGCCGCCATGTTTGTGGTCGGTGTGGAGGAACCCAGCTAAGGAGACTGCAGCCCTGCTCCCGTCCCCGCCAGGCCCTGCCCTGTCCAAGGCCCCCCGGAGAGCCCTGCGCGTGGTGTCGCAGGCAGCAGGGCCCTGGAGCACCCAGCGCCCGGCATGGTGGAGTCTGGAGCCTGTGAGGGGCGGCATGCTGTGCTGGGGTCCGGTCCGGGTCTGCTGCTTGGTGGGGTTGGAATCCCGATGTGTGAGCACCAGATGCGGTGGGTGAGGCCAGAGTGAAGCTAGACGTGATGGCAGATGCCTGTAATTCCAGTGCTGTAGGAGGCTGAAGCAGGAGGATCCAAGCCCCCCCCCAGTTGGGTCTGACAGAAGTCAGTAGAGTCCCCGAGAGGGGCTGGGCTGGACTCTGGGCTCTGAGGCGGCCTGGGCAGGGCTGAGGGCTCGGCAGGGCCTGGTCGGGCAGGGCTGGTGGGCTGGTGTGTACAACAGAGCTCGTTCCCAGAGCAGGACGCCTGCCCTTTTAGGGTGTGTGCAGCGGGAGGTTGCAGTGAAGTCGTGCAGCCCTCATAGCTGTCTCTGAACAGTCACATCTCCCTGGCGGAGCCCAGGCTCACAGCCACGGTCCCCACCTGCCTGGAGCTGTGGCCCATGTCATAGGCTGGGCCTGTGTCCCCGGGATGGGCACAGATGCGCTGAGCACCCTTGCTGAGGGCTGAGGGCTGCGGGTTCAGCCCCACTGTGTGCTCCAGGCTCCCGGTGTGAAGCAGCCAGCGCTAAGGCTGGGGTCTGCAGGTAGCAGGTGTGCGCGGCGTGTTGTCACCCCGTCCCACTGCACCCCACCCCGGGTCCAGGGGTGTCAGTGACTGCCTCATGTTGGTGCCGCTCTTGTGTGGACATCTCGGTGCATGCGGGGAAGCTGGTCTCCTCTCTCCTGGGGGACCCTAGGGGACTCCTCAGTGACTGGACAGGGTCCCTCACTGAGCCTGGTCAGCCCCTGGGCTGGCACAGTGGCACCACTGAGCTGCCCCCTGCAGGCGCCTCTACCCTGTCACCTTCCCGCCAGGCCATGGGGAGCAGCCGGCCTGGCTGCTGGGTGCCGTCCGAGTGCCCCCAGCTGCGGCCTGCAGGTGTGATGGGTTCCTGTGACTTGGGACGCACAGGGCAGTGTGAGCGGGGTCCCAGCCCAGCCTAAGAGCAGGGCGTCCTCATGGCCAGCTGTGCTAGAGAGCCAGGAACCGCCGGACCTGCGCGTGTGGCATGTGCCCCCCCTCCACACAGAGTGTGTGTGTGTGTGTGTGTGTGTGTGTGAGAGAGTGTGTGAGAGTGTGTGAGAGAGACCCGAGCACGTGGCCCCGTGATCTAGATGGGGAAACTGAGACTGTGCGAGGAGGTGCACTGGCTGTCCCGGTGGCTGCGGGAGTTCTGAGCCCAGGCCGGGCAGTTCGGGCCTCAGAAGGGACGGCTGTGGCTGCAGGGCAGGGCTCGAGGCCTGTGGAGCACCCAGCCTGGGCCACCCCTCAGGAGGGCCGAGGGATCCGAGCCTTTGTCACTTGTCCCCCACCCTGGTGCCCATCGGAAACAGGGGCATCTGGGGTGACAGGTGCCACACGCCCCCAGGCTGCGAGCTGCACTGGCTGGGGACAGCAGCCGGGTGCACACCACTGGCCGCCTGTCCCTGTCTGCTGAGCCACAGCACGTGTGGGACCAGGGCTTGGCAGATAGCTGCTCTGTGTCTGTTGCCTGGTGTCACTGTGGCCATTCATCGTCTTCCTGTCCTCCGTGCTGTCGGCCTGAAGCTGTCGTGGGGGTGTCAGGGGCAGCTGGACCCTGGAGTGGGCAGAGACAGCCGGGAGGGACAGTGGGGGCCAGGATAGGGGGTCGCACAGATTCCATCTCACCCCGTACCCTGGGCAATCACGGAGCCACTTGTGCTGTGTGCTGCCCGGGGGGAAGGTGGGTCTCGGGGCGCATGACCCCCAACACCAGCACCAGTGACAGCCCTGCCTTTCTGTGCACCCCTGTGGCTCGGTGCTCAAGTCTGCATCTGCCGGCTCCGGCCCCTTCTCGCCTGCAGTGGTGGTAAGGACCTTGTGAGGAGAGAGCAGCAAGGTCGGCATTGCAACCCAGGCGCCTCTGGTCCCCGGCCAGCTGGGGCTGTTGCTCCTGGGAGCCCTGATGTCATGAGGAACAGCTGGGGAGCAATAAAGATGGCAGAGCGCTGTGTCTTTAAAAGCCATTGCCGTGACAGTGCTAGAGCCACGAGGGTCAAACAAGGGAGGTTGCTTAAAACCTGTGCCAGGCCGGGGTGTGGTGACGCATGCCTGTGATCTCGGTAACGTGGGAGGCTGAAGCAGGAGGGTGGAAAATTTGAGTCCCACCTGGGCAACTCAGTGAATTAATGAGACTGTCTCAAAATAAAAAAGGCGGGGGGCTGGGGATGTAGCTCAGTGGGTCCACTGCCTGCCTTGCAAGCTCAGGGTCCCAAGTTTGATCCCCGGTACCAAAAAAAAAACCCCCTAAAAACAAAAAAATAAAAAGGGCTGGGATGTAGCTCAGTGCAAAGGCCCTGAGTTTTAGTCCCAGTGCTGGGGAGTGGGGAGGCCTCCTTGGGCAAGTGGGAGAGGTGACGCTGTTGCTATGCTAAGGGGCTGTCCCACGACAGCCGTTTCCTCTTGGACCTGTTTCGGAAATGTCTGCTCCCCAGGGGCCTCATGCATCTCACGGTTGCCAGGGCATTTGGTGGGACTTGTCGCCCCTGCCCTCGTCACCCTGAGGTCTCTCCGTGGTGCAGCGATGGCCTCTCATCCGGACGCTGGACACTGGTGCTCCCGTCTAGCTGCAGGTTCACCCATCGACTGTACGGCTGTGCGGGCAGGCAGGACTTTGGAGGTTGAGGCTCTGGTTTTCGGCCAGTCCCCGTGGGCTGGAGCAGTCTCTTCCTCTGGTTGGCGCGCGCCCTGCACTTCGGGGCTGGGCTCCCTCCCGCGTTGGGCGGTGAGGCACCGGTGAGGTCAAGGCGGCGTGTCCTTCTGTTTTCCCAGACCCCGGCGGAGCGAGAGGTGTGGGATGCCATGTCCCTTCACGCAGGGAGGCTGGCGGCGTTTCCCCGACACGGACCGTGGGGAGGCCGTGGGCTCCGTCCCTGGACACCGCGCCTGCCTGTCCCTGCCACCAAGTGGATGGAAAGCCCTGCCGGGCAGGTGGGGCTTCCCAGGGGAGGCTGAGGCCACCCCATCCTGGTCCTGCCAGCTGTGGACACGATCTTCTGTTTCATTCTTTAAAAGAGTCATTGAGCTGGGGGTGTGGCTCAGTGGTACGAGTAAGTCAGTCACATACCATAAAAGTTACTCGCTGTGTGTGCAGTGTGTGTGTGTGTGTGTGTGTGTGTGTGTGTGTAATGCTGGGGTATGGATCCAGAAGCATAGCATATCCCCAGTCTTTTTTAAAGCATTTTATTCTGTTTTGTTATTTCTTCAGACAGGGTCTTGCTGAGTTTCCCAGGCTGATCTAACTTGTGACCCTTCTGCCTCAGCCTCCCGAATAGCTGGGATCGATGGTATGCAGCACTGTACTTGACAAGTTTTTCCTAAAGGGTGCTCTGCAGTGGTTCTCAGTACAGTCAGAAAGTCATCCTATCATCACCACTGTCTAATGCAGGACGCTGTTTGTCACCCCTAAAGAATCCCCAGTGTCCCCTCCTCTAGGTCCTGGGAGACTACTAATCTACTTTCTGTCTCTGTGGACTTGCCTGACCTGGACATTTTATGTACATGGAACCGTGTCATATATGATCGTTTGGCATCTTTCACTGAGTGCCCTGTTGTCAAGCTTTATCTCTGTCCTTGCTGGTACTCCTGCTCTCCTTCTCAGTGCTGCGTAATATTCCACAGCATGGAGACCACACTGTTGAGCTGCCCATCGGTGGAAGGGTGTTTGGCTGTTTCCACTCCACTGCAGTGGATTACACGTAGAGCGTCTGCATACAGGCTTCTGTGTGAACCTGCAGTTTCCTCTTCTGGGATGTGAGTGTGGGTGGGTTCCAGGTCTGACCCCCTTTGCAACCACCATCCTGGGTGCTGTCCTAAGAGGCTGCCCCTCGTGTTCCTGCCCACAGTGTCTGCATGACGCAGGGCGCGGGAGCTGTGCTTACCTTCGGAAGTGGACAGTGCACCACCGCTGCGTATGAAATCGCTTCCCCTGGAGCCCGCAAATCCAAGAGGCTTTTTTCTGCTGTTTTTTTGAGACAGGGTCTCACCATGTAGTTTGAACTCTGTGTGGCCCAGGCTGGCCTCGAACTCACCGTGATCCTCCTGCTTCAGCCTCCCAAGTGCTGGGATGACAGGCATGCCCACCACGCCCAGCTTCCAAGGGGATTCTCATGGGCTGTTTTCACCCCAGAGCTCTCCAGTCCCTGCTCCGTCCACCCTTCCTTGCTGTGGTCTGGAGCAAGCAGCTTCGCCTCTGCGTGCCTGTTTCTCCTCTGGGATTGTAGCCGCCTCGGGAGGGGCTGAGGGTGCGTATGCATGGCTGTGCTGAGTGTGGGACCCCGGGAAGGGTGGATGTGATTTCCGCTGCGGACCTCAGCCTGGGAAGGAGTCGCGGGGAGGCGGACCTCGACTCCGCGGGCTCAGTGCGCGTGCGCATGTGCATCAGAGGCGTGGCCGAGGGACCGGTCCGGGACCTGCGGGGCCCACAGATGGCTCCGCACAGCACCTCCGGACTGGCCTGCAGCTGTGGCCCAGAGCCAGGGTGTGGAGTGCCGACCTGCTTGTGTGTGTGTGTGTGTGCGTGTGTCTCCGTGTGTGGGCGTGTGCGTGGGTCTCTACGTGCGTGTGAGGGCGTCTGCCAGCCTCTGCCCAGAGCCCGGTTCATGTCCAGGCTGGCGGGCAGCTTGCAGCACCGGCCCAGCTCCTGTCCCAGGGGTCGGGCTCCATGTCCCCGCCTTGGTGCTGACCCTGGCTCCGTGCCGCCCACCCAAGGTCTCTGCTGCAGCTGAGAGCTGAACCCCGGGCAGCCCAGAATCCTAAATGCCGAGAAACTAAGGCACAGAGGAGCCCATGGTGTGCCTAGTGTCTGAGGGGCCGGAGGCCGGACAGGGCGCTTCTCCCAGGTCTGCTATGGCAGTGTCTACACGGGGCTCCCTTCCCACGGGGCAGAGGACAGGACGCCCTTGGCTGCGTGCAGATCCAGGTTTGGGATTCTGGTGGTTTCCAAGGAGCCTTCGGGCATTCTGGGAGGCTCCTGGGCTGGGCTGACTGCAGAATTTGGGGTGGCCTTGGACATGTGATGGGCCCCGAGTGAATGCCAAGGGACCTTGTGACTGGGACGCTGGGTACAGGCCAGAGGTCAGTTGAGATCTACTCTCTACTCGGGGCCATCTCCAGCAGGGCTTATCAGTGCCTTTAAATTGTTGATGTTAGTGCTCAGTTTGGCAGCACATATGCTAAATTGCTGAAGTTCACTGAGACCTTCCAGGTCAAGGTCAGGGTGGGCTTCTGCTCAGTGTGGTATTTCAGGAAGGGCTTGGCCAGCTGTTTCTTCCAATGTGAGAATCTGGGCTTTCACCCAGTCCGCTCCAAGAGGGGCTGGTGTGGTGGAACCTGGCCGGGATGGGCACGGGGCCTGATGGGAGATGCAGGGCCCAGGCTGCCGTCTGGGCACAGCATGCTCCTCTGCGTGTGGGTGGACCGGTGGTGGGGCACAGGGCCTGCGTGTTGGGTGGAGGGTTTCAAGCAATTTATCACTTCTAATCTAAGAGGGTTCGACCCACTGACCCACCGAGAAGCTTGCTCTCCACCCCTGGGGCAGCAAAAGCTGTTGCATGTTTGGAGCAAACTAAAGCAGTTTCAGAAGGAGCTTTCTGAGGTGCCTTGGGGGAGCAGGAGCAGGTGGGGCCAGGTGGGGACCATGGGAGGAAGGAGAATGGAGCAGCCCAGGGCTGGGTCCTTGCCCCAGCTGCACGGGGCAGGCGGGTGCAGCTCTGCAGGCCCCGAAGTCCCGAGGCCTCGCTTCTGGGTGCCGGTGCCCTTCACTGTCCTTGTGTGCCCCCCGTTTGTGGGGTGCCCACCGCTGCAACCGCCAGTATGTGTGGTGGTGACCATGGCCCGGGCGCCTCTCGGGAGGGGACCGTGGAGATGCCAGGGCTCCCCGGAGAGGAGAGGCCGGGCCGCACGGGGCGCTGTTCTAACAGCAGCTGCCGCTCCCTCCCGAGCCCCCCAGGCCCCTGCTCTATGCTTTGGGCCCAGATCCAACCAGATCGGGCTCCTCTGTGCGGAGGCTGCCCGTGTGCAGCTCCCTGGGGCCACAGCGTCCTGTTTCTGCTCAGCACAGGATACTCAGGGCCGTGGGGACAAACCAGGGCTCTGTGCCGCCGCTGGGCCTGGCCGCTGTTGCTGCCAAATGACTTGGGAAAGACTTCGAGTTTCCAGAGCTTTTGGGCTGGGGGTCAGGCATGAAGGGTGGGGCCCTGCCCATGAGGCCATGGAAGGAAGCAGCCCCGGAGCTGGGGCCTCCTGGGTTCAGTAAATACTGGCTCCTGACTGCGGGAACGGACAGGAGGGAGCGCTGTTCGGCTTGTGGCAGTGAGTCTGTGCAACTCCTTTAAATTTAGGGAGAAAAGGGTAACCCCTGCCGCCCCATGGCTTCCCGTGTGCGGGTGGGACCTGGAGATCTTTCTGGATTGTGTCCCAGGTCTTTTGCAACTGCTGTTCCCCGGACGGGTGGCAGGCAGGCCAGACCTGCCTGCTCCTTCCCTGGCTGCTGGCGCCTGGCCTGCCCAGCCATGGTGCGGCCTGTAAATGAGCCCGGTGACTGTCATGGGCACCAGCTCCAGGGCCTGGAGGGAGTCCCGAGGCCACTTGTTTAGCTGGGGTGGGGCCCGCAGGAATTTGCATTCCCTCATTCAGAAGCTAAATGGATCTTTCATTAAGATCAGCAGAATCCATTTTTAACTGAATTTGAAGCTCACCTGGCTTGGATCTCCCAGGCCGGGAGCAGTTGTGTTGCTGCTGCACGTGGGGAAGGTTGCTGGGCAGGAGGTGGGGCAGGGAGCCCTGGAGACCCCTGGCTGGCCCTTGGCCAGCTCTGCAGCTGTCTGCTCAGGACTCGAGTGCAGCTGGCTCAGTGGTCACTAATTGAGCACCTACGGTGTGCGAGGCACAGGGACAGCAGCTGGGGGAGGTGGGGAAGCTGGATGGACGAGTAGGTAGACCCGGGAGGCAGGAGGAAAGTGTGCTGGGCCCAGCGAGGGACCCCCAGTGCCCGCTTGGTTTTCGAATCCCAAATCTGAATCCCCTTTAGGGCCTGAGACCCAGAGTAAAACCAGCAAATCACACTGAGCAGAGGCCAGGTGGCGGCTCCTCCTCCACTGCCAGGGCCTGTGCCTCCTTTCTGTGCTGCCAAGGTCAGTCACCTGAGTGCTCCTCCCAGGCCACTTCGCTGTCTGTCACCTGGCAGCAAGTGTCTTTGTCCCTCGCTTCGGTTCCCCTTTGGCAAAGGGGGTGAGCCTAAAGCTCCTGAGAGCCAGAGGCCGGGCTGGGCTGGGCTGGGCGGTGTTGACAGCTGGGGCAGGGCCCAGGCTCCCTCCCGGCCCCACTGTCCACCGCCTCTCTGCTCCTGCAGGGCCGGAGCGCGGGGCCTCTGCTGGTGGGTGCGCGGGGGTGGGGGGCGCTGTATGCCCCGGGGCCTCCTCGGCAGGGGCCCCAAGAGGATGTGACACAGGTGTCACAAGGGGGCATGGAGCCGTCTGTGGACGCTGCTGCCATGGACACACCCCGATCCCTGCCGTGGTGCCTGTCAAGCCCCGATGGCCCAGTCTCTGTTGGGCCGGCGACGTCACTGATGGGTCCAGTTGAGTGCACCCCGTCTTGGGCCTGTACCCTCTGTCTGCCGGGCCCTGTTTGGAGCTCGGAGCCCTGTGTCTTTCGAGGGTCCCTGGAGCGGAGTAGGGACATCAGGCAGGCGCGGGGCTCTGACTAAAGCCCGAGAGAGGGTGGCAGGCAGGCGTTTACTCCCACCTGTAAACACCCTCTCAAGGATTCAGGCCTCTTCTGTTTTCTCCGAGGCCGTGGCCGCTGGGGAGGGGCCGCTGCGCTCCCCACGCCCCTCCTCCCGCCCTGTCCCATCAGTCCCCAGGTGGGACTGAGTTCTGGGCTCTGCCTTTTCCTCTCCAGAGAGGATTAAATGAGGACAGCATGGTCCAAGGGTGCAGGCTGTCCCATCGGCCTTGGGCTGCAGGGAGGGCTCCTGAGCAGGACACTGCAGGGCCTGGGGAGCTCAGGCAACCTGGGAGCCGGGTGGCCCGAGGTTGAGGAGGTCCCAGCACCGGGGGCGGGGAGGACAGGAGCAGCAGCCCCGGGGCAGCACCCGTCCACCTGCCCCACCTCTTCCATTTCTGCCCTCAGTGAACATAGCTGGGGCTGCCGCCTGCCTGCCCTTGTCTCCTGTCATCCTCTGTGGTGTCTGGGGACACCCTCTCCCCAGGGCATCCCGGGGGCCTGCAGACCACGTGGGCTGATGCTGAGGTGCTCGCACAGGAAGTTGGGCCGAGCTGTCCTTGTTTTGCCCCAACTACCTCCCCGCCCCGCTTTGGTACTGGGGATCGAACTCGGGACCTTGCGCTTGCGAGGCAGGCGGCAGCGGCACTGAGCTAAACCCCTGGCCCCCACTCCCCTTTTTTTTAAGGGTGCTGGGGATGGACCCCAGGGCCTCACACGTGCTGAGCAAGTGCTGTGCCACCGAACCACACCCCAGTCTTTTTCTTTTGGGACTTGGTCTTTCTAAGTCACTGGCTGGTCTCCAGCTTGCATCCTCCTGCCTCAGCCTCCTAACTAGCTCAGATCACAGGTATGTGCCACCACACTGGGCTGTCCCCACTTTTGATCTTACCACAAGGAGACATCATGGGGGTGGTGTGTCCCCCGGACCTCCATTTTCCTTGGCATAAAACGCAACATAAAATCGACCCCTTCAGCCGCCCTTAAGTGTGCAGGTCCAGCAGCCCTGCGTGCTGGCCTCCTGCACAGCCCTCACCCTGTGCAGCTCTGGGGTCTTCTCATCTCCCGAGACCGAATCTCTGTCCCCAGAAGACACGGCCTCCGCCCCTCCCCGCATCCCGCTGTGTCCTTGTGACCTAGGCCCCAGGTGCTGATCAGCTCTGAGCGTTTACACGGCAGCACTACAACTGCACACTGTGCCCCGCTGCGCCGAGGCACCCTCTGTCCTGGGAGGACACATGTCCGCCTGCATGCACTCTGATGGCCAAATGATTTGCTGAAACTTACATATTAGAATTACAGACAAGGAAGGTAGAGCCTTAAAAAAGAATTTTTGGCTGTTTCTGTTGCTGTCCAAGGATGGTGAGTTTCTTGGTTTGCTTTTTTACTCTGGAAGGCTGAAGTAGAAGGATTGCAAGTTTGAGTCTAGCTTCCACTTAGTGACTTAGCAAGACTCTGTCTCAAAATTGAGAAAAAGGGGGGTGGCTGGGGATGCAGCGCAGCGCAAAGGAAGGACCCACGGATGGAGTCGGCCCCACGGTGCAGGCGCCCCAGGCCCATGGTCCCCCAACTGTTGGGCACCTCAGGTCAGAGCCTGCAGAGGTCACAGCCAGCTCCTGGCCTCCGCCAGGTGCCCTCCACCACGTGCACAGCGGGCCGAGCCTGGCTGATGGGGCTGGAGTTAGGCCGGGCCCCTGCTCCTCTGGGCTGGGCTCCAGGTCCTGGGGATGGGGCTGGGTCCTCTTGCAGCACTCGTGCCAGCCCTCCAGGTCCCCTGGACATGTGGCGCCCTGTCCTTCGCAGCCAGCAGGAGGAGCACTGGCATGCCACACACAGGGCACACGCAGGGCAGTGCATGGCAGCAGTGGTTGGTGCCCGGTGTGCGTGTGCTGGTGGGGCTGGGACAGAGCAGAAGCCACGGCCGGGAGCTTCACCAAGCCGGACACGGCCTGTGGGGGACCCACCCAGCCCTGCCAGCCCCTGGTGACCATCTTGTGACCGGGGGGCCGGGGTCTGGGGCTGCCCGCACCTCCCAGCCGAGGCCGCCAGTAACTTTTGTAACAGCATCACCGAGACCCCATGCAGAGCTGTGGCTGCTGCTGGAAGTCGTGGTGCCACCCAGCTCCATGCACGCGCACACACGCATGCACACGCACGCATGCTGGGCCGTGTCCTCTGCAAGTCTGCAGTCTTGAGTCCCCCACGCAGCTGAGAGCTCTAGGGCCCAGAGAGTCTGCACCCCAAGCCCACGCCGGCCATCTGCTCTGTCGCCAGTGCTCTCTGCTGAAGGTGAGCTGTACATGGTGTCCATGCTGGGGTGGGCTCCTTGGTCCCAGGGTGCCTGGGCTGTTCTGCCCCCAGCTGCTGCTGTGGCCACTGGGTGGTGGCTCTTGGTGACCGAGGCACAGTGTTGCTGTCTCCCGGGGCTCCAGGGGCTCCCAGGGCAGGCCACCCTGACTGCCCCACAATGCCCAGTGGGCGGCACCCGGGCTGGAGCGTCCAGGAGACCCTGGGCCCAGTGTTGAGGAGAGGTGGCCTTCCTGGGTGCGGAGCCCATCCTCACTCCCTCGCCCCAGCCCCTGAGGCTGGCACGGCCATCGTCAGCTCAGGTCACTGGCGAGGAACCCGAAGCCCAGAGAGGTTGTGCCTGAGGCCCGGGCCGGTACAGCAGAGGGTTCTTTCCTCCCAGCGTCCTGCTAGGCCTCAGCTCTGAGGGCTGCAAGGTGCAGGGCCAAGGGACTGTGGGCCCCCCAGGGGACAGGGCACCCCATCCTGCATCTCTGCTGCACTCACTCATGTCCTCACTGAGTGTGACTGCGTGTGGACAGGCAGAGGTGGCCCAGCTCCCCTGGAGGCTCCACTGCAGGAGTGAGGGGCAGACGCTGGGGACCAGGTCACACGGCCAGGCAATATCAGCGTGCTGCTGGGACCAGGGCTTGGAGGGAGGGAGTGGGGATCCAGAGGAAGTGGCCTTTGACTTCTCACAGGAGCCCAGGAGCTTCTGCAGGAGGTGACAGGGAGCCCAGGTCTGAGCAGAGGGTGGGAAGAGGCCTGGGAGAGGAGAGAGGAGCAGGGAGCTGGGGGACCAGCACGTGTAAAGGCCCTGAGGCTGGCACAGGGTGTGGTGGGAGGGGTGGGGCAACTGTGATGGTCCAGGCAAGGTCAGGCGGAGGGCTGCGGGGTGCCCTGGCCTCGTGTGCTTTGTGAGGGGCCAGGGGGACTTGGAGGGGAGCAGAGTGAGGCCCAAGGGTGTTGAGCCCGGTTTGGCCCAGCAGCCAGAGAGCAGTGGGAGCCAAGGCTGGCCAGCTCCTCCCAGCTTGGCGCCGACTCCCAGGGTGGCCGGACAGGGCCTGGACAGCCCTGGCACCCTCCTCTGGGGACCGAGCCCCAGGCAGGCAGAGGGGCCGTGGGAAGTGCCAGCCACTCCCGTGCCCTCCCTCCTGCTGCGGCCCGGGCCTCCTTGCAGCCATGGGCCCCCCAGGAGAAGCTGCGGGGCTGCCAGGCTGGGAGCTGGCCCCCGCCTGCTGTCCCCAGGCCACCTGGCTCGGAGGTGGGCAGGCACGAGCTCCCAGACTCCCAGACCGGGGAGGCAGCCAGCGGCTTCTGCCAGGACGGGGATGTTTACAGTTGCCTTGGCCTTGGCTCTGGGGAGTGGCCGGCCGGCTTTGTCATGTTCACCCTGCTCCACCAGGCTCGTGGCAGAGCCAGGAGGGTCCCCGAGGGGGAGGCAGGAGGAGGAGGAGGCGGAGGCGGAGGCGCAGGATGGCTGAGCACGGCCCCCACCCCGTGCTGCCCCGGGGTCGCCCCGGGGCCGGAAGCCCTGAGTCCCGGTCAGAGTCCCAGCGTCATCCTGGGCCTCCGCCCCGAGAGCAGCCTGGCCAGCCAGCGCGTGCTGCCCACACGAGCCCGAGTGCTTGGAGCTGGCGGCTGTGGCGAGGGAGGCGGGGAGCAGGCGAACACCGGTCCCCGAGTGGAGGCTCTGGCCCTGACCCAGCAGAGTGACCCCAGGGAGTCCCTCACTGCCCAGGCCTCTGCCTTCTGTCTGTAAAGCAGGACACGAGGCTCACGTCACTGACAATGGCCTTAGAGAGGTGGTAACTTAGTCTGGGCAGTGGGAGGACAGACGCTGTGGCGTCACCACGTGGAGAGCAGCTGGCTGACCTGTCCTCACTCAGGGACCTGTCCAGGTGACCCAGGGTGGGGGTCCCAGGGCCAGGCCAGACCCGTGTGGACAGAGCCTGGCTCGTGGCCTTGTCCTGCTGTTTCTTTCTGGTCCATTTCTGTATTCGGCCTGTGGTGTCTGGGTCCCCCCAGGTGTGAGTCTTGGGCTCAGAAGGAGGGGACCACGTGAATCCCTGCAGGCCACCCTGAGTCCCAGCAGGTGCTTTTGGCCAGGGCTGCCAGGGGTCCCGAGC
Source organism: Heterocephalus glaber (assembly GCF_000247695.1). Next base: position 1,860,333 of record NW_004624746.1, read on the forward strand.
TGTGCCAGGCGCCTCCCTGACCGAGGCCACTGGTCCTCTTGGACACTGACCCTGCGGCGTCCCCACAGCCAGGTCCCTCTAATATGATCCCGGGAAACATCGTGCCGGCCTTTTCTGTCCAGGACCAGACTGGAAACATTTTTGGCCCCTGGGTCCCTGACCTGTGTTCTTCTGTCCTCGCCTGCCGGATGGTGGTTACGGTGGGTGGGCGTGGCACATCCTACGCTGACCACAGCCAAAGTTCACGTTTGCTGAGCAGGACTGTGGCCAGGGCCTGCTGAGCGGCACACAGGCTGGCTCGCTGTGAGGCGTGCATGATGAACCTGCTTTACAGGTGGGGAAACTGAGGTATGAGGGACTGAGGGACCTGCCCAAGGCCTCAGAGCTGTAAGAGCCATTCTGGGATTTGAACCCAGGCCGTGGTGTCCTTGTCCTTCTCTGCTGCCCCTGTCCTGTCCCCCTTCACCTCCCCTGCCAGCATGAGGAGCAACTCTGTGTCCCAAGACGGGACCCACTGCCGCCCGGGCTGTCTGGCAAGGGCCCACATCCCGGAATCTGCGGCATGTGTGACCTCAAGGATGGGCTGGGAGGCCGGGGGCAGCAATGGGAGCAGTGAAGAGGCCCAGGGGCCACCACAGGAGGGCTCCCCGCCCGAGGTCAGCACCAGGCCAGGCCCCACCGGGGTCCCGGGGCAGGGGTCAGTGGGCCTGGTCCAGCCTGGCTTCTTTGGGCCCTCACAGTGGAACAGGCTCTGGATGGGAGGTCACACAGCACTGAGCCTGGAAGGTGCTGGAAGGCAGGGAGTCCAGGGTTGGCGAACTCGCAGAAACGGGGCGGCAAGAAATCTCACTTGTCAGTCTCTCCCCAGACTCTGTCAGGATGTCTCAGGCATCGAGAACACTCAGCACTGGGACCCAGGAAAGCCACTTACGGAGGGTGTCCCAAAGGAAGAGACTTGCAAGAATGAAGCCCAGCACCCAAGGAGTCTGAGGCAGGAGGATCAGAAGTTCAAGCCCAGCCCGGGCAACCTAGTGTTTCAGAGAGACCCTGCCTCAGAATAGATAAAAAGGGCTGGGGTGGAGCTGAGAGGGAGGACCCCAGGTTCAAGCTCCAGTACTGGGAAGAAAAAAGAATTAAAACGGAAACAAAAACATTCCTTGCACTGTTACTTGTAAGAGTGGGAGAGACCTCAATGTCCAGTGATGCAGTAGATTAAGAACCGCTCCCTGCCCCTGGGTGGGCTCTCGCGTGGCACCAAAGCCACAGCCTGTGCCCATTCGGCTCAGGGTGTGGGGTATGCAGGGTGAGCCTCGAGGGCGCCACACCACGTGGGACACCCAGCCTCTGTGCCCTTGTGGCCATGCCCTTCATGACTCTGCAGTCCCAGGCCTTGGCTTCCCGCTCTGCACCATGGCTCTCGAGGGCCACTCCTCGCCTGTCCGTGGGTGGCAGCACACGGCTTACGCAGCTGCTAGGCCCCCAAACACTTGCTGAGCCTTCCTGGGTGCAGGCCCATGTGTGCCCTATGCCCTCGGTGGGCTCCCCGGGAGTTCAAGGTGCATGGTGTGACACTCCCATGAAGCCCCCTGGGGTACCCGGGCCCGGCTGCAGCCCCCACTTAGAAGGTGCAGTGGAGCAAGCGAAGGAGGCGGAGGGGACCGTGTCCCGGCTCCACCATCTGAGGAAGCCTCTCCTACATCACTGGTGACCAGAGAAATGTGGAGGTCACCAGGTGGACCCCTGGCCCTGGGTCACCAGGCCAGTGTCGCTCAGCAGGGCTCTGATACCTCCTTCCCTCTAGGAGAGATTTGGTGCTTGCAGCCTCTTGTTCCCAGCTGGCGTGGGCAAGAGGACAGGCCGGGATGGCCCAGGATGCTCGCTCTGGCTCCGGGGACCTGCGAGGCAGGTGGCAGGTGGTGGGGCATCCAGGGTCCTGGAGCTGGGGACCCCGGTCATTCCCCAACTCCAGTGGTACTGGGAGGCATGACTGTGGCAGGCTCCTTCCCGAGCTCACTGGGTTGCTGACCTTGTAGGTCTGAGACCACGGGGCCTCTGTGTCCACCCAGTCCCTGTCATGCAGCTTTGTCCTGGCCGCCCTGTGGGCTGGCACAGTGCTCCGCCAACCCCTCCTGGCCGTCCCCTGCTCCTGGGCCACTCTGGGAGAGGGATTCACCTGGCACGATTCTGGGGTGGCCTTCCTGGGGCAGGGCCATGCAGTCTGGGGCCTCTGCCACCACGGCCACTGTTTGGAGCCTGAGTGGGTTTGTCAGCCCAGGACCCGGGCCTGTGGGGGCTGTCCAGGGGTGGGGACCTGGCCCAGGGAGGGAGCAGGGAGCAGGGTCCCAGGCCCTTGGTTCAGGCCCAGGCTGGTGACCCATGTCTGCGGCTGCAGGGGCAGCTCCCCGGGGGCAGCACCCCAGGGCCTCAGCCCCTCCTATGCAGGGCGCAGGGCAAGGGTCCGGGACGAGGCGTCAAGGGTTGGCTGAGTAGGGCCTGGGCAGGAAGAGGGTGCAGCACCCGGCCCACTCTCCCTGCCTGGAGCGCTCCCCGGGACTCAGCTCCCGTCCTGGCCAGATAAGGTCACTGGCTGCTCTGGCCTTGCTGTCCTCTGCTGTAAACTGGGTGCAGACGTGACCTGCCTGTGGCTCTGGGGACGGCCACCACGGGTGCCTCTTTTTCTGCCCCAGCCTGGCCTGTTCCCCTGCCTGGCCAGCTCCACCTCTGTCTGCCCTCAAGTCGAGGACCGCAACCCGACAGCAGCGTGTTGCATTCCCCCGGCGTGTTCTGTCCACATGGACATTTTACCAAAGGAACCCTGTCTTGTTTTGGGAGGAGACTTGAGACATTATGAGGTCCAGGCTGGCCTCCAACTTGGGGCCATCTCTGCTTCCCACGTGCTGGGATGACGTTGGGCACCACCTTCCTGGCAGGAACCTCACTGTGAGCCCGGCATCATCTGGGAGAACCAGGTAGAGCAGACTGGGGGCCCAAGCGTGGCCTTGCTGGCTGTGGCCAGCCTGGGCCACCGATCAGGCACCATAGCCACGGCCTGGCCCTGGTGGATGTCTCGTGCTCTCTCCATGCCCAGAGCAGACAGTTGTCCCTCCCCTCCATCTGTCCCATCCCCGAGTCGCCACTCTGTGGTCACTCTCTGCGTGGCTGTCCTGTCCGCTGTGTCTGCACCCCGGGCCTGTCTCTCTCGGCTGGGTCCTTCCTGCGGCCTTTTCCAGAGCTGCATCTGGGGTCCCGTTTGTCCTCGGCCCTGGCACTTGCGGGTGGCCTCCCCTAAGGTCCCACGCTGGGCTTCTCTTGGCTCCTGCCTCCCCTGGCCCTCGGCCCTGAGTGACAGGCATTTCTTGGAGACAGATGGGCAACATTTCCTGGGGTGACCCGACTGGGGGAGGAGAACCCTGCGGCTATATTTGGTGGCTCCAGGTGGGTCCCGGGCTGCTGTCCCCACCCATGAGCTGCAGCTGCTCGACCTGGGGGCCCCTGGCTGCCCCCTCTGCCCTCGGGGCCAGAACAAGTTGGGACGGCCCCACACTGGGGCCCCACACGCACCCTCCGGCCCCTCCCCCGTGTGCGCAGGGCCTGGCCTCGAGCGCCCATCCCATCCCACTGGAGGGCTCGCTGGCCACGTGCTGCCCGAGCGTGGCTGGGAGAGGCAAGCGGGCTCCAGGCCGGCTAGCGGCGGCGGCGCAGATGGAAACCCGATCGCCCCGGCTCAACAGACTGTTTGATTTATTTTAAAATCAAGCAGATGGCTGCAGCAGGGTTTGTTTAAGTTCAGCTCGGAGCCGGGCCCACGGCCAGGAGCCTCGGGCAGCTGTGCCAAAAATTTTTCAATGACTTTGGTCGTCACACCACCTCTTCCCCCTCTGAACTTGAGCCCCACCACACACGGCGCTGCTGGCCTCCTCCTGCTGCCCATGCCCGCCACTCTTTGTCTCTGACCTGCGCGGCCGAACCCCCCTCCCCCTCCCTCCCTGGCGCTCCCTCCCTCCTGCAGCGTCTTTCCTCTGCAGTGTGTCTCCGTCCTCCTGTCTGTCTCGCTCCCTCACTCCGGTTCCCTCTCTGGAAACCTCCCCAGTGGACCCCCTGCTCTGGCTTCCTCCTCCCGCCCCGCCCCCTTGAGCTGAGCCGGGAGAACAGCCAAGCCTTTGTGGCATTCAGCGTCCTAGGCCGCCCCTCTCTGAGACACCCTGGCTGGGAAAACCAGGTCGGGGCCATAAAACCTCAGCACAGCCAGGCCCCTGGTCAAGTGGCTCGGCCCCACCCGAGCGGGCAGGAGGCGTAGGGAGGTCTCCCGTGCTGTGGGCGGGGGGCCAGGTGCGGGTGAGGAGCCCGCTGTAGGCCTGGCTTCCTGGGGAAGTCAGCTGCTGCCGCTGTGCACACATTCGCACACACACTCTCATCCCCACTCGAGTGTGATGCTCTCTTCAATCTTGAGCCTTTTTACTCCTCTGTCCCCTCCCCACCTCCCCGTTCCCAGTGCCCTGGGGCCCCTTCCCATCTCTGCTCCTCACATGCACGCATGTGCACACACCCCTCATCCGTGCACACGCGTGTGTGTACGCATACTGCCGTGAATGGGCCAGGCCCGACTGCAGGGACAGAAGTGTCCCCTGTGGGAAGGGCAGCAGGCTGCAGCCCCCAGGGACGCCAGCAGCCCCCCCCACATGCCCATGGGGCTGGCACACACCGCCTGAGCCGTGCCCGCCTAAACAAGCTGAGGCTTTAGCACAGCAGCCGCTCCCTAAATCACCCGGGTCCAGAGCGGAGCCCTCCTCGCCAGACGCAGCGGGGTGTGGCCAGCCACCCCGGCTCCACTCGGGGGGTGCCCTGGCACGCTGGCTCTACTGGGCCCGGCGCCAGGCCCCACGGCAGGCCTCCTGGAGTCGAGAGGCCGGCACGGCTCACGGGGGAGCAGGCGCAGCCTCGTCATGCTCCCATCCTGCAGGGCCACTGTGACCTGCTGGCTGCCTCAGGAGGGTGGGAGGCTCGGCCTGCTCTGCTGACCCTGCACTGTGTCCATGCTGGGCGGGGTACGCCCGGGGCCCGCCACCCCGATTCCCCTGGTCCTGGTGGGACAGCTTCCCACACTCACGCTGGTGTCAGGCCTCAGGGACAGGTGTGTCACAGAGCCCGGCGCCCAGGGCCACGTGTTTCCTGGGTCCTGCCCTCCCAGAAGTGGCCCAGGATGTCAACGGCATCCCACAGGCCCCACCAGCGGCAGGGACCACAAGGTCACCACTGGGAAGCTGAGACCCGTCCAGCCCAGCAGCCATGCACAGGAGAAAGCCTTTGGGATTCCGCGGCTCCTCCTCACACCTGCCAAGCCCAGCCCCAGAGACTCAATCCCACTCATTCCCAGGGTGCCCCAGGGGGAGCCGCTGTGGGTTTGTTTCTGTCTCCCTGGACCCTGTGGCCCCTCACAACTTTCCTCCCTGGGTCTCACTGGCCTCATTCTACTCATGAAACCCTCAAACAGCTGTGTGGTGTGTCCCAAAGGCCTGTCTTTGGGGTGCTTCAAAATTTCATTTTCCAAGAAGCACCGAGCTACATCCCAGCTCTATGGTATTTAGCAGTACTGGGGGTTAAACCCAGGATGTTTGCACTGAGCTAAATCCCCAGCCCTGATTTATTTTGTATTTTGAAACAGGGTCTTGCTAAGTTGCCCAGGCTGGGCTAGAACTTGCAACCCTCCTGCCTCAGCCTTCTGAGTAGCTGGGATGACAGGTGTGGACCTCCATGATGGGCCCAGATTAATTTGTTTTGTTTTGTTTTTTCCTGGTTACCTCTATGCAGGAGGCCTTGGTCTGGGGGAGGGAGTGGGCAGGAATCGGTGCTATTGTGTGCATTTGTTGTCATCTCAGGAGAAGGCAGAAGAGTATCTTCAAAACTTCATAAACTTCTCAAACTCCTAAAGTTGATGATGCCAAATATGACCAGGACCAAGGTTTAAAACCCTTTTTAAAAACAGTGGTAAAACACACAGCATGAAGTTTATTACCATTGAGCATTTGTTTATTATTTTTCGGTGCTGGGATTGAGCCCAAGGCCTTTGCATTGAGCTGTGCCCCCAGGGCTGCCTGGGTCTCTTAGGGTACTAAGTTGCCCATTCTGGGCTTGAACTTATGATCCTCCTGCCCCAGCCTCCTGAGTGCTGGGATCACAGGTGTGCGCCCCACACCCAGCTCTAGCATTTTAAAGTGCAGAGTTCACTGGTGCTCTGTGTGTCCAGTGTCAGAGCCCCTCTGTCCCCCTGGAAGGAGCCCTAGGCCCCTGCACCCGGCTCCAGATGTCCTCTCTGGTGATCCGGCAGCCCTGGGAGAAGGAAGTGCCTGCCATGGGGCCACAGATAAGGGACCCAGACTTCAGGGAGAAACAGAGGCAAGTGGGGAAGGGGAAGAGGCCAGAGAGGTTGAGAACTCAGCTGGGATTCCTGGAGCCAAACTCATTTAAGCAGCCCTGGCTCTGCTGACAGCGAGAGACTCTGTTCTCTTTGGGTTTAGCTCGAGCCCCGACAAATTAGGAGGAAACACGGCACAGAGGGGTTAGGTAACTTGCCTAAGGCCACACAGCCAGCAAGTAGTAAAGCTGGGTCCAGCATCCCTGCTTTTGACCACTTCTTGAGATCACCCCCAAACCAGAAGGTAGCGGGGCTGTAAAGTGCAGTCTGAAGCCCCCAGTGTACAACAGAGAGCCCTTTCCTTAAGTCACAGTCAATCCAAGTAATCCTTCTGGTCATAAAATAGTTGCCAGGGCACCAGCCATCACATTCTCACATGATAATGTCCAGAAGCAGGACTGGAAGGGATAGAGGGCTCTCTTGGACAGAAGGGTGCCACAGAAGGTCCTGTGGTCCGGGCTGGGTCAGGAGCCCATCTGTAATTGCAGGGTTTTGAACAAATCCAATCTACTCAGACCCTAGAGGCGAGGTGAGGTGGGAATGGCTGCCAGTCTTCACAGCAGCCCTGAATCCCCTTGGCAGACAGGGAAACTGAGGCTTAGTGATGGGGTCCTGCCACTGTAACCTCACCGTTTGGTTTGACAACTGGCAGGGAAGGACAGGCGGTTTGCGTCTGTGTCCATGCTTGGCTCGGGCTGGGCTTCTAGAGGTCTCCAGGTCGCCTGTCCCCACGCCCCTCTCTGTGTACGAGGGATGCAAATCCCACTTAATTGCTGGACAGCAAAGGGGAGGGAGCACAGGCCGGCTCCTGTGGCTGGTGGGTCACATGTGTGGCCACCTGGCTTCCAGGTGTGCAGCTGGGGTCCTGTCAGCCACAGTGGCCCCGACGGGGCTGCGCCTGCGAGGTTCCCCCAGGCCCTGGTCACTTCCCAGTCTCCCTCCCCAGACCCAGCCGCTGGCCGGTGCGCGATTGTTGACCCTGAAGCCAAGGCTGGCTGCGGAGGCCAAGCCCAGCAGGCAGCCGCTGCATCTGGGGACGGCGGGCAGGGCTGGGGGCACAGCTCAGAGAGCATCTCTCTGGGGAGGGCAGCTGCGTGCGTGCGTGATGGCTGTGCATATGTGTGCGCGCACAGGCGCATCAGGATGCCGTGTAGGGTGTGTGGCCTGTGCACACTTGGAGGTGTATGCATTGTGTGAGGCCTGTGTGATATATACATGTGTGTATGCGTGCATGGGTGCAGTGTGTGTGGCACACGTCCGCGCCCAGGTGCCGTGGGTGTGGGAGGACGCCGCTGAGGACCCGGATGATGACGCGACTTGGGCGGTCGCACCACGTCCAGAAGCCTGTGGGCTCCGAGCTGCTGTCCCCTCCCAGCTGCCCGGCCCAGGCGGGGCCGGAGGGACGGGGCGCCCAGAGCAGCTGCCCAGGCACCTCCTACCCCTGCTCCCGTGCAGTGGGGAGGGCCACAGGAGTGGCCACGTGGGCTGCACAAGGAAGGCAGCTCCGCAGATTCCAAGTGCCCAGCGCCAGGCCCCCTATCCCGGGGACTGTGGTTCACTAGGACCAGACCAGAGCCCCCGCTGTGTTTGAGCCCCCATGCTGTGAGGAGAGCACTTGCCACTTCTCCCTCCTATTTTGGCCCTCGGACATTCTTTCCCCTGCCTCTTCCTTGCTGGGTGACCTCAGGCAAGTCTCTGCCTCTCTGGGCTGCTTCCTCATTTTTAGGAAGCAGTCCCTCTCGGACTGGTCGCCTCGTGGGCCCGACGCCTTTGCCTGTGCAGTGGGTCGGGACCAGCTCCAGCCTCCATGGGTCTTGGGCCTCGAAGGAGGGAATCAGCAGCCTGGGTGGGAATGGCTGGTGGGCAGCGGCCCTGTCCCCCCGGACATGGATGTATGGATCGTGGGCCACAGGCTCTGGCTGGGGCAGGAGGTGGCAGTGACATGCACTGAGCCCCTGCAGCTGTGTCCTTCCCGACTGAGACAAGAAGCCCAAGGCCCAGAGAGCCAGACCTGCCCAGGAGTGCCTGTCCCCAGCCTCGGCCTCTCTGGCCCTTGACATCAGGAGGTGGGAGAGGTCAGGGTGCCGGCTTGGGCCCCAGCCCTGCAGGGCTCTGAGGCTGTCAGCTGCCCGGAGCCAGCAGATCTGGCCCAGCTGGGAATCGGAACATCTGGCTGCTTTCCTCAGAAACAAAGGCGGGCTGCCCTTTATCTGGGGGAGGGGCCCCCGGCGGCCTGCTCCCTGCACCCCGCCCCCTGCGGGGTGATCACACATCTTGGGTGGGACGGTAGCTGAGGCAGGGAATCCCGGATCCTGGCTCCCGGCTGCCCCTGGCTGGGAGCTGCTGGCCCGCGGGTGCCCTCCCTGCCGGGACCCTCTGGGGGCAACCCTCGCCGCCCCCTCTGCCTGCTCCGCGGGGTCTGGCTTCTGCCTGCTGCAGGGGTGGGGCTTCCCCGGTGGGGGCGAGGCCCCACAGGAGCCCGGGCCGGCGGGCGGGGCGCGGTGGCGGCTGGCTGGAGCCAGGCGCTGACCTTATTAGCCGGGCCAGCTGCTGGGGATGCGCATCTGGCGCGGGCTAGCCTGGTGCTACCTTCCAGGAATGTGGCTGCCCTGCGCATCTGGGGCCCATTCGGCCGCCGGCGCCCCCTTCGGCGCCGGCCGGGGGCTGTGGCTGGGGCCGCCCTCCGGATTTCCTGGCTCCTCCCACTCTGGCTCTGCCTGCCACTCGCCTCTGAGGAGTGGGCTGGACCGGAAAGGAGGCAGCAGCTTGGCTTTCTCCCCCCACCCCCCAGGACTGGAGCAGCTAAGTGGGCCTCCCTTTCAGGGAGGGGAAACTGAGGCCCAGAGGCTCGTGGCCGGCCCGGGTCACCCTGGATGGCCCCTGTGGTGGGGCGGCAGGACAGATGCCGACTTCCGTGTAGATAAATAACGAAGGCCTGTGCCTGCTGGGTCCCAGCCCAGACTCACCACTTCCTGGCTGTGTTGCCTGGCTGAGCAACTCGGCCTCTCAGCACCTCGTGGCCTCATCTAGAAGCCGGGTGTTGGGAGGAGCCGGACCTGTTCAGGGGCTGTGAGGCAGGCGGGCTGGGGCATCCAGGCGGCTTCTGGAGCTGTCCCATGTCGGAGAGGGGAAGATGTTTTACAGAGGGAACAGCAAGCGGGTGCGCAGGCCGGAGGTTGGCCCCTGCATTGCTTCCACCTTCCTGGTGGGAGCTCCTGTCGTGGGAGCTCCTGAAGGTTCTTGAGCAGGAGGGTTCCTGTGAGTGGAAAGCTTATGGGGTTCATCTCACTGAGCAGATCAGACTCGGGGCTCGGGGCCGTGGCAGGAGGGGCTGGCTGTCCTGGCCTTGCTGCAGGTACTGGGGATCCCTTGAAGGTGACCAGACCGTCTGCCAGGCACTCTGACCCCAGCGCCTGGAGGGGCCCTGGCCTGCTGGGATGAATGAACGAGTGGGTGGGCCGAGGAATCTGGCCTGGCTCAGGGGCTGTCCGACCCCCAATGAGCTGGGTGTGGGTGGAGCAGGAGGCCCCTGCAGGAGGAAGAGGACACCCCCCCCCC